>CM014732.1:36240543-36840543 GCA_004329165.1 Spatholobus suberectus
GAATGAATAAAGCACAAATGTAATATACATGGTCATTTACCCTAGGGTTCAAACATACAACAAGATATCAACAGTAAACAAGAGATTATTTTTTTCTTTTTCTTCTTTTTCCCTTGTTTTTCCTTTTCTCTTTTCTTCTTTTTTTTTCTTTCTTTTTTTTTCTTTTGAGCAAACTGTTGGTCATGATTTAAGGTATTTTGTTTTAAGAATAAAGTTTATGAAACAAAAACAGTCAATCTTTGATCAGAATGGACTTTATTATGCTTGTAACGTGGCTAGGGGTTGAATGGGCTATGAAAGGAAGGACATATAAGGCCCAAATAATACAAGCAAGAGGAAGGCAACAACAATTCACAGATCAAGTTAAAATGGGCTTGACTCTCTAAAATTGTCCCCTAGTGGAGTCGGTAGCTATCGCAACTAGGGTCACAACGAGTCGGTGAAAATGATATAAAAAAAAAACAGAGAAGTCGCTACCATAGTTTATTAAGGAAAAACATGGAAAAATCCTAAAAAATGATCTTGAACCAAAGATTAGAGTTGAGAGTCGATTACGTATAAGGAAGGTGTTAGTATCCTATGACGTCCGTTATACAAACAGGTTACCCTTTAACTTGATGTGAAAAAAACAAATGTCTTATCCTCTTGCTTATAAAATTATTAATCCTATTTTTATATATATATATATATATATTTTTTTTTTTTTGAGATCGACAAGAGTGGGCCCTTGCTCCTATGTATCCTCAGGTGTAATGAGGAAATCAGACTCACATAGTTTTTTGGTAGAAGATCATTTTGTGGGTTGATATTTTTAGTTATATATTTTTGTTTTTCTTATTTTTATAAAAATTATTAAGACATCAAATCTTGAATATTATAGAGTATTATCCACAACGATAGGCAACCTAACAGATGCAGAATACTCTTGCAAAATGTATAGAAGATTCTGTGATATTCAAGTGAGTCCTAGACCCAACATGATAAATCACTTATTATTAATTTTTATTAAAAGAAAATACCAATTAACACATCGTTAATCAATTTCAAACATTATATAAAATTTTTGTAATATTCAAATGTGTTTTAGACTCGATATAAAAAAAATCACTAAATCTACACGTTTTTTTTTTTTTATTATTATTATTATTATTAAAAACTATTAACAATTTATTAATTCAATTTAGATGAAATTTTATGATATTCAAGCAAGTCTTAGACTCAACATGAATAGTCACTAAATTTACATTTTTATCTTTGTCAAAAAGAAAAAAAAAACAATTAACAAATTGTTAATTAATCATAAGTTTTAAGGGGATTCTTGTGATGTTCAAGTGGGTTCTAGACCCAACATGAGAAATCACTAAGTTTATTTTTAATTTATTTAAAAAAAAAACTATTAACAATTTATTAATTAATTATAAGCTTTAGATAGGATCTTTGTGATATTCAAGTGGATCATAGACCCAACATGAAAGAATCATTAAATCAATATTTTTAGTTTTTTTTTATTTAGAATTATTTGAATTATCTAATTAACCTTATATTTTAGTTTTTATTTGAGGGAAATTACGTTAACTACTAAAAGACATATTGTCATAACTTCTATTTGCCAATAACATTAAACCGTGAACGTTTATATTTGGATTATCATATTTTGCGTCAACCACTTATTATAAAGGGTTACGTTTCTTTTTCATTTGCATCTTAATAAAGGACATTGTATTAATAACTTTAGATTGTAAAAGCCCAATGGGTTCAACCCAAATTCTTACGCTTCGAAATTAAAAAAAAGAAGAATACGTAGGCCAAGCTGGTTAACATAAACCCATCAGGACAAAGAACATAGCTTCCGTAATATCCACGATCTTTTCCTCTTCTTCCTGGCCTAAGACCTCTCTACCTAGCAGTGCCACATGACTTTCGTCGAAGTAGATGCGTTACCTAAACGCGGCGCCATGACAGCGTCGAAGTTATACTGTGGTGATAGCACTGTGACTCAGATGGGGGAGTTATGGCGTGTATCCATCTTGTAGTGGAAGTGCAGCAGAAGTACAATGGAGACACATCGAAAGCGCGATGGAAGCGCAACGACGGTTGGTTCACTAAGAAGAAGCAAAATCAAGGCAAAAGAGTGGTGGCATGGCGAGGAGGCTTGACGATGGTTGTCCGCATCGAGGCAATTTGGCTCAGTGGGTTTTCAGTGGGCGATGCGTCATTTTCTGATGACGCATGAGGATTGTGGAACCAATGGATACAGTATTTTTGCAATTTGATTGGGGAATTGGGATTTTGTTCGGTTTGATTACAAGTATAATATTATTTGAGACTATTACACTCGTGTGTGCAATTGTGAATTCATGTAATGAACAAATATCAAAATTATGATATATTTCTAAGGATAACGTTGCTGATATGATGTAATTGATATGTGTGGTTTCAGTGAGGAGAGTAAACTTGCTCTGCCTCAGTGAACTGAAGCAAAGTACAAGAATACGAATTACAAAGATTAATCCATTTCAACCAAAATGCAGGTTCAAAGATTAATTATCATTCCAAAATCAAACAAAGATACGAAGCAATCCTCAAGCTATGAAACAATTAAACAGAAATGCGAGTTTAAGCAATCATTTGCATAAAAAGTTAGAATGAAGGTAAAAGAAGAGCACCTCCGAAGCTTTCTCTTCTACTAGAGCAACCAAAATCTCTTCACCCCAATTTGGCAGTGTAACAACACTCAGATTTCTCTCCCCTATCCCATCCTCATTTTAATAGTGCCTCCTCCTCCTTATTTATAGAATTGATTTATGGAATTCAAATTCCTAACCAACTCTTTCTCGATCCTTCTCTTTTCCTTATTTTTTATTTTTTATTTGTTGTTTCTGTTATGATGTTGTCATCATATACATGGATTGTTCTGGAATGAAAATTGGCTAATTCAATGCGGATGATGCTATGCAAGTATGATGCTATGCATGTGTGTTGATTTGAGAATGTCCGTGAAATTGTGAGTGAATGTATGCATATGATGGTGCGATGGTGAGGTGACGAAGCATGAATGAAATGCATGTGCCTAATCGTGGAGAAAGTGAGATAAGAAGCTTGATTTTTCCTCTCTTTTTTTTCAAAAAACATATTATTCATTATTATTATTTTTTATCTCTTTCTCTTTATTTTGGGCTCTTTTTTTTTCATTTATTTAGTCATGGACTTAAAACTTTTAACCCAACAAGAAAATCAATATACTTTTAGTGAATAACAATCCAAGACCATTTTGGCCCAACAGGAATAAAAAGGCAAGAAACTTATTTAACACAATTATATTTTTACTTTTTAATCTTTTTTAATTAATTATCTGGATAAAATTGGGTGTTCAGAAATGTTAGATAAATTTTTGCTATTTTTTATTAGAATATTAAATAAAATATTTTATTACTTTTTTTATCCAAATATTATATTACTAATATTACTAACATTACTAACGTGTTTAGATCACTAATTATTTCATTTAGAGCAATACATTAAAATTTTTATGATTTAAAGTAATTACGGATGAAAATGTAATGTTTATTAATATTTCTTTTATCTTTCTTCTATTACTTAAAGTAAAAGTTATTGGGAAATTCTTCTCTCCCAAAAAGTTGGCCAAAACTAAAAAATCTCACTCAAAATTAGGGGTAATACTGTAATTTGATTTTTAGGTAGAATGTTTTGAAAATTAAATTTTGAAATGAGCAAATATTATTTGCATTTAATAATTAAAGGTAAATAATTCAAAATTTAAAATATTGAAATCACAATAAATTAAGTATTTAATTAATTGAAAACAAATTGATATTAAATGGAAACAAATTTAAAAGATATGCTGAAATTTTTTTTGTGATTTTTGTAATACTTACCTTTAATATAAAATCTATATTCTTATTGTAATAAAAATTCAGATAAGACCCAAAAAATAGATATTTACAAAATAAATAGGGGATTACCATATATCAATGTATAATCAGATACATTTACGTGGTGTATAAATTTTTAAAAGATATCAATGTAAAATTGACCACTAAATAAAGATATTGACAAAAATATATTTACTTGGTGCATAAAACTAATAAAAAATATAATTAAAATATCATTATATATTGTATAAAAGATATATTTTATTTTTGATATTTTTATCAAAATATTAAATCTAATATTTTATTACTTTTTTTTTATCAAAATATTAGATTAGATAAGATATTAGAAATATTAGATTAGATAAAATATTAGTAATATTAGATTAGATAAAATATTGGTAACATTTTAGTAATATGTTTTTATCTTTAAAAAAAAAGGGTAATTCACAATTTTAATTACTTCTTTCCGAATATTAGATTAAATAAGATATTAGTAATATTAGATTACATAAAATATTAGTAATATTAAATTAGATAAAATATTAGCAATAACATTTTAGTAATATCTTTTTATATTTTATTATCTTCTTAAATATTTTTTTACATTTTCTATATTTTATTAGCTAAAATAATCTTTCTTTTATTAATTACTTAAAAAAATTAATGTTTTATTAAATAATTATGGGTGATCAAAATTTTATATTTTCTTATCTTCTTCTTACATATGTTTTTATATTTTATATATTTCATTAGTCAAAGTGGTCTTTCTTTTATTAATTACGTAAACAAATTAATATTTATTAAAGTAATTTTTTTACGTGCATCAGAATATTAAATAAAATATTTTATTACTTTTTTAATCATAATATTAGATTACCTTTTTCTTATCTTTTTCTTACATATCTTTTTATATTTTATATATTTGATTAGTTAAATTAATCTTTTTTAATTAATTACTTAAACAAATTAATATTTTATTAAATAAATATGGGTGATCATAATTTTATATTTTCTTTTATATTTTATTATCTTCTTCTTACATATCTTTTTATATTTTATATATTTTATTAGTTAAGGTAATCTTTCTTTTATTAATTACTCAATCAAATTAATATTTTATTAAAGTACTCTTTCTTTTATGTGCATCAAAATATTAAATAAAATATTTTATTACTTTTTTTATCAGAATATTAGATTACATAAGTTATTAGAAATATTAGATTAGATAAAATATTAGTAATATTAGATTAGATAAAATATTTGTAACATTTAGTAATATGTTTTTATCTTTTAAAAAGTAATGGTAACATTTTAGTAATATGTTTTTGTATTTTATACTTATGAATATGGTGACATTTGACAAATTGAGAATTATAGTTGCTATTAATTTCTTTACTGTATTTTTTTTTTAATTTCCTTCTAATATCTTTTCCCAAATTTGGTGACATCTAATAATGGATTTTTTATTTTTAATATTCTATTTTATTTATTTATTTATTCATTTTCCTTTTGATAGTAGTATATACTTATTATGTTTCAAATTTTTCATATTTATATTTTTAAATTAACACAAATTATTTTAACTTTATCCATATTTTGCTCGTGCATCGCACTGGTACACGCATTAGTGCAAATATATTTATAAAGATAATAGTTTTTAAAACAAATATTTATATAGATTAAAATTATATGAGACATGTATAAATATAAAATTATTTATATATATATAATATCAATATTCATAATTATTTTTATATATTTTTACATATTTACATACATATCAACTAATATATACTTACATAAATTTAAAAATAATTGAGAAATACATAAAAATATAATAATATAAAAAATTATAGATTATAAACTCAACACTCGTACAGGCACGGCTTATTACGCTAGTAAAATGATAAAACAATGGGAATTATTAGTAAACTAATTAAATAGGTTACTTTCATTAAGTGCTGAAAGCTACTACTACAAAATTCATTTATTAGAATAGGAATTTAACTCGATTTCTATTGAACCAATTTAAAAGATGAATGCAGTGGCAGTTTTGAAATGTCTTACAACTTTTTTAACTCAATTCTAGTCGAGCTAATTTAAAAACATGTACGCGATGTCATTTTTGAAAATTTTTACAAGTTTCTTAACTTAATTCTAAGTGAACCGATTTAAAAACGAAATTTTTTACGACTTTTTAACTCGATTCTAGGTGAATTGATTTAAAAACATAAACGCAAGTATCAGATTTGAAAATTTTTAAACTTTTTAAATTCAATTTTAGGTGAATTGATTTAAAAACTTACTTTTTAAATCAGTTAAATACCCAACTGATTTAAAATCTTAAGGTTAAATCTTCGACATGCAAGTGGCAATGGCAATTCAATTTTGATTTCAGATTCATCGGTAGCTTAAACACACACAACACACAAGTTCGCTTACGTTTTATTCCTTTTATGTAAAATAATATATATTGCTCTCTCACTGCTCTACTCATCCGTTCTACAATTCTATAGCGATTTTCTCGAAGGCCTCAATGGGGAGTATGAAGTGCTACTTGGGAGGGTTACAGTGTCTGGTGATGCTCTCGAAGTAGCCGTAGTTGGGGGCGCATAAATTGGTGGCCTCTGTCGTTGGCGACACACCAAGGCCATCGAAGGAGGTGTCCTCCTAGCGGTAGCGAAGCTCGAAGCAGGCGTTGCAGATTTGGCCATGACCGAAAAGAACTTTGCTGAGGGGGGCGGTGGCCATGCCATACCCCCTTGCGCCGCCGACCACATCGCTGGCTACATAGTGGGTGGCGTGGGTGAACAACCACTCGGCGCGTGGAGGAGGATCGGGGTAGATTCAGAAAACAGCGCGGCGAGGTGATGGGGAAGAGTAACAAGAGGTTGCTAGGGAAGTGAATAGAAGAATAAGAATGGTTAGTGTTGGTGTTTGTTGTGATATTGGCTTTTGTTGCTAGAAACGACGAGGGAGGGAGAAAGGTAAGCTAGTTGTGACAGATGCAGATTGTATATTCATAATTTCTTTGGAAGTCTTGCTAGAAGAACCTCTTTGTCTTTGTCAAGTTGCAACTACAGTGAGGGGGAATGAGGTGACGAATGGCAGTGACTAAATGTTATACATTTCTTAACCTCGGTTCTCCAATGAATTGAGTTAAGTTTTTTTAAAAATCTAATTCAAAATCCGATTTAAAATCACTTACTTTTTTATAATGCCTTGTATCTAGATCGATTCTTGAACCGATTTAAAAAATCATTTTAAACCGATTTAAAAAGTGTTTTCTACATTAGTAGTAAATTTATTTATAATTATCTAGAGATGCAAACTACATAACAATCAAATTAATATTTCCCAGCTAGAAAATTGGCTAGAATCATAATGATCATGGTGACATCTTCCAAATCCTGGTTATTCCTTGTGAGTTCGGGTGAATCATAAGCCTTTGAGTTACAATCTTGAACGTCTTTCATCACAATTGCGCCGTTGGATTTCATGTCGTTGTAATTTCCAGAACTGTAAGACTGTTTAGCCTGAGTGAGGCAAAGCAGCACATCGGTATAATCCATAGTACATGAATTATAACGCTTGTCTCAATTGAGGGTCGGTAGAGTTTCGTATGATTTCGTCAATTAGGGCGATACTATCGAAAGCATTGACATGAGCTGAGTTAATGATATACAAGGAAAGGCTACCAATATCTGCACCTGCACTTGCACCCGGTATTGAGTTTAGAATTTTGTCACAACTGTAAGGGTTGTTGTGTTTTGAGCAAATGTCGCCTATTTGCACCGTTCTGGCTGAACACAAGGGAAATACAAAACATAGAAATGGTACAAGCAAAAGGGAAGGAAGAAGTGGGTGTTTAACAAAGGAATGAACAGTCATATTTCTTCTGTATTGGAGGTTTGGAATTACGAATGAAACCGATTTATAAATTGATGGTCCTTGTACGAGTTAAATATTGTTTCAGAACGTATGATCTTTTTATTTATTTGGTAGATATGTTATGATTTTGCTTGTCTGCATGTATTTAATTAATTAATTTGAACATTTATAATTTTAATTATAGAAGGTGTATGATGCTGATTTCCATCTGAGTTATTCTTGTATAGATATGTACACAACAATCAACATGTTGTGACATGGTTAATAAATAAATTTGTCTCTTAAGCATGTAGTCGGGATCGATTCCCTAATTTGTGTACATGGGATCACCCAAAAAAAAGAAAGATTTGAACATAACATCTCATCTTAAAGCACAGTCAATTAAAAATATACAGTTGTAAAATAAAAATAAAAATAGAACAAAGAAATAAAAGAAAGAAAGAGTTTATAACAGAAAAATAAGACGTGATTCTCAATTATTTTAAATAATTCATAGTTACATTTTTAATTTCAAAATTAATAAATTCAAACACACGCACACACATTAATCAACTTTAAGAATTAAATTATTACATTTAAGAATTATTATGTTAAATGATTTTGTTTTGGATTATTTATAAATGATTTTTTAATTTAGTTGTAACAATTTTTAATTAATATTTTTTTATTAATTTATTGTTGTTATACTTAAGTATAGTATTGGTAGTAGGTACGGGTATATAAGTATCAACGAGTACGAATATAAGAATTAAAAATGCTACACACACGAGTATGAAAGTGAGTACCGATATTTTTTTCAAATACAAGTATAAAAATGGATATTATATATAGTACCCTACTCATAACATTTTTTAACCCTTTTTCCTATGCATAATTTGATTCTCGAATCTAAACTCTCTATTTACGATTATTTTCATCAAAATAAAGATTTTTCCTAGTTTTAAATAAAGTTGGCAGCGACTCAATTATTTTATTAAAAACTTAAATATGGTTTAAGTCCCTGCAAATATGACTTTATTTGGTTTTAGTCCTTGCAAAAAAAATTATTATTTTTAGATTTTTGACATTTTTTTAGTGTTCTTTTTTAATCCTTACCATTAACTCTAATTAATTTAGTCCTGACATAACTAACAAAATAAAAAATATTAGTTAAGATAATTAAGGTAATGAAAAATAGTTTGATAGAGTTTTGATTTAAGTCTTAATAGTTAAAAACACTTTAAAGAAGTCCTTATAGTTTAAAAAATTTATAATTAGATCCCTACACACTAACGTCATTACAATTCCATTAATTTATATTTAATTTATTGCATTTTTGGTCCTTTAGGTCTCACAATTATGCGATTTTGGTTTTCTAACTTTTTTTTCATTTACGATCAAGTCCCTCCAAATTTAATGAATTTTTAAAAATAAAAAAAATTAATAATGTGTTGAAGGTGGGGATTGAACCCCTACCCTTGAAGTCCACAAACAACACTAAAATCATTAAACTAAAGAATTTATTTGATATATGAATAAAAATTATGTTATATATAACTTAAACAGGAGACTAGAATTGCACATATTTTATTACTAGTAAATTAAATAATATTAACATTATATAAACTAATATTATTAAAATTAATATAAATAAATATAAATTAGTATATATTTATTGGATATTAATAATATTAAATTTAATATCAATAAATATAAATTAATAATATATATTTGCCAGCATGAATTGAGTTTGAACTCCTACCCTCATAGTTCACCAACATATATAAAATAGTATGTATTAGTAAACTTCTATAGAAATATAAATATATTATATATGATATAAATATATTCTTTTAGTAAAATATATATAAATTATTACATCGATAATAAGATCTTATTTTAGTTACTTAAATATGAAAAAAATAAAATTAAAACAAAACAATTTAGAAAGAGAAAATTATTTAAAATAGAGTGAATAAGTTATAATTAAGATATATAGTATTAAAAAATATAAGTTATTGTTTTTTGTTTTATAATATTATATTATTTATTTACTAGAAGTAAATATATGTGTAAATTTGGTCCTTAATATATATTATTAATTTATATTTATTAATATTAAATTTAATATTATTAGTTTATATAATCTTAATATTATTCAATTAGTAGTAGTAAATCTATGTGTAATTCTAGTCAACCATTTAAGTTATATTTAATATAATTTTCATTTGCATATCAAATAAATACATTAGCCTAGTAATTTTAGTGTCCCTGATGGACTTCAAGGGTAGGTGTTCAATCAACCCCCCCCCCCCCTTCTTCTCTTTATTAATTTCTTTCTCATTTTTGAAAATTCATTAACTTTAGAAGGACTTAAATGTAAATGAGAGAAAAGTTAGGGGACTATTGTGATATTTAAACGATAAAAAATATAATTAAGTCAAATATAAATTAATGGAGCTATAATGATGTTAGTGTGTAGGGATTTAATTACAAACTTTTAAAATTATAAGCACTTTTTTAAAATGTTTTTAATTATAGGGACTTATTTAAAAACTCTATCAAACTATAGGGACCAATAGATTAATTTAACCCTAATTCAATTAAGTAATGTATTTATTATTTTATATACATAAGGTAATTACATATAATTTTTTTAAAATTTTTAATATATTATGAATAGTAATTTTATTGCTTTTAATATTGTTCTTACTTTTCAATTCACTAATTTATTTTTAACATTATACTTTTTTCTTTAAAAAATATTAGTGAATTGAAAATAAATTAAGAGCATCTAAGTAAATTACAATTTTTTTAAAAAAGTACAATGTTAAAAGTAAATTAGTGTATTGAAATGTAAGAAGAATATTAAAAGCAATAAAAATCATTGTTTATAATATATTAAAATTATAAAAATTATAAAAATATATAAATTATGAGTTTAATGATCATGTACTGACAATGTAAAGTAGTTTTACACTGTCATCCAATCACAAACCACCATTTATTGTAAGTTTGTTGACTTTTATAATAAATATTTTAAAAGTCATATTAATGATGATTTCTGATTAGATGATAGTGTAAAACTTTTTACATTGTCAGTGCATGACCATTAAACTCATAAATTATATGTATTTACCTTATTTATATAAAATAATAAATACATTACTTAATTGAATTAAACAATTAAAAATAATCATTTACCAAAAAAAAGCTTAAAAATAATCTAATTATCTCAATTTAAAGTATTCTTCATTACCTTAATTATTTTAATTAATATTATTTATTTTGTTAGCCGTGTCAGTATTAAATTAACTAGAGTTAATGATAAGGATTAAAAAAGAATACAAAGAAAATGTCAGGATCTAAAAATAACAAAAAAATTTGTAAGAACTAAAACAAGATAGAATATTTTTTGGGTACATAATAGATGGAGTTATATTTGTAAGACTTAAAACAAACCCTTTATTAAATTTAATTTCTTCCCTCATCATGATGCTCAATCTTTAAGTACATTATGACAATGGTTCAATATGGAATACTACTAACATATGTTCCACTGATGGTAACATAATTACCAGTTACAATTACTAATTAAGCATTGCATGCCCTCAGCAATTGTCCTCATTCATCTCATTATTCAAGAAATCAAAGATGCTAGCCAAAGAAGGAACCCAGTTATTTATCCTAATAGAACCTATAGTAATGATAATTTCCACCTAAGGGACATTACACTGAGTGCCCAATTAGACTTGGGACCCCTAGACACTAATCTTCTCACTAAAATAAAGATCACTCTTCTCGCCACACTCAAGTGTATCAAGATATAGACAATAATTACTCAAGTCTCAAAGAAGATGCATTACCATAGGCTTGTATATCAATCTATATCCTAGACAATCCAATCCAAAACATGCAAAATTTAAGGGGCTTCATAAAGGTGTAAAACGGGCAGGCTCAAATTGTCAGGTGAGATAAAGAAAGGAAAGTAAATACAAAAGGGTTAGAAATTTTTAACAGTCAAGAGCAACCCTTAGGATCTTGTAAGAGCAAGCCTTGGTCTTCGTTTTCTCTTTTTCATCTCTATTGTGATCCCTTTTGCCCTCTTTCTTTGGTTTGATTGTTCTTGTGCCACCATGCTTCCTAGGAAGCTTTTATTACTATTTTTTTTTTCTAATTTTTCTTCCACTTCTCTTTTTCTTCTTTTTCAAGCTTTTCTAATTTTTTTTGAGATTTTTTTTAGGAAGCACAAGAGTATATATCATCATTTAGTTGGGAGAGCAATGAGGCTTGTGGTTCTAATTGATACCAGCCAAGGCTTTCTCTGTATCTAATGCTTCATTCCTGCTTCACAGGGTTGCCCTTAAACTCAAGTCAAACAAACATCAGGTAAAAAAAAAAATTAAGCAAGCTCATGTAATAATTAAGATTATAGCTCATGTAATATTTGAGATTGTATTATAGCTTATGCAATATTTGAGATTATAACTTTTTTATTTAAATATGTCATATTTGAAGTCCCAAGACAAAAAGGCAAATTGTTGTGGTCATTAAAATTTAGGACAAATAAAAATTGTTACCTAAAATTTATGATGAATTGATCATTTCTCAAGTATTAACTAGGTCTTTTTATTTACTAGTTTTATAACATTTTTTCTCTTTTTTAATTTTATATTTGATCCTAAAATTTGAAAAAAAAATTAAGGTAAAAAAAATTAAATGATTTATAATTTTTTTAATGGGTTGGCGAGTCAACCCAACCCAACCCGCAAACCAATCACAGGTTGGATTTGGTGAATCCCAACCCAATAAAAAAACAAATCCAACCCAATCCAACCCGTTTTTGGCAAGTTGAGGGCGGGTTGGGTTGGGTTGACCTGTTTTGACACTCCTAGCATAAACCAAAAGAAAAAGGAAATATATAAACTAAAACAATAAATAATAAAACAAAAGTGAATCGAATAAAATAAAATAAGATGAAATAAGAAATAAACAAACGAAATCAAATAAAATAAAACAAAATCAAATAAAATAAAACAAAATCAAATCAGATAAAACAAATAAATTAAAATTAAAATAAAATAAAAAGAGGATTAAAGAAAAAATGCCTAATCCAACTAGAATTTCCCTTTTTTGATATTGTGTAATCAGTCCCCAACAACGGTACTAGAAACTTGATGCATGTAGAACACGTTTAAGGACAAGCATACCCTATCGTAGTAGTAACAATGGACTTGAGTCCAGATATCTTATCCAAGGGACTGATATGGAGTAGCTTTCGGAGAAATTCCTATGTTGTCTAGGTTATTCAAGTTTCAAGGGTTGAATGCAAAAAATTAAAATGCAAAGAATTGCAAAAATATTAATTAAAAGTGAATTGGATTTCAATGAGTTAAGAACCTAGGATTATGGGTTCAACTATGCCTTTGATTCCCTTTCACTGAAGTTAAAATATAATTTTATTCCTAAGTTCAATATTCAATATCTCTCTACTGCATCCTTTCACAACCTTTGGTCATGAGTTGTAAAAACTCTTTCCTGTATTAAGCTCCTGATTGGTCATACAGTGGTTTAGTCCAAGAAAGGAAAAAGAGCAAAAAAGGTGAACGAATTCGATTAAAATCTTAGTTCGTAGTTTGATCATGCAATGTTCTAAACCCAACTACCTTAGAGGTTTACCAATTAATTACAGTACTGTCGCCGATTAATTAACTGATTAAAGACATGCAAGGAATGATTAATTCCAAACAATGTAATAAAGCACACAAGGGTAATTCAATTGAAAGAAAAAAAGGAAATGAAATTAACAATCAAAATGGGGTTCCATTCATCTCAAGCATGACTACACCACAATCCTAACCTAGGGATTAGTTCTCTTTAGCAACAAAGAAGTAACCCATTACAATATTAAGCATTAGAAACTAAAGAAACCTTAACAAAAAGGCTAGCCTCTAGTCTCTATCCACTGGGAAGTAAGAAGATTCCTCTAAAGTTCTTGGAGAATCCTTCCTTGGTCAAAATTCAAGAGAGAGAGAGAGTAGAATATGAAAAGAGGTGTTTTTGAAATTGTAGACCCCCTTATTTATATCTTCAATGGGTCTGTGGGCCTGATGGAAGGACGACCGTGCATAATTAAGCACGACTGTGCATGTCTTTTGAAGCATGGCCATGCTTAGGTCATGCATATTCTCGTATGCAGAGCTTGACAACCAAGCACGATCATGCATAATTAAGCACAGTTGTACATCTTCTCGTAAGCATAACTTCAGCTTTGAAGTACGGCCATGCATAATAAAGTACGACCGTGCATAACAAATCCTTCTTCAAAATTTAGCTATTTTTTTCCAACTGCCGCTCTTTTCATCTCTGTTCAGAAATAAAGAAAATGGGTCAAAATATCCATAAAGATAAGTTGAATTTAACAAATAAAGACCCGAATTTCCTAAGCTAATCATAACAATTGAAGGTTTATCACTAATGTTTCACAATGGTTTCAATATGGAATATTGCTGACATTTGTTTGATGTTTCTACCCTTTCGAAAAAAAAAAATCTTTATTAGTGGTAACATAATTATAGCCGTTACAATTGCTATTGTATATAGAGGCGTTTTAACTATTAAAAAGCTTTTGTCATAATAATTATAAAATATAAATTACAAATTAACTACTTTTTTTGTTAATTTTCTAGGGGTATTTAAAAACTAATTAATTTTCCAGAAAAAGGTAAACCAAGCATGTCAGTAACTGATAGTTCATATTCAAAGTGAGTATAACTTTTTCCTTTCATGACAACTATTAAGATAGTGTTGGTTCAACTTTTTTATTTTAATTCTTAATTGTACTTTTTACTCCCAAAGTTTTACAATCTTGTGAATTTTGCCTTTTAATTTATTTATTTTTTGCAAATTTTGCTCCTTGGCTTATAAAATTTTGCAAATTTTGTCCTAACATAAAAAAAACCACTACAAGTAAGACAATTTTGTAGCGATTTTTCCTTTAATTGTGATAGTTTTTCCACTTGGGGGTAAAATTCATGATATTTTGGTAAATTGGGAGGTAAAATTCATGAAAAAAAATTTGGGGGACAAAATTTGTGAGATTGTAAAACTTTGAGTGACAAAAAGTGCAATTAAGCCTTTTTTTAATTTTTCTTTTCCTTAAAAGAAGAAGGCCGCACATTTTATAAAAATCTATTAAAAAATTAAAGAATTTAATTTTTTGAAAAGAAAATAAAAAAGTGGCTTTTAAAAAAAGTTGATTTTAGTAGCTTTGAAAAAAAAAAAAAGCTGCCAAGTGTGTGAGACTTTATTTGTAATTGTTTTTATTTTTTTCAAAATGTTATTGAAGAACAATATAGAAGTTTTCAAGCATTTTGCCTTTTGTATTTAATATTTAAAGAGTTTAATGACTATGTACTGTCAGTGTAAACAATTTGACACTGGCAACCAATTAAAAATCACCGTTAGTATGACTTTTAAGATAATTATCATAAAAGTCAACAAATTTACCATACATGGTAGTTTGTGATTAGAAGATGGTGTAAAATTGTTTTATACTGTTAGTGTGTATCCTATTTTCTCATATTTTAATTTCTTTGTTTAGTATTATATATAATACATTATTTTCAAATCATCATTAAAATATAATTTTATTAATTAAAATAATTTTTGACATTTTTAAAAATTAAAATATTTTTATATATATCTTAATATTTTTATTTATTTTTATTATCATTAAAATAAATTTATGTCAATTAAATTAATTTTACATAATAATATTTTATTTTATAAAAATACTCTTCTAATAGAAGAGACAACTATTTTTAAATAAAATCAAATTTTATAAAAAAAAATTTATCAAATAGTTTTTAACTTAAAAGAAACTTTTAAGTTAAAAGAAATGAATGCTTTCAAAAATTTTATTTTCAACTTAAAAGTATTTTTAAATAAAAAAAATGGTTGAAACTCACCCTAAGCAGTACACATAACATATAGTATACCAGATCTTACAAGTTTGATTCATTTGAGAATATAACTACGAGATTTTCACTTCTAAATATTCAAATGCGTTATTGTGTTATCGAATAGACATCTGATTGGGTAGAGAATCAGACCATCCAATAAACAAGACATTGATATACAAAACCTGGTTTCCACTCATGTAGCAAATAAAACGAATATCTCTCACTCTTGCCCTGAATGAAACATGTCACACCTTGGACAATGAAACTGTTAAGATCCTACTTCAATTAAATACATGAACAAAAATTATTCTTTATAATGATTTGGACAATCAATTTCATCCTTAAGCTAATTTTTGGGATCCAATTCATTCTCAATTCTAACTAAATTTTTATATTGTCAGAATTGGACCAGAATGGGTGATCGGACTAGTTCGACCAAGAATTAGACACCATTTTGCTTCATTAATCTTGAAAATTGTCCTTGCAAAGAATTAATGTAAAATCAGTAAACCATTTTAAAATAAAACATAACTGGTTCAAGCGTGGTTTGCTGATTTTTTTTATTTTTTAATTAAAAAACAATATTATGATGATCGATACGATTCTAACTTAATATATAATATCGATGTTATATCAAATATATTTATTTAATTTTTAATTGTAGTTACTAATGGATATCATTGTGTGTTATGGAACTTTGTTCCAAGGTGAGATCCCCCCAGGGGGCTACTACAAAAAGACACAATCCCCAAAGACTATCACGTGTTTGCAATATACTAATTGAATCTTGCTAGCCTGGGTTTGGCATCATGCCCTATGCACATAAGGATATTCAAGGGAACTTGATGGGGCATGTCCAGGGTCCCTGGTGCTCAAACCACATATCCCTTCTTCATGTTTACTGGGAAGCAGATGTCACGAGAAATATATATCTAATTTCATTTAAAGGGAGACGCCCCTTAGAAGTCTTCATACTCCCATTCTGTCATAGGCGGCTTCTACAATGAAGAAGCATATCAAATAGTCCACCAGTGGACCACCTTTTTAAACCATTAGATATATAAATAAGAAAAAAAAATAACGGTTGAGACTGTTAATCAGATTAAGAAATTTTAACCGTTAATTTTTTTATTCATATATTTAACGGTTTAAAAAAGTAGTCTACTGGTAGACTACTTATTTGGTAATCCACCGTAGAATTTGCCTTTGTCACATTCTCCTACGAATTTTCATATCAAAGTTGCCCCCACTCAAGAACAACCATACAACAAGTAGAAATGCGACCACTGTCCTTGTGGGTTAGTAGTTGTCACTTTGGTCGGGTCAATATTAAATACCCACTAGGGTCGGCCTAATGGTGAAAATTGAGGTAATATGCATGAGGTCATAGATTTTAACCTCAGTATGACCATTGTAAACAAAAAAAAAACCCACGTTTATATATATGTGTGTGTGGACTGCCCCTTTCTACATGTATGCATACAAGTTCCCAATATTGTTACTCTACAAAATTACCTCTTAGGCATTGGAATTTCTACAATTATACATTCCCTCCACTACCAAAGCAATCACCACTAACCATAAGCAATGCTTATGGTGGTGAGGGATATTCCATGTCAGAATACAGTGGAACAAACTTCAATGTTATGACATTTGATTTATCTTCATATTTGATTTTGAATATTATATGTCCTATGGTATAAGTTATGATATTTTATGAGTTATAATATTTATAAGTAAAGTTTAATTTTTAATATTATGAAGTTATGAATGAATATTATATTATTTTTTGTTTAATATTACTTAATATATTATATTAAAAACAAAAATAATATTATTTGATTATTATCGATTTAACCATAGTTCAATTACAATTAGACTATTAAATCTTGAACTATATATTACCTTTAATGGTTCAATGACTAGTCCAATTTTAAAAACCTTTCCAATTCTAATACAATATGTGATCCATTTCTAGTCTAGTTGATCGCTGCCCACATATGTTTTGTCCCACAAACTTCACTCACTTCACCCTTTCATTAAAAAGAAAGAAAATGTCTAATAACATAAAGTAGAATAAGTATGTAGCAACATAAACAATTACATCAGATGAGTTTTACATGAATATTTCACTAAACCAACGTATTCAATCAAAAGGTCTTCCAAAATACATATATGGAGAAGCTACCAAATTTATTATATGAATAAGTAGTAACAATAATAGTGTATGAAATGTCCAATTCATAAGATAAGAGTAAATCTTAATTAATCATAAATTTAATTTAATTTTAAATTTTGACACATTATATCAATAAAGATAATGTGCCTTGATTCAAATAGTTTATTTCTATAATTTTTTTTTTCAATTTCAAAAATTTATCCCTTTAATTTATTCCTATTTAATATAATAAAATCTTTATTATTTTTTAATGAACAGTAAAATATTCATTAATAATAATAAAATATATATTATTATCTTTGATTTATTTTATATAAATTGGATTTAAATTTAAAACTACCATTCGCTATCCATCACAAACTGAATGTACAAAAATACAAAATAGTGAAAAAAGATGCTTACAACTAGGGTTGGGCTTCGGTCGGGTTTGGTTGGGGTTGGGCCAAAAATAACCAATCCGAAGCAAACCGACCATTTTAAATGTAGATCCATATCCGACCAATTAATGCTTCGGGTCATGCGGGTGTCGGATTGTACAGGTCGCGGTTGAGTCGGATGGATTTAAGCGGTTTGGACTCATATTTGGACAAGAACATTTTTTTGGGCTTCTTAATTTTTTTTTAATTTTGACAGGATTTTAAAAAATTCAAAATCAAATGGATCCATATTAAATCCATATTTTAATTAATTATAAATTTAAAAGATAACAAAATCCATATTAAATCTGGCCCAGTGCATTTTTTGGGACCTATTAATTTTTTAATTTTTAATTCTTATGATCCAAAACTGATATTGGACTATTGATATTGGGCTGTATTGGGCTGCCTATAACATGGGCTCTCAACATATGTAATTTGCCGTGTTTGGTCAAGTCGGTTTCCTATGAGTTTATAAATCTTAAACCGAACCCGCCCTAAGAAATCCATCTAAACCCAAAAAAGTGACCCACAACAACCCAAAAACCTACCCAAAACCGTCCAATTTTTTTTTTATTCGGATTAATCGGTTTCGGTTCGGTTGTAGGTCTATGCCCAGCCTTACTTGCAGCAGAGCATTTTATTATTATTATTATTATTATTATTTGAACTGCAGTGCAGAGCGTGTTCGGAACGATCGTGATTCATGAGTCTATCAGTCTATGTTTCAATGTTGCATTTTCCGAAAAAAATTACCTTTGCGTCGACAGCAGGGTTCGAACCTGCGCGGGCGTAGCCCAACAGATTTCAAGTCTGTCTCCTTAACCACTCGGACATATCGACGTCTTTGTTACGTTTACTTTTTTTAATATAAACGTTTTTTTTTTTTTTTCGCTTTTGGCTCGAGTTATGAGAATATTAGACCAATGTTATCTAATGGGCCAGCCCGGTTATATTTGAGCCTCTATTCTTCTAGCCCAACCCAGCCATACACGGGCCAGTTTGGTCTGAATTTTTTTACTGACCGATTAATATTGTTATCTAATTATTATTTTTTTGCCAAAAATTTATATAAAATCAAAGTATCTAAATAATATTAAATATTTAAAATTAACTTCTACATACGTTCTAGTATTAACAAACATTTTATTCATATATAATTTACTTAATTATATGGAAGGGTTTAGCCGTTCATTGTCTTACACCAATAATTCTTTCACGGTGAACATTGTCCATTGCAGTACAAAGCAAAGAAGCAATGATGGAAATATCAATTAATTGAATTAGTTGATTAAAGTTTGTTTATAAACATTTAGAAATTTATTTCAAAATAAAATATAAACAATTTGGTAGGTAAAATATTTTTAGGAAAACAGCATGTGAATGTAATCTTACACACCTAAATAAATAAAGTTGATAATTTCTTTCTAAGATATTCCATACATCGTAAAATAAAATTACACGCTCATGGAGAAATATAATTTAAGACTCTCTTTTTTTACCAATTACTTTTGTTTTTGAGTTGGTTAAATTGTAAGAGATAGTTACAACCATTCCAAGGATTTAAGTGTGATGATGGCTTTTAGGTATCTTATCTCCATTTGTTTTCTACTGTAATGATGTTATGTCTTTCACTGGATGCCATTCGTTCTTCGTTGTTGTTCCTGTCTTCGTTTTTCGTTGCATAGTGTGTTTAATTTTGGGCCTTGCCCAACATGGGATCCGACTTGAACCCTTGGTTTGGTTGAAGCAAATGGATATGGACCCCGTAAATTTGTTTGTGTGTGTGGCTTGAGGGTTTGAACGTTGAGTGGACAGCCCGTAAATTCGTTTTTTTTTTTTACTTATATAAATAATTTAATATTATCTATTTAATTTTTAATTCATATATATATATATAAAAAGCGGGCCAGCCTGAAGCCGGGCAGGCCTGGCAGGCCTAGCCCTAGTTGGCCCGACGGGCCAAACCAGCCAGGCCAAAATGGCCTGATTTTTTATGGGTTATGTTTTTTTGAGCCCCAATCCAACCTTTTTTACGGGCTGAGTATGCCGGCCCATCGGGCCGAGCCCATTTTACCCGCTCCTGTAATATTTCAAATTTTCGATTAATACCAACTCAACCCAGGCGCATACTATAACTAAAATTTCATGAAATAATTTGGTCAAAGTAGTTATTATTATTTATTTTTTTATTGAAACACCATGATGATATTTTCGAAATGATGTGAAAGCTCACTGACAATTAAAGTGATAATAAAAAGGATTAACTTTCCCATCACAATGATTAAGCACGTCGGTTATAATTAATTTTTTTATGCATCAAGGTAGCAGCCCACGTGCAACTTTATGTATAACACAGAACAAAAAGTAAAAAAGGCTAAAATTGTTACACTTTGGCCGCGTGTGATATTAAAAAAAGAGTTTAATAGGTCATATATTATTATTGTAAAAAATTTACACTGTCAATTAATTAGACATTATCATTGATATGATTTTTAAAATATTTATTATAAAAGTCAACAAACTTACAATAAATGATAATTTGTGATTAGATGACAGTGTAAAGTCAATGCATGACCTATTTTCTCTTAAAAAAAATAAAATATACCGCTAATATAAAGAATTTTTATAGTTAAAAAATTTACATTATTAATTAATTAAAATCTATCTTAAATATTACTTTTAAAATAATTATTACAAAATTCATAATGTTATTATATATGATGATTTATTATTGAATGATAATGTAAAAGTAAAACTTTTTTCTATTGTTGGTATATTCTAATTAAATTTATAGTGTTGGTATATTCTAATTAAATTTATAATAAAAATTATTGACTTTTGAAATAATTACTTTAAAATTATATTTAAGATAATTGCTAACTGGTTAATATATAAAAATCAAACTTAAAAAATGGGACGTTTTGTGAAAAATATATCGTGAGAATAAAGAGATGTTGTCGCATTAAAAATAATTAATAAATGATATATTCACAATGATCCCCACTAGAAATCTGGGTATGTGTGTTGTATACATATATGAGGTCCTATTATTTTCAAAAACGCTACAATGTTGTTCTTTCTGTCCAAAACGACGTTGTTTTGGATAAAAAGGACAACATTAAAGCGTTTTATGAAAATTATGGTACCTAATTGAACTTTTTAATAAAAGAAGGACCCAATTGAATAAAATAAATAAATAAAGGAATTAAATTAGTAACTAAACCTTATATTAATTATTGTTATTATGAATATGTTATTATTTTCAAATTCAAATTCAATCTTATTTTATTATAAGTTCTAAGAAATTATATTGTCTGTATCCCATATATTTATAGAAATTAAAAAATAAACTTCCATCTATATATTAAAAAAAATGTGCCAATTGACACGTGTTGTTTCCTCCTATTTTTTATGTCCAAAAACATCTCTCAAAAGGTGGTAATACATCTCTAAGTATATAACATGAAAGAGCATAACATGTTATGCACTTGACAAGGACAGGAAATAAAAATAAAATTGAAATTTTGATATATGTGAATAAAGAAATTTGATTGGATGAATCCAATCAAGACATAGGAAATAGAGATATTGGATGGATTCTAATTGAATTGAATTACATTTTTTGTTCAAAGGCGCAAAAAATAAGGCACTTTATGTGTGTTAATTACAAGAGCTTAATTTTTTTTCTTTGCACATTCTACTTTTCTTATATACATACGCTTTATACATTTTACAACTTAATTTTTCTACTGTACATATTCTTTAATTTGATTAGTTTTTTAATTTTGTATTTTTGTTTGGAAGACAAGTATTTTAATTTTTTTAAAAAAATAAATTTCCTATTTTTTTCTACAAAAATATTAATAAAAAATATAATACCACAAGTTATTTTAATGAAGACAGTATTTTAGTATGCAGATAAATAAATAATCATAAATGGATGAATTAGTTAACTTATTAATGTATTTACTTTTTTTTTAAAACACACACATATATAAACGCCACCTGTATAAATGTACGTGTCAACATTTTAGTAATTAATCTCGTAAAATATCTCCGTCTTTCTTTCTTTATGTCCTGTCGAAGGTGGTTTTCAAATTCGCAACAGTCAACTAGCTTTTCTATTTCGATTTTCGTCTTCCAATGTCGTGCATGTATAATCAAATGTATGTTGTTATCAAAAAGAAAAAAATCAAATTTATGTTTTCTTTTTCATTTTTAAGTTTTCTTAAATAAGCACTATTTAAGAAATAAAAAAATGAAATAGAAAATAGAAAATAGAAAAATTAAAGAAGTATTTACTAATCTTTTTTCAACTTTATTCTTATATTTTATTATTTTTTCAAAACTCAATAATATATATCAATGAAGCTAGAAAGAATTACTAGAACAAAAATAATAAGAGACTTTGGAGTGAATAACGTTTGTTTAAACATTTAAAATAAAATGATTTTATAATTGTATAAAAATTTATTTATTTTTTAGAAGATTATATGTGTAAAAGAAGATTTTTTAATTATAATTATAACATATACTTTTATTTTTAAAATAAATTATAATTTATTTTTTATGTAAGTTATTTAAGATAATTCCTCAAAATAATAAAAAATTATTTTTATATTTTAATTTTTAAAAATATTAATAAATACATATAAAAATGATATATTGTTTTTAAATGTACAAAAATGATATATTTAAAAGCAATTTTTTCATTAAAAA
This sequence comes from Spatholobus suberectus, assembly GCA_004329165.1. Classification (NCBI taxonomy): domain Eukaryota; kingdom Viridiplantae; phylum Streptophyta; class Magnoliopsida; order Fabales; family Fabaceae; genus Spatholobus; species Spatholobus suberectus. The sequence continues at coordinate 36,263,588 of CM014732.1, forward strand.
TAATATGAACAAGCAACTATCTAAAAGAAAAAGAAAAACAGGAGATAATGAAATTAAAACAAGAAAAGAAATTTGTATTATAAGACTACGTGGATGCGATCGTGGGTACAAGTATTCCTGAGAAGATTGTCATGCAAATGCGTAATGCTTTTGGATACGAATAGGAAGTAGGTGATCCCTCCACATCCACCTACACTGGACATGGATAAAATTTCTACATGTGTTAAAAGGTGCTCACTCCTTAAGCACCACAAACGTGAATCCCGTATTTTATTTCATTTTTAATCATATTATTATTATTTTTTAAAGAATTATTATTGAACTGGATGAACGGCCTTTATTGTCATCTTATTAAATTATGCTTCTTCTTCTTCTTTTTTCTGATTTCATGCTACTTGCTTGCTGCCACACGTTGTCTTTAAAATATTACTAAAATTTTCTAGGTTTTATCGCATTAATTTTTATTGTTTATTTTGTGATTAACTTTAGTCAGATTTTCTCTTTAATTTTAAAACTTGCTCTTATCTTCTTTTATGTTCGTTTGCCTTTTTTTTTTTTTTTTTGATACATATATACGTTTGCTTTTAATGTTGCAAAGTTGTATGAATTGAATATGCGTGTGATGTGAAACTTCGAAAGATGGTTTGAAACTTAATATGAAGAAATAGCCTTAATTCGCTAAGGGTAATATCAAAAGATAAGCCTAATTAATTTCCTAGTAGTTCCCAAACATGTTTGAATTAATAATATAAGAAAAATAAGAGGCCAATTGATTTTTCTTTCTTTTTAATTAAGGGATATTTTATAAACATAATAATTTGATGAAGATTTACGGATGGTGACTTTATCACGTGAGGCACGAGTTGAGTTATTTTATTTCATATATGTCATAATTAATATATTATTAATTACTACTTGTTCATCTCTACATAATAATTTTGAGTTCTTTCTAGGTAGATTTAGTTTGTTTTGCTATTATCTTAATGTCGCGTGTCTTTCTTTCTTTCTTTTTTCTTTCTCCAACATAACTTTCTTTCTAAAAAATTAGTAAAATTGATGATATATATTTTCTTTATTTAAATGACATATGTCTGAATTTTAAATTCAAATTTCTCCTTGAGTTTTTTTTTTTTTCTGTACAAGACCATAGATATTTTTTTACGGAAGACAATTTCACTTGAGTTGGATGGAATCATTATAGGCGGCAAAGTTCTCCCCTCGAATTATTTGATTTAATAAGAAATTGTTTTTTATTTATATTAGTACATACTAAAATGATATATTGTTTTTATTTTTTTTTATTTTAAAGATTTATATAGAAATAGTCAAAATACTAAATAAAATAATATTTTTTGTAATTATTAATAGAAATAAATGAATAAAAATATTTTTTTTCAAACCAAAAGAATCCTTAAATTTTTATCCATCTTTTAGTTTTTTTTTTAGTTTTGTTTACATTTTTAAATACCAATCCTTGATGCATATATTATTTAGTGATTTGTTTACTTTCGTAGAAATAATTTTCATGTTTTATTATAGGAACGTATACCATTGAGTTTCAAAGACAAGGTTTACCTCATAAACATATTTTGCTTTGGTTGAATTCAAGAGATAAACTTGAAAGTCCTTAGATGATTGATTTAGTTGCATTTGCCAAATTTCCAAATCCAGATAGATAATTGTTTTGGGGGTTACTCAGACGCTACCCCTTTAAGTCGGCTTGCTCCCTCGCCGACCTACAAATCGACAACTTCGCCTACCTCAATTAGCATAGCCTTATAACCTGGACGATATTGTCTTGCTCATCCCGGTCAAAGTTTTATGCTTGCCCGTGCGTAGTAAGGAAAACGCCTAACGACAAAGAAAACGCTTAATAAGGCGCCCAAACACACGCTGTCACATGACACCTCACCTTAACGGTTTTTTCCTCCAAAATACTGTATATAAAGGACTCCGCATTCATGAGGTATACACACTCTCTCATTCTCATTCACTTTCTTACGCTCTTACTGACTTAAGCATCGGAGTCTTTGCAGGTACCACTACCAAAGACATTCACAGCCACTGTGGAAGCTCGTCGGAGCTTTTTCCTCGTGTTGACCACACAATATTGGCGTTGTCTATAGGAATTGATTTCTGATTCTCTTTTCACTCTTCATTGTTTGGAGATTCGTTCGTGATGGTTAGCATGATAAATTGTAAGTCCGTTGTGGCACCATCGCCACCGAAACTTCCACCGCTACTACCTATGGATGGTAAAGCAGTTTTCATCACTCCTAAGGCTATTGGTGTTCCTGCACCATCAGTCACTATGGTTGATCTTGTTACATTGCTACAGGAGCAGAGAGAGACATTGGAAAAGCAAGAATGGATCATTGTAGAACTTCGAACTAAGAGAGAGAATAAGAAAATCATGGAGAATGGTTATGATCACACTGAGAGATTGGCAACGTCAATTCTGTGGCCAAGTCATGTTGCGCAAGAGGTGCATAACGCGCATATGGCTGTCGAGGTGAACGAAGACGACGAGATGATTCCGTTCAACCTTCATTTTTTGACAAGGATTTTAAATTTGTAGGTTCCGAAGCAGTTACAACAAGTGCCTTCTCTAAAGTTGTATGACGGATCAACAAATCTGAATGATCACCCTCGGTATTCGAATAGGCGATGTTGTACAAAGGAGCCTCTACTTTCGCTCACATGTAGAGCATTTCCCGCTCTCATTGAAAGGAACAACACTAAAATGGTTCCAGTCTCTCGAGCCAAGATCTGTTGATTTCTGGATGATGTTAAGGAAAAGTTTAGGATGGCTTTCCCGACTAGCAAAGCTAGACCTAAAATTGAGGCAGATTTGAGAAGGATCTGCCAAGGTCCGGAAGAACCTTTGAGGGACTACATTAGCAAATTTAATCAAGAGGCAAGAGTAGCAGAGAATTTGCAAGCCGAAGTAGTATTGAAGCTAGCCAAAGACGGAGTGAAGGAAGGTTCGTTATTCTTCAAGTTGATCGCTAAGACACCTCCAACATTAATGGAAGAATTCCTGAAGAAGACAAAAAAATATATTAATTAAGAGAATGTGCTTAAAGTAGGAAAAGCAAAATCAGCCGAGATCATGACTCAGAAAAAGAATCCCATGCTAAAAGTAGATAGACCGCCGCGTCATGAAGATCAGGGTCTATATAAAGGGGGGTAGTGGTTTGAAGAGTATACATCATTGAATACTCGAGAGGGAGGATCTTGAATGAGGTACTTGATGCATTGCATTTTATACTATTATTTACCTCTTAGTCCATGTAGGTTTGTATGCGTTTTAGCTTATTAGGAGTAGTTTTAGCACTAATTTCCTTTATTTCCTTCAATCAATCACTTAGAATGCTTGAGGTGTGTTTTTGTGTTGTTGGTGGATTTTTAGGAAAGATTTGGCATGTATTGAGTTGACTTTGGAACTTAAAGATTTAAATTGGAAGTAATTTGAAGCTAAGGAAAGCAATGATGATATTATTGAAGAAAAATGAAGAGAAGAGTAAACCCCACAACTAGAGAACACCACAGGTTGACCGTGGCAATTGCCACAGGTGTGGCAGAATTCAGCAAATTGCCACAGAAGCAACCAGAGAGTGCCACAACCCGCCAATGGTAAATGCCACACTTGTGGCGAATTCCAGGAAAATGGCACAGGGGCTGCCAGAAAGCCCCACGGCCTACCCGTGGCGCGTTGCTAACGTGAATTATTCTTATTTTTCTGTTTCTTTTTAGTTTAGGCTTGGACCTTTTTTGTACTTAGGGACTTATATAGACTTCTTAGGCTTAGGAAAAAGAATCCGAACCTTGGTTCTTGATGACTTAGAGCAAAAGCTTTGGATTGGAATCTTCTCCTCTTTCTTTTCTGGTTTGAATGCTTTTCTTTTTTTCTCATTTGTTTTCCATGACTATGTGTGAGTAGTCATCTTTATTCTAGGATTGGGCGTAGCCCTATAAACGTTTAATGAATTGATTTCTTTTATCTTCGTGTGATTCTTGTTCATCTCTTGATTTCTTCTTTATTGATTTTCTTTATTGCAAAAGGAATTGGCCACATTTTACATAACCTTAGGGATTTTGGGAAGTACTGAAAGGCGAACTTAAATGCCAGAACTATAGGGGAGAAACCTAGGTCTAAACCACGAAAGTAGGTAAAACCTTTGGGAATTAATTGAATTAACAAAGAGCTCATTGGGTCTAATTAAACACAACCACCAGGAAAGTAAGGGGCTAATTTGATTAGACACCCTTCTGTATCTTGAAAGAAAACAGAAGGTACCTTAGGTTAATTCACCCTCAAGAAGAACAAGTAGGAGCACGAGATAAGGGAATTAATTTAATAAGCATCATAGAGTGAACCTCAATCTTAGAAGTTTTCCTTACTGAATTACTATCAATCTTGTTTTCTCGTTTAATTGAATTCCCCAATTTCTAATTCTTTTACTTTAAACCTAAATTCTCAAATTGAACTCTCTTTGTTTAGTTTTTATTAAATTGCGATAATTATAAAGTCAAACACACAATCCCTGTGGATTTGATATTTTATTACTTGACAACAATTGTACACTTGCGGTTGTTCCGCATCAGTACTCAGTGTGGAGTTTGTAGAAGAAGGGATAAAGCCCCAAAAATTGTTGAAAAACAAAGAAAGTGATGATCATTCAAAGTTTTGTCGATATCATAGGGCGTTAGCACATGATATTGACGAATGCTAACAGTTAAAAGATGCAATTGAGGTGTTAATAAGACAAGGAAAGCTCACCGAAAAAGAATGTAAAAGAAGTCCAGAAGTTGACCGGGCGATTCACGGCATTAACAAGGTTCGTGGCCAAGTCGGCACAGAATTATCTTCCTTTTTTCTGGCTTTTAAGGAAAGGTAAACCGTTTGAATGGATCGAAGAGTGTGAGGTTGCGTTTGAAAAGCTGAAAAAGACTTTGTCATCTCCCTTTACTTACTAATCCTGAACCAGGCGAGATACTATACCTGTATCTCATTGTTGCCGACGAAGCCGTAGCGCGGCGCTGATAAGGGATATGCTAGAAAGGCAAAAGTCAGTCTACTTCGTAAGTAGGGCCCTTCAAGGGGTTGAGCCAAGATACCCAAAAATGGAGAAAGTGGTATTCACACTTGTTATGGCGGCGAGGCGTCTTAGACCATATTTTCAATCACATCAGATTATAGTACGAACAAATCGACCCATCCGGCATATTTTGCATAGGCTTGAGTTAGTTGGCAGGATGATGACTTGGGCCATTGAGTTATCCGAGTATGGGATCCGGTACGAGCCGAGACAAGCATTAAAGGCCCAAGCATTGTCCGACTGTGTTGCTGAACTAACCTCATCGAATTTGACATCCTAGGATTAGATTTGGACCCTCTTCGTCAACGAATCATTTAATGAAAAATGTGACGAAGCTAGCATACTATTAGAATCATCAAATGGGGTTATTTTGGAACAGTCTCTGACCTTCACATTCCACACCTTGAATAACCAAGCAGAATATGAAGTGTGTATAGTCAAACTGACGATGGCGTCTGACATAGGTGCAACCTCGGTGAGGGTGTGTAGCGACTCGCAGTTGATGCTACATAAATACTTGGCAAAGGTCAAAACTCTTGTCACAAACTTTGACAAGATAGAATTTGTCCACATACCCCAGGAAAAGAATTTGAGAGCCGACATTTTGTCTAAGCTGGTAAGCACAGGATTTTCTGACAATAATAGGTCGGTCATCCAGTAGACAATCCATGAGCCCAAACTTGTCATGGCAGTAGAAGTAGAGCCGAACTGGATGACTCACATTATCAACTATTTACTTGAAGGCATTGTCCCTGAGGACAAGAAGGAAGAAAGGAGACTAGAAAGGTCGGCTACACATTTCTGTATCGTAAACGATAAGCTCTATTGTCGTGGTTTTTCCTAACCCTCACTCAAATGCTTGGGAAAATCAAAGTTCGAGTATGTAATGGCAGAAATTCATGAAGGATGTTATGGGTAACATTTGGGGGCCAAAGCCCTGGCTAAGAAGATACTCAGAGCGAACTACTACTGGCCGACGTTGGAAAGTGATGCCATGGAGTTTACCAAAAAATGTAACAGTTGCAAAAATACTTCGACATTCATCTCGCTCCCCCCAAGGATTTAAGTAAACTTACTTCTCCCTGGCCATTCATCTGGTGAGGGATCGATATACTTGGCCTTTTCCCCAAGGCGTCTGGCCAGGTGAAATACTTAGTGGTGGTGATCAACTATTTTAATAAATGGATTAAAGCAAAGGCACTAGCCGCCATCACAGTTAGAAATATAGAAAACTTTGTATTCCAGCAAATTATTTGTAGGTTCGGGATACTAGATGTTGTAGTGTTAGACAATGGCACACAATTCATAGACAAAAGTTTTCAAGAATTCTTAGCTGGATTGAAAATAAAGTAGTATTTCACTTCGGTTGAGTATTATTAGACAAACGGGCAAGCAGAAGTTGCGAACTGAGTCATCCTCTACAGACTCAGAAGGTGTTTGGATGAAGCAAAAGAATATTGGGTTGAACAATTACCACATGTCCTTTGGGCATATCGCACAACCCCCCACTCTACCACTAAAAAGTCTCCTTTCTGCCTTACTTATGGCATGGAGGCAATAATCCCGGCAGAGATTGGAGAGCTGACATGGAGAATGGCTAACCTAAGATTAGAAGATAATGATGGGCTATTACGAACCAAATTAGACGTCACCAAAGAAAGAAGGGAAATTGTTGCAATAAGAGAAGCCGCCCTGAAGAGACAGGTTACTATAAGGTACAACAAAAAGGTTGTTCCTCGTACGTTCGAGCTTGGCGACTTGGTATTGAGGTGAGCCAACATAGGAGGAAAGAATGCCAAACAGGGAAAGCTAGCCGAAAAATGGGAAGGCCCTTATCAGGTTACCCCAAAGACCGGCACAAGAGCATATATGCTCGAGATGCTATCTGGAATTACCATCCCATAGACATGGAATGTGAGCAACCTCAGACGATATTATAGTTGAGACATATCAGTAAAGAAGGTTAAGTACATTCTTTTCTTTTGTAGGGTAGGTAGAATTTCATTGGAATAAGTGTAGGCTGAGTTATGTATTATAATTCGTAACTCTTGTTCTCAAAGAAGAGTTGGACAGACTCAATCCAACGGCGACGCATTAATTGGGTCTCTTCTTAAGAAGCTGCCATTCTGGATGCCAACTCTCACACCACAGCTTGCAAATCTTTGACTTTGCTTCTTGAAGCTCGGAGCTGAGAGGATAAATCTAAATCTAGCTTAATATACCTAACATTAGCGGTAGACAGCTTCACCTGAAGATCCGTGTCGACCTTGGCTAGCCGCAATTTTTCAGCTTTCTCCTTTACTAGTTGCCCCTTTAGAGATTGCACCTCCTCCTCTAGCTCAGCAATCCTCCGGCCAGATTCTTCTTTCACTATGCGAGCACCCTCCTCGGCCTGTTTGAGCTGGGATATGACCATATCCTTCTCCACCAAGATATCCAGGGGGTTCTGGTTGCCTCCTTCATCAGCACGTATTGTGAATAGCCATGGAACATATGGCTAAAGAGGGAGCCTAGTCCGTCAAGCCCATTTCGCATAGCGCCTAGTTCCCCCTTCATCGAGCTCACTTCGCCATAAATTTTGTCTTCAAAGATCACTGCCTTCCCAAACAAAATATGCTCATCAGCCAATTCCACTGTTGAAAGAGAGGGCTGATCATGCCGATGCCTCTTTGCAGGTGGTGCCTTCTCTGGTATAACATCGGTCACTGCCCTCTTCCCAGAGGCGACGTCAGTCGTAGTGGCATCGACAGACACTTTTTGGGAGACCTCGGCTGGCAGGCCAACCCTAGAAGGCGCAACCTCAGTGGAAGCCGGTATTGCTGATGCAGGCTCATCCCGGTTCTCGACCTCCCTGATCACTATACCCTTTTGCCGCTATGAGGACCAGGGGAGGAAACGCCTGTGTTTTTTCCACCACCTTAACCTTCCCCTTGGCCCTCCTCTGTTCTTTGGGCTTAACTGCCTTATCTTGCTGGAGGGCTAAGGCGAAGTCAACCATCTTTGATTTCATCATCGTATCTATAAAAAAAAAAATGAACCCGATCAAGATATGCACAAAATATCAAGACAATCGAAAAATAAACATGTAAAAAGTTTACATAAATAGACCAAAATATTGGCAGTATTCAACAAGGGTAGTGCCAATTAACCACTAGTAGGGGATGCGATCCTGTAGGTTTTTTATCATGGCGGAAAAATGGTCTCGGACTTAAGCTTTTTTCGAGGTCAAGTCATCATTTTGGACCAAAAAATTTTCATTATCCAAGCAATAATGGTCGTATGACCAGTACAAGCGAATACCGAGGCTCAACAACATTCTCCCCTACATCGCAAACCATAAAAAATACCTCCCAGCTCTTTGCACGAGGATGCAAAAAGAAGAATTTGTCCTTGTAAGAATCCTGGAAAGGTTTAAGTAATGCCCGACCCTGGATGCTTCGAAACAAGACAGAGGAGAACTTATTATCATAAGTCTAGTGGATGGGGTAAAGTAGTACAAAAATAAATTTCGGCTACAGAGCACTCCCTCCTGGCTGCATAGACTTTCGAATGCCATCATGAAGCCCCAAGAATTAGGATGAAGCTGTGAAGGCGTGACACTCAGAAAGTTTAGGACCGACACCTGGAACTCTATCAGTGGCAGCCTAATCTCGAGGTGCTCAAATAATGTTAAGTACATGGGAAAGAAGTCAGGGTATAAATATCCCACTGCTGTCACCTCAGCCTTGTTTAGCGGGGTCCCCATGTTTTCTTTCCGACCCTACGAACATATGTGGCCATCATCCCCGAGGGCAACCACGTCAAACGCCATCTCGGCACCACCCCGGCTTAGTTCGAGGCGACCCACCAAGGCATCTAAGGTCGCCTGGTTGAAGCACGACTGAGTTCCAGCCACTTCCTTGTCAACCCAGTCAACGTCTAGGCCAACCGCGTCGTGGTATGTCTCAGGAATAGTCTCCACAGTCCTAACAATTTTTCCCATCTCCCTGTCAAAAACAGTGGAAGAAGGGTCAGAAAAGGTCGACTAAGGCTTTAACTATGACCCAACCCCTATGCTAGGCTGCGCCGACTTTTTAACCCTGGAAATACTACCCCGCCTGGAAGGGATCCTCATCAAGTCTGGGTATTGCACCCAGGCCTTGGCATACTCCAATACCTCTTCCGGGCTGTAAGGCATCCCTATGGCTTTTAAGTGGCTTCAACACTTCTCCAAGACCTCAAGACAGATTATGATTTCAGGCGGCGAGGGTTGTTTTAGGTCGGCCATTATAGGGCGTTCATCAGTCCTCCTTGCGGACCCTTGTCTACCCAACCTACTCTGGACTACTACCCCCCCTCCACATGTAGCTGCGAGACCAGTCGAAGAATTGTCGCCACCGACGACACCCTTCTGACCACGACGACCGATGCGGTGAGACAGAGGCATCATCGTAGACTAAAAGAGCCAGTTAGTAGCGAAACCCCCTGGTTGGCTTCCACAACCACCCCAAATGGAAGGCGAAACATCACGTCTACGTTGGTCCATCTTCGACCAAACTAAAAACACAACATAATACAAGAAACCAGAATACAAGGGAATTCTTAAAGTGAAGACGAGAAAGAGAATGTCACCGTAGTATATAAAACTGCTGGTAATGAAGAATAATGGAGGTAGAACAACAGGCTTCACATCCTTCACCGAAGGAAGAAAATGCAGGAGGCAAAAGGTACTCTCACGAAGAAGAAACAAAATCTTAACAGCAGAATGAAGGTAAGCGTACCAAACCGTGAGAATCTAAGCCTTTCACATCACAGGCCCATATCAGGGCTAGGCCCAAGTCCATCATTTTCAAAAGACAACCGCCAAATCTATTGGAATTCGAAGCGCTACAGATTTAAGATATTGAATCATTACACATTTAATATGACTCGGCTATCTAAAAAATACAACATAGTTGTCTGGAAAATGAAAAGACTCAAACCTCTCGACTCTAAAGTCGGCAAGCCTTTTCCAGCGGAAAGAATTACCAACTTGGGGGCAACACCATCCCAAACCCTCTTTCAGGCTCTTAAGCCGATGATGCTTGTTCCAAGCATCACCAGCTTGGGGGCAACTGTTACGAGGCCGACTCGAACCCACAATCTAAGTCAGCTCATACCTCACCTATCTCGGCTAGCACAACCTCGAGTATTGCGGCTCATAAACCCCTACTATCCCAGATTGACTCCACCTCTATCTCGACACGATATGGGAAGCACCTAATGGCAAGGAACGCGTGTAGTTAGACACCCAAATGCACGCTGCCACGTGGCACTCAGCTCTAACAGAATTTCCCTCCAAAACACACTATATAAAGGACTCCAAACCCATCAAGTACACATGCTCTCTCATACTCACTCATACTGGTATCCTTACTGGCTTAGGCATCGAAGTCCTTGTAGATGCCATTGCCAGAGACGTCGACAACCCCCGTGAAAGCTCATCGGAAACGCATTCTTGTATTCACCACACAATAACTTATAAGATATAATCTCATTTTATAAATTAAAAGAAATAAGAATCAAATCATGATTAAAAATAAATTAAAAAATTAAAATTTAACTAAATAATTAATATATTAACATTATATATATCACAAAAATAGTAAAAATAAAAAATGCTACTCACCATTTACCTATTTTTAGTTTTTAAAAAAACAAAAATTTAAGTATCATAAATTTAAAAAAAAATTATGGGACACACACATATTAAAAAACCATCATTAAATTTTAAAATTAGTTTCATAAAAAAGTTTACCAAACACCTATCAATAATTTTAAAATTAAAATAGTTAATAATCAAAATATGATTAAAATACAAATTAAGGTGTTAAAATTAAGATCATATATATATATATATATATATATATATATATATATATATCATAAAATCATAATATAAACTTAAAAAATTCATGATTCACATGCATAAATAAATATAAGTATATAAAAATAGTAAATCATTATAAAAATTCTACCACTACACACTATTGTATATGGAAACATATAAAAAAAATTACTAGAAACGTATAAAAGAAACTACAAGCTAGCAACATAGAAAAATATAAATTTATTTAATTAAATTAGAATTTTAGTAATAAAGAAGGAAACATATAAAAATAAAAAAAACAAATTTACTAGCAACGAACAATAATAGTTTGTTTTGTGTAGAAGATAATATTTATATTAATTTGTTCATGTATTATATGTATTAGAAATATTGCACTCATCATTTCATTAATCATTGTATGTGAGTCTATGAGAGTCACAGCGAATTTAGGAGAAGAAAAAAAAATATGCATACTCTATGGAGAGCTTATAAACATAAGCTAAAAACATCTTATGGATTAGCTATAAGATATTTTTATAAGCTTTCCCATATATTCTCACAAACACTTATAACATAAGTTGTTTTAGTAGATTATCTCAACAATGTTGACTACTTTAAGAATAGAGGAATATTCAACTCCTACATTAGAAGTAAGCTTTATTAATGATTATGTCATGTCATTGTTTCAAGGTGGTAAAAAGGTATATATCAAGTCTAATACAATATGGAAAACTTATGAGAATATAAGTATTCAACCTAATTGGTTAACTAAATTTCTAAATGATATAAAGTGCATTGAATTAACTAATCATCGATTAACTTTGAAAAAGGTGTTCATGTTATGCTAATGAGAAATATGGATATTCTTATTGGTCTTTGCAACAAAACAAGACCCATTGTTGAATAATTGGGCGTAAATATTATTGATACTATTATTATTCTTAGAAATAATGTTGGAAGTAAGGCATATATTTCAAGAATGAATTTAATATCATCTAATTATATGACTTTAATGAAATTTCAAAGATGTCAATTTTGTCTTCTCGTGTGTTTTGCATGACTATAAAGAGAAGTCAAGGATAAATTTTGTGAGATGTTGGACTTTTTCTTTCGAAACCAGTGTTTTTTTGTAGTCAATTTTATGTTATAGTTTACGAGTGAATAGTAATTTAAGTTTAAAGATTATAATTTGTGATGAAGAAAATTAAAAGAGTTTAAGCACTAGAAATATTATGCACAAAAAAGTGTTCCAAAATGATATAAAATATGTTTGATTATTAATTTTTGAATATATTTACTTTTATTTTGTTTCGTAAGTTTTGTTTCACCGTATTATAAATTTCATTTTCCTGTATGCATGTACAAATATAAGGTTTAATTACATATTTTGTCACCCATCTTTTACGATTTCACAAATTTTGCCATTCAATTTTAATTACACATTTTTTCACTTAACTTTCAAAATTTTACGCATTTTGTCACCTAATTATTTTATTTGCACATTTTGCTACCCCAAGCTTCAAAATTAGCGAATTTTGTCACATCCTCGTGTGACGTCGTTAGTTGACCAATGATGTAACATCTTGATCGTTGACGTAGCAAGTTACCATGTTATCATCAGTCTTCCATGTCATCAATCCACTTCGGTAGTCAACTTGTCATGTTAGCGGTAAATTCGTTACGTGAGTGGTCAAAATGCCACATTATTGGTCAACTAATGATTTCAGGTCAAGGGGTGACAAAATACATGAAATTTTGAAACTTGAGTAACAAAATGTGCAAAAAAATAATTAAGTGATAAAATTAAAATAGTTGGGTGACAAAATAGTCAATGATGGATGACAAAATATGCAATTAAGCCTAAATATAAACAAAAAAAATTCTATTTAATATTTTTGAAATTCAACATTATTAATGAAATTCCCAAATAAATTGTTTAGTTGCAATTATTTCCTGTGTAGTGCATAGGGTAGGATACTAGTAAACTATTACAGAGAGAAACACGTAGTACAAAGGTTTTAGCTCATGTAATTATAATTGAAAATTGAAAACAGTGTAAAAATGAACAACAACAAACAAATAAAAACCATATGGCCTTTTGTTTTTATATATTTATTATTTTAATTTTAAGATAATTTTAATTATTATTTATTTAATCAGAAATTTATTAAAAAGGAAGAAAATAATAATATATAAAATATTAAAATAATAAAAAAGAAAGATAAAAAGTATATTAAAAAATCATAAATAATTTTATTAAAAATAAAAAATAATTGATTTTTATGTTATGTAATATAACTTTAAATAATAAATAACAAAAGAATGGAGCAACTACTATGATTAATCGTGGATTCTTTCTCCTTTCTTGATCATCCTTCTTCTTTTTGGTATTAATATGATAGCAATAACTTGGAGTTTGTGAGGCTTTGAAATAGGGGATTTATGATTTGTGTCGTTTCACTAATTCTATTTGATTGAAAGAATTTTGGATGAATTTGAGTTTAAAAAATTAAATTAGATATATTTTAAAGACAAGTTTAAATTATATTTTGAGTTGTTTCAGTTTGGTCCAATGTCATATATTGTTTTAAAATGTAATTTTTTTAAAATAATTATATATTAATAATACAAGTTTTGAACTTAATGGTAATGTATTATTTAACATGATTTTATATTTATATTGATATTATTTGTTTTAAAATATATATTATAAAATATATCTTAATTGTAATTATATATTTCTTTAATTTTATAAATAAATTATATATAATATTAAAATTAATATATTATACTGACAAGTTGAATTTACTTAATCTTATTTCATATATTATCAGATTTTTTTTGATAAAATATTATTAAATGTTAGACAAATCTAATTCAAATTTAAAAATTAGTTTAATTACTTATTTGGTCTCTATAGTTATAATTCTTTTTTAATACCTATACTTAAAAACATCTATTCTTAGTCCTTACATATATTATTTTAATCCCTTTTAATTCTTACGGTAAGGACCATAAGAGATTAAAAATGATATATATAAAGATTAAAAAATTAAATAAATAGACTAAAAGAAAATTTTTTATAATTGTAAAAATTAAATGAGTAATTAAACGTTAAAAACTTAACTATAAAAATTTCAAAATCAAACAAGAGTAAAGATATAATCCTTCTACTATCACACGGACTCTCGAATTTTTGTATAACGATTGCGTAGGATGATGAGTTGAAGACGGGAAAACAGAGATTGGAAGGAAACCAATAAACTTTAGCCTTTTGGTCAGACAGGGTCCTTTCTTTTTGACCTGGGATCAGACATTGTCCTTCATTGGACCAACATTTGGAAAAGTGGAACGAAGTTAATTACTACTAATTAATACATTAAGATTCACTAGCTTTTCATCTTGTTCTCTCTGATAGACTGGAAAAAAAGAAAAAAGAAAAAAAAAGTGAATAGAAATAGAGAAGAAGAATGAAAATAAATAAAAAATGGAATAGAAATAAAAATATTTAATTTAAAAAAAATTAAAGAATAAAAAAAGATAAATAAGTAAATAAAAAGAAGTAAAAAATAAAGTAAAAATAATTAATGAATCTTATATTTTTGTATTTTTTTCTCTCAATTCTTTTTTTATCAAATACATTTACCTTTTTTATTTTTTTTTATCTATTTTTCGTTTTTTACTCTATTTCTCCTTTATCAAGCAAAGAGCTCGTAAATATGTTGCTATAATTCATATGAACTATAAAGCCTTTTTTTTCTTATTTTTAAAATTATTTTGTTTTTAGAAAATAAAAAACATTGTTTGATAAGAGTAATTTGTAAAAATTATTTTTAAAATTCATATATATTTTTTAATCATTAAAATAAAAATAAAATATTTTTAAGTTATTTTAATATTCTACTTTTAATCTTTTATTACTTATATTCTTCTTTATATTGTGACATCTTCTTTTCCCATTCTTACTCTCTAAAATTTGATTTTAAAAATTATTTTTTAAAAACTGAAATCACACCCTTTCTTAATTAGTGCTTTTCCGGTTGATATTTAAACTTTTTTTTTTTATCATTTTTAATTGCCATCTAGTCATGTGCTTATCTTTCTCATTTTAATATAAGAATTGGTACATCAAAACTTGACTAGTGGTCCGTTTAGAAGGTGAGAAAGAAATAAGTGAAAAATAGAGCGAATGTAAATAAGAAAATGAAAATAGGTAAAAAAATAAAATAAAAATAAAAATAAAGGTGTTTAGTTTAAAAGAAATATAAAAATATGAAAGAAATAAATAGGTAAATGAATAGATAGAAAATAGAGTAAAAATAACTAATGAGTTTCACATTTTTTTTTCTTCTATCTCATTTTCTCTTTATCAAACACATTAACTTTTTTTTTTACTTATTTCTTTTTTCTCCACCCTATTTCTCTTTCACCAAACAAAAGATAAAAGACTCACAAGATGTCAAATGATTAGTTTTAATCAGTTAGTTTTTAAATCTGTTAATTAGTTACTTTTTTTTTAGCATTATATTGGAGAAGGCACTTCACATGCTTATGTTTGTATATAAGCTCTATTTTGCTATTCAATAAAATCAAAGTTCATTTTTCTATTATTCTAACATGGTATCAGTAGACATCTCTTTTCTTTCTCCCTAAATTTTTCTTCTTATTCTTCATGCCAATCCATGGCTTCTTCTTCGACCCAAGATCCATCTAATCCTTACTATATACATCCCAATGAAAATCCATCCTTGATTCTAGTTTCCTTGATTCTTGAAGGTAGCAATTATCACAGTTGAGCAAGAGCCATGTCCATGGCCTTGTAGATGACAAATAAGTCTGAATTCATTAACGGAACCATCAAGAAACCTTTGGAGTCTAATTTCTTATTCTATGCTTGAAAAAGGTGCAATACCCCTATTCTTTCTTGGATCAATCATTCAGTTTCACCAGAAATAGCCACCAACATAATTTGGATTAGTGATGCTTCTTTAGTTTGGCAAGATCTTAAAGAACGTTTTTCGCAAGGTGATAACATTCGAATTTCACAACTTCACAATGATCTTTATTCATTGAAACAATCTAATATGTTTGTTACTAGTTACTTTATCAAAATAAAGATTTTATGGGACCCAATTACATATTTTTTTTAGTTTAAGGACCTAATTAAAACTTGTCAAAATGTTCAACAACTTACTGATGTATTAAATCTAAGGAGGTTTATTGGATTGGGGATTTAAAAGATTATTTCAGCATAAAAAAGTCTTGTGAGTTTTAAAAGACTATGTAGGATTGTAATGACTTACAATATTTTTTTAAAAGACTTTTATAATTAAGATTTTGTAGTTTGGATTTTAATAGATTTAGGAGGGTGTATTGGATTGAGATTTTAAATGATTTTAGCAAAAAAAATTGTAATAAAAAAGTCTTGTGGTATCCAATCAGAACTATTAAGATTTTTTCAAGAGGGTAACAAAGTTTGATGGTTTTCAATTAAGATTTTTTCTGACTTACAAAAAGTCTTCTAGTATTAAAAAAAAATACAAATTTCGATAGATTATTTTGTAAGGTGAATTTTGTGTGACTTTTTAGTAAGATATATAAATATCACACTCATCCAACAATTCCACCCAAACCCTTGAGACTTTCCTACTCTCTCATCCTTTTTTTTTTTATCGTTGCAAGTAATTCCTCCTCTCTTTGTTGAAGGTGGTATGAACGTTGATATTGTACTTAGTCATCTCTTTCTTCTAATCTTACATGCTTTCTTTGCAATTTGGTAGTAGACTTTTTCTATTTGCCTTTGTTAACTAGTTTGAACGAATTCATTGTGCACATCACCAAAAATACAATATCAAAAACACATAAGAAACTCCATGCATCACCAATACTAATCACATACTCACACACTGATCCCAACATAAATTATAGGACTTCATTTTAGCTTCAAATAAAATAGTGTACTCTGCAACGTGGGCCATGTGTTTTTTTCCCCATATAATTATTAAGAAGTTCAAACTTTCTTTTTTCTTTCTCATGGTGAAGTGGTTTATATGTTTGTTCTTTGACACTCCCTATTGTTTAAATAATAATGGCATGTGCTTGTGGATTGATGGTTCTTCAATACTAAACAGACACTATGTACTATGACATGTTATGTAATTGAAGTATTAAAAGGAGCCTTAGACGGTAATGAAATAGTTAGGCGATAGGTAATAATTTGTTCTATTTATTAAAAAATATTTGTTTTTATTTTGACAAAATTAATAGGACATGAAGTTAGAATCAATTAGCTATTAAAAGATTAGAAAAATTTATTGATTTTACTTTTTTTTTTATCCAAACTTCATCATTTTTTTTGTTATTTTTTTCATTAACTCTTGTGACTTTGAATGTTTTCTAAAAATTCAATGAGGTGCTTTCAAAACTCATAAATCTATAACTTTGATGGATATTTTCCTGGTTGTACTTATGTGCCAAAGGATCATTCATTGTGACTTATGTATATTTTGGTAGTCTGCAATTGGTGCCATTCGATGCTTTAGTACTTTTACAATGAAAAGGTGCTAAAAATTATTTAAAATGAAAAAAAAAGGAATAAGTTGAGTTTAACTTCATGATACTTTAATTATTTAGTTGAGTAATCTAAATGTCATCTTTGCCGCATTCACAATTAATGTTTCTGAATACTCTGTGTTATTAAAGCTACCTGCCTATCACTTTAATCCTGAGTATTTTGAAACATGGCTATAACTATGAATGATCAAACGCTTCTTTAAATTTTCCTGTTGATTTCCTAGATACTGTTCACTGCTAGATGTAGAGTTTATGACAAAATTGGAATGTTACATTTTTATATGTTGAACCATGAATGATCTATAGAGAAGCTACTCATGGTTGTATTTCGGTTCAGCCTATAGACGTGAAGCCATACAAAATGTTTTTTTTTATATTAAAATACAAAATGTTTTCTTAACTTAGTACTGGCGAGCTTTTGAATAAATAATATATTCTACCCTTCTAATTGAAAATCCAAATTTAAATAATAAGTTGGGTTGCTGATAGGTGTTTCTCACTTCTAAATAATGAGTATGTATCCTTTTCTTTCTTCAAACATGTTTCAGTCCATCTGAATTAATTAAGCACTGCAATAAGAAGATAACGCTCAAATAGTGGTGCTGGCTAATAAGAAAGAACAACCATCTCTTATGTGATTCACTAGTATAAAATTAAAATAAGTTTTGAACCTGGGAATAAGGAAGTGGGACCAAGCAAATCCAAGAGATGGGGTTAAACTAAGTTGAGCATGGATAGTACAATCCCAAAGAATGTTAAACTAAATTAAGGTCAAGTTTGCAAATGAGATTTGAAGGAATCAATAAAAAGGGGAATGGGATAGGGTTAGGAATTATATATGCAATGACTTTGTGTGAAATGGTTGCATTACACGAAGAGTGGTGTTTATGAAAGCCACAAGTTGTTAGAGAATGTGTTCCTAGCATTTCTCTTGATTTTATAGCCTGAATTTGAGTCATGAAGCATATCATTAATATCTTCAAGTGGTTTCTTATTAGTGATATTTGTATGCTCCTTGCACACTACACTGATATGACGAATATTTCATTTTACAAATACTACATGCTGGGACCTAAATCTGAAAATGTCATCAACTGTATATTCTCTAAACTTGTTTACTTTGGTCTAGTGTGCAAGTCTGGGGGTTACTACTTCACCATGTGTTCCCAAGAATTTCCCTGTTCATGTGGTTTGGACTCTGGACTACCTATCTCTCCAGCATCTCTTATGTGGTATATAAGGGTCTTGTGAGCTGGGATATAAAATGATGTGGTTACTTGGAATAACAATTTGTCAGATTTGATATTCAATGGTTGAGATGTCACGACAAGGTCTTTATATTATTGCTTATACACTTTGACAGTGTCAATTGTATTGTTAGCATTAGAAGATTGTATATGAATAATCATACTAATATATAATGTATGGTATTCCAACTTTAGTTGTTGGTTTTTACCATATATGATATTCTGCCTTTAGAATCATCGTATTAATGAACATCTCTTTTATATATTAAGGTGTGTTAAATATTAATGCCCTTGTTTTGTCTATTGTGCGTACAAAAATATCTTACAAAATATAATCACTTCATATGCATGTTTTCTAGCATTCTTCTAACTTCACGTTAGCTAGTTTCTTCTACTTAATGTGTATCTATTTACTATTTAGATATATCATTTAAATATTTGCATAAACCCTTCCTAAATGTATGGCCTTGCTACATTATTTGACACAATATATATAACAAGGCTTTAAATTATATAGCTTATTTATGTAAGGCTTAAATAACTTTTTCGTCCCTATAAATTCGCTTTTTATAATTTTTTTTAATTTCCGTCCCTATAATATTTTTTTGTTTCATTTTAGCCTTTGCCGTCAGGTTTAACTATTAAATCTAACAGAAGGACCAACAAAGAAAACGTAGAAATTATAGGAATCAAAAAATTAAGAGGACCAAAACAAAAATAACTAAAATTAAGAGACCAGAATGAAAGTAATCTTATATTATAGGGACTAAACAGTTATTTAAACCAAATTTAAAAAAATTAAACCTTCAAACACTGTAAATATATTGATAGGGAGTAAAAAAATTAAACCTACAATGAATGATTAATGACCAGTAAAAAAATTATTAAAATTAAACCTTAAACATACAACTTCGTAGAAGTTATACAATGATGCAATTACCTTCAATTTATAAAGCAAATATAGCAAATGGAGAGCAACAAAAGTGAAACATAAAACAAGACAGAGCTATCAAAATGAATGGTAACAAAAGAGCGTGGATTAACAAAGAAAGAAAAAGAAGAATGCACAATGTTACTATTATATATGAGCAAATTATAACAGCACACTGTATCCCCTAAAGTTTCTTGACGTTACACATGACCACTCTTCTTTTTTAACGTCTACAGCAACACCCCTTATAGGAGTACACAATGTAACATGTTTCTTAGGTAACACAAGGTGTTAGTGTAATGTGTAAAGGGTATCAGTGTAATGTAAAAAGGGTGTCTGTGTAATATTTTTTAAACAATTAAGGGGTGCCAGTATAATTTATAATTTTTTTGGCTGGCCACTAGTACATTCGTTGTAAGTTTAATTTTTCTACTCCCTATTAGTGATGCATTTGCAATGTTTGAAGGTTTAATTTTTATAAATTTGCTTTACATAATTGTTTAGTCTCTATAATATAAGATTGTTTTCGTTTTGGTCCTCTTAATTTTTTGGTCCTTATAATTTTTGCATTTTCTCTTTTGATCTTTTTGTTAGATTTAACAATCAAACTTGATAACAAGAACCAAAATGAAGCAAAAAAATATTATAAGGATGAAAATAAAAAAAAATTATAAAGGACAAAAACAAAAATCTCCTAATTTATAGGGACGAAAATGTTATTTAAACCTTTATGTAACGATTAGAAGTGTTGTGATATTTAGTTTATTTTTCTGATATTTATAATTTAGTTTATTAAATATTCTCTAATATTAAAATCATTTTTGAATTATTAAATATTATCAAATATTAAAATTATTTTTGAATTATTAAATATTGAAAAATTGACTAATGTTTATTTTTGGTAAAATTTAATATTGAAATTTTAATTTTTAAATAAATATTTAAAAATAAAATTTTTCAGTAAGTGAAAATTGAATTATTCCATCTAAACCAAAAAAAATAAAAATACAAGAAATTTAAATTACTTTATCCAAACAAAGTATTCAAAAAATGAAGGAAATTTAATTAAAAGTAATTCAAATTTCATGTATTTTAATTTTCTTGAAATGCTAAAATTCTCCATCTAAACACGGTGTTAATTTCTTAACCAGTGCTTACTTGTCGGCATTTTCTTAAAAAATATATTAAAAAATTGTGTTAAAAAATAATGATAAGATTTCTCACATGGCTACATAATATAAGGGAAAACGAAATTTGGAGAGGAATATTCAATGCATGGCTAGACAAATGTAATAGAGCTATAGCAGAACAGCCCCTGCCAGCTCATCCTATTCGTCGACCCCTCCGATTTTGTCGCTCTCTGCATCCCTCTTTCTCTCTCCTCTGCCGCTGCTTTATCTATTCCCTTTGCACAATATCAGGATCCTCTTCGACCGATCAAAGAAGCACAACAGAGCTAGCAGCACAAGGATCCAGAAATTAAAAAAAAAAAAAAAAAAAGAGGTTTTGGTGAATGATCACTGATGGGAGCGTTACGGGAGAAGCTCTCGTTGTTCTACAAGAGCAGATGGCTGGTGTTCGTGGCCGCAATGTGGTTGCAGTCATGGGCGGGTATCGGGTACTTGTTCGGCAGCATATCGCCGGTGATAAAGAGTTCCCTGAACTACAACCAGAAGCAGCTTGCGGTGTTGGGAGTGGCCAAGGACCTCGGGGACAGCGTGGGGTTCGTGACTGGGGTGCTGTGTGAGATTCTGCCCATCTGGGGTGCGCTCCTTGTTGGCGCTGCTTTGAGCCTTGTGGGCTATGGTTGGGTCTGGCTGGTTGTCACTGCCCAAGTTCCAGCTCTGCCTTTGTGGGCTGTGAGTCTCTTTCTCCGTGTTTGGAATGTTTCGATTTGTTTATTTATTTATCATTTCCGGATCATGATTCACAAGTCGATTTTGTGAGGTTGAGTTAGGCCTAATTTCGAACTGTTATCGGACCGCTCGCAGATATCCTGTCCTACATACTTCACGCTCGAGATGGTCAGTCCTCTCAACTTGAGGGGGTGTTAGAGATCATAACATAACATGTTGTCCTTCTCTCTCTCTCTTAATTTTGTTTGGTTCCTGAATTACCATGAGGCATGAACTTGAAAAGTGTTTTTTTTTGTCTGGCTTTAAAATTTATGGGGTTCCCAATGGAGTTTTTTGGTTTCTGCTCCAGTTTCTTCTATTATTTCTTGCTTTGATTCGGTTGATCCCAGGTTTTGTGTTCACCGGAATCAACCGCCACAATAACACTGTTTCATCCCATTAGGTAAAGTTAGTTATGTGGATCACACGACTCCATTCTTTTATGTAAAGGTTAAATTTTAACCATAATTAACCATATGTAAGAGTTCAACCTTTTCATAAAAGAATGTCCGGAGTAAAGGGCTGTTTGTTCAAAGTGAAAAGTGAGAGGACAGGTCTGTTGGTAGAATCAAATAACTTTGTTCCTTACAGACACATCCTTTTAAGTGAATATTCCATTACTGCCTTGTCAATAGTGAATTGGGAAATTTTCCCTCAAGTGTTTTTACATCTTTTTTGTATCTGTTGGGAAAGTGCACCTCTTCCATACTGTCTTTTCATTTGGGTATTTCCTTTTACGCTGTGCTTACTTCAATTTGGTTGTTGAACGTTATTAATATGCCAGCATGATGAGTCACCATCTGCTTTTAAAATTGTGAAAAGGAGGTGCGGAATATGTGGCACGATGCCACTGGCCGCAAGAACATTGTTGCAAGATTTTGCATCTTGGACTGACACTTATAATTAATGAAATTTCATTCTACTCAATTTGGCTGTCAGCTGTCTCCCATGTGAACGAACATGTGACTTGATGCCAAATCTTGGTCAAATTTTCTAACCGTTGGTACAAAAAGACAACTTACATAACTGATCTCCATTTTGGTTTTTTATTTTACACCGTCTTTTCTTTTGTAGTGTTCTTTGGTATACTGCTCTTGGGAAAATGTATATCTCTAGTAAGTCCTGACATAATTATTTGCAAAAATTTTTATTAAAAAAATTTCATGATATATATCAAACTTGGCAACATACTACTTGAAAGTTGCATATACGAATTTAGAGTTTGGACCGTAGCAGTGACCCCATTAAGAAGGGAGAGTGTGAGTGTGAGTAAAGTTGTGGATGCCCTTATCCGTACTATTGACATCTTATAGTTTGAAGCCTCCTCAGGAGCTTAATTTAATTAATGTCCATCACTCCTGTTAATGCCTTATGTTGAAAATGTATATTTCATGACAATATAATCATAAGAAAATCAGCATATGCACCTTTATTTCATCAAGAGATGTCTTTTAATGATATTTATTGCCCAAGTTAAGGGATTCATGGTTATTGTTATGCAGATGTGTGTTCTTATCTTTGTGGGAACAAATGGTGAAACCTACTTCAACACAGTTTCTCTGGTGTCTTGTGTACAAAATTTCCCCAAAAGCCGGGGTCCTGTGGTTGGAATTTTAAAGGGCTTTGCTGGGTTGAGTGGTGCAATCCTGACACAGATATATGCATTGTTCCATTCCCCTGATCATGCATCATTAATATTTATGGTTGCTGTTGGTCCTGCATTGGTAGGAATAGGTCTTATGTTCATTGTTAGGCCAGTTGGGGGTCACAAACAAGTCCGGCCATCAGATGGCAAATGCTTCACATTTGTCTATGGTGTGTGTCTCCTATTGGCTGCTTATTTGTTGGGAGTCATGGTTGTCCAAGATCTAGTTGAAGTGAGTGAAACTGTAGTCACAATATTCACAGTGATTCTCTTGTTGATCCTCATTGTCCCAATTGTTATTCCCATTTCATTGAGTTTTGGCCCAGAGCAAAAGCATCCGGAGGAAGAGGCGCTTCTTCCAGAACCAAAGAATAAAGAACCTGGGAAATCTCAGCTGGATTCTGATGAAGTAATATTGAGTGAGTTGGAAGATGAGAAGCCTAAGGAAGTGGACATGCTCCCTGCATTAGAGAGGCAGAAACGTATAGCACACTTACAAACAAGACTGCTCCAAGCAGCTGCAGAAGGAGCAGTGAGGGTTAAGAGGAGGAGAGGACCACACAGAGGGGAAGATTTCACCTTGATGCAAGCATTGATCAAAGCAGACTTTTGGCTTCTTTTCATTTCCATGATCATGGGTTCTGGATCCGGGTTAACTGTAATTGACAATCTGGGTCAGATGAGCCAGTCTCTAGGATATGACAATGCCCATATATTTGTCTCCATGATCAGTATTTGGAACTTCCTTGGCCGCGTTGGTGGTGGTTACATATCCGAGCTTGTTGTGAGGTAAAAAATAGTTTATACACTTGTTGTGTGTTTAATTCAGCTTATTCTAAAGAAATAATAGTTTTCATACACTGTCAATGTAGAGATTTTTACGTTGTCAACTAATTAGAAATCACCTTAAATGTGACTTTAGTTATTAGTTTATTACAAATGTCAACAATCTTACCTTATGTGACAGACATGTTATAAATATTTAGGTGTTAGATGTTGCTAACAAAACTTCCTTTTTAATTTCAAATTCCACCATGTTTTTTCTTGAGCAGGGATCATGCGTATCCAAGACCAACCGCGTTGGCTGTATTTCAACTCATTATGACTGTTGGGCATGTTTTCATTGGCATGGGATGGCCAGGGTCAATGTATGTTGGAACTTTACTTGTTGGACTTGGTTATGGTGCTCATTGGGCAATTGTTCCAGCCACTGCCTCTGAGTTGTTTGGTTTGAGAAACTTTGGTGCAGTGTACAATTTCCTTACTCTGGCAAACCCTGCAGGAACATTGGTCTTCTCTAGTCTCATTGCCAGCACCATCTATGATTCTGAAGCAGAGAAACAACATCCCCATCACCATAATATGGGATCATTGATGTTGCGTGAGCAGGATGTTAGTGATTCTCTGAAGTGTGAAGGTTACGTGTGCTTTTTCCTAACTTCAATGTTCATGGCAGGATTCTGCGTTGTTGCAGCAGGCCTATGCACGGTTCTCGTGTTAAGAACAAGGATTGTGTATGCCAACCTATATGGAAAATCTTCTTCTAGTAGGCTTCGAATATGAAAGAGTTAGGACTGTGTATTTTGGTGTCCGTATACTTTAGAAATTACTGTTGCTGATTTGAATTCAAGAAAGATTGAAGATGCAGAGCCAAGCATCTGATCTGAAGCTGTCTTCAGTGTGGAAAACCATAGAAGGGGGAATTTTACACAACAAAAGGAGAAAAAAAAAGAGTGTGTTTTGTCACATGGCTTCTACCACATAGCTTTGTGTATTCTTTTCCCTTTTTTTGGTGTTATATTCTTTCCTTTTGCGAGTTAAAGTTGGATTGGCATTAAAATTTCGCACCAGTCGGTTTCTACCATTATTATATCAGAAACCTGCAAAATATTCCACTTGTTTTGTTCCATTTGTTCTTATTTGTGGTGGTGCTAAGATTATGTACTATTTTTTTTTTTAATTTTTGACCGGATATCCCGCAAGTATCATTGAAAGACTAAAATTCGTGTCAAATATTATGAGTAGGTAAAGTCTTCTTTGTGACGATTTTTGAAGTCCAACGTGTGTCTTTGCAAATGAAGTTTGAAAAAAATTTGAACGTGCAGTTTTTCACGTTCATCGGTAAAAAAACGTAAAAGCAACAACTAGTTGTTTTAGTCATTACGTGATTTTTCATGTTAGATGTGCATTGAAAATCGTTTCCAAACATGCTAGTAGTCTACTATAGTTAACTAGTGCTACAGGCTTTGTGTTGCTGTGTCAGATACAGAACAGCAAAATATCCTGATACGGGTGTTTGTGAGAAAAGTTGACTCAGGTTTATCTGTGGCTTATTTCGAAATTTGATAGGATCGTTTATTTAAATTTTGACTCGAATTTGATTAAGACATAATATATTATATAAGTTTGGGTTAATTTGATTTGTTGATATAATATATCAATTTTAATATTATATTTATTAAATTACATAATTAAATAAGTATATAAATATAATTAAAATATATTTTATAATATATACTTTAAAATAAATAATATAAATATAATATTATACAAAATTTTATCTATTAAGTTAAAAAATTTTAATATTAACATATAATTATTTAAATAAATTACACTTTTTAAAACAATATAACAGATTGGATTGAAACACCTCGAAGTATAACTTGAATCTCTCTCTAAAATATACCAAATTTACTTGAACCGGTCAAAAGTGATTTCAGGCCTGAACCAGTCATGAACAGTTGAACACTCATTTTCTGCTTCTTTTGTCGACTCAATTGTAGGATGGTGATTGATAAATTTTTTTAATGTTAGGCCATTGATTATTTCTATAAGTTTTTCATTAATTTATTATTCCCGCCGAAGTATGAATATGATCAGTAAATAGATTAATCTGATTACTTGCCCAGGTTGACAAAAAAAGTGAGACAAGTATTAACGTTAAATCTAGACTAGAACACGTTAAAGAAACAATATTTATATTTCTTCCTGTGTGTCATTATAACACACATTGACAAAAATCCTTAAATTTCATGTTTGTTTTATGAACACGTAATTCAAAATGTGGGCTAAGTGTAGGAGAAAGAGTTCTTTGAAAATAGCTTTGATTCTATAAAAACAAATCAAGGAGATACATTTTTAATTTTTCATAAATTAAAATAATAAACTTTTTTAATTAATTTAAATAATAAATGAAAATTTTAACTGTTTACTTTTAAAACAAATTTGCTTGAAATAGCGTTGTGCAAATATGAAATGACAAACAGTTTGACTGGGGCATCGAAATGTAGTTTAATTATTAGCAAGGGCTTAAATATGTTTTAAATTATTGTAATATACTGTTCTTTTGGTTTTGATCCTTATAAAAATAATATGTTTTTAAATGGTCTTTGTAAAATTCTTTTTTATTTTTATTTTGGTCCCTGTTATTTTATTTTAGTTCTTATAATTTTTTTATTTTTTTATTTTTATACTTGTAATATGTAAATAATTTGTTTTTAGTATCTATTAATTTTTTTTTCAAATGGACTAATTCAAAATAAACAAAATATTATAGGGATTAAAATAAAAAAATAATATATTAAAAGGATTGGAGCAAAATAAAGGACCAAAATTAAAAAAAAATTACGAAGACTATTTTAAAAAAAATAATTTTACAAGAACAAAAACCAAAAACGCAAGACAAAAAACATAATCTCACTGCTTTTATGAATATGAACCGATCAATTAATGAGTTGGGTGAAGAAAATCAATGGAACATTGATAATTGAAATGAAATGTCAATTTACATGATAATGATAATCGTATTCGGCCTCGCCATCGGCATCACACAGCACCACTCAAAACACGAGCGGACATAAATAATAATAGATGATCACGTCGGTACTGTGGGAAAGGAAGAGGAAAAAAAAAAAAAAAAGACAGAAAACATACGATCAACTAAAAACATGAGCTGAAGTTGGAAATTTGATTATTTAAAAAGTGAATAAATGTGTGAAATTAAAAGTAAATATATTTAATACAATTTAAAATTAGTTTAAATTATGAAATATTTTAATTTAAAATAAAAATAGGTTATGGACTAACGGTATAAAACAGTGTTACACTGTCATCTAATCACAAACTAACATATATAATAAGTTTGTTAACTTTTACAATAACTATCTTAAAAGTCATACTAACGATGATTTTTGATTGGTTGACAGTGTAAAAGTTCTTACACTGATAGTGTATGACTATTAAACTCTTAAAATAATAGTAGATATATTCTGTCTTTATTTTACTTATATATATATATATATATATATATATTTGTTTATTTATTTATTTTAGAAGAGCTACGTCTGATTTTGGAGTGTTTACAAGAAAATTTCGTTACTTCAATAAAAATCGTTTGAGTTATGAATCTGATTGGGAATTTCCTCCTCAGCAGAGGTTCTCAAGTCTTGATAGTTATTTTGATAAAAAAAAGTAAATGTAATCGTAGTAAATTCGTTTTTTTTTGTTCACGATTTTTTAATGATCACTTCCAATTATTAAAAAATTACTTAAAGGGTGTATTTGGTAGAGAAGAAAAAAAATAAAGAGAAAAGAAGGGAAGAGATAAGAAAAGAAGAGAAGAGAAATTAGAGAGAAATAGAGTAAAAGTTAATGTTGCTTAATAGAAGAGAAATATAGAGAAAGTTAATATTTTTAGATTATTTTTTATTTTAATTATTATTATTATTATTATTATATAATAAAAACATGAAGAAGAGTAACAAATCAAAACAAAGAAAATGTCAATAATAATAAAAAAAGAGCAATGTGTAAATTGATTTAATGGCAAGGGAAAATTGATTTACATATTCAAGTAAATCTATTTACTTGGCATATTGAAGAAGAGCGGATGTGGAGCATAGTAATTTTTGCATAATTCTTCGCTGTTTTGCAAAGAAATTTTTAACAATGGGTCCCATGTATTTTTTCAAAAATTTCTTCGCTTTTCTACGCTATCAAACTGGTGGAGCACAGTAATTTCGCTGCTCTTCTCTCCTCTTTCACGCTATCATATTGATTGATCGAAAGATGAAAGGAGGATAGAAATAAATAAAGAGTAAATTACATCCCCTATCTGGAAAGATGTTAGAATTACACTATTTTCATTTTTATGTTAAAATATACAGTTTAGTTCATTTAAATTTACACCATTAAAGTAAATTACTCTCCTTTTCCCTCAGAATTGCAAGTATTACACTACTCCTTTCTTATGTTAAAATATATAATACATTATACTTTTCTCTCTTGAGAGATGCGAGTATTAAACTGCTCCTTATTTATTTTAATATATATAATTTAGTCTATTTAACTTAACATTGTTAAAGAATATTTTTTAATAGATTTTCAAATATATTTTAATTAAAACATATACTAAAATATTTTTAATTTTCTAAGTTATCATTTACTCTCGATAAAGATTATTTTAGATATATAGTTAAATTTAAAAGAAATAAAAAAATCTGTTAAAATAATAACTAACAATAGAATTAATTATGAGATAAATTATATATATTATATTAATATAAATTTGAAAATTTCAATTTTAAAATATATTTTATAAATTAATTTTTTAAACAATAATAAAATAATAAAATTTAATGTATATTTTAATATATATATATATATATATATATATATATATATATATTAAAATTTTAAATTATTATATTTTATTTAATAATATATTTTTAATATAAATAGATTCATTTAACAAATTATACGTTTACTATACATGTACTAGCATTACATTTATTAAATTCAAAAATTTATTATATTTAAATATTTTTTTTAGTATATATTATATTTAATATATTTGCATTTGTTAAGGGGGAAAGTATATATTTTAACACAAGGAGGGAGAGCAGTGTAATATTTGCATATTTGAGAGGATGGTACTGTAAAAGATATTTTGGTAATAATATTTTTTTAGCAAAAGCTAACTGAACTTTAACAAAAAATTTAAAATGGGATAAAGTGTCATATAATCAAATTTGTTAGAGAAGAAGAGTGTATTTTTTTAACAAAAGAGGGTAATATTTACATTTCTCAAAGGAGAGCGTAATTTACTCGAAATGCAAAAGTCAAAAAAAAGGGAACGAAAGTAAATAAAAGTAACATCTTTATATAATTAAGACAGCTTCTTCAGTTATCACCAAACCATATGATTTATGGTGGACCAATATTTTTAATCGGTTATATGAGGTCACTATTGGTCATTTTTTTAAGACACTTTATCACATATTTTTCCAAAAAGAGTAGAATGCCTCTTTTGAAACCCTAAATAGGCTGCCTCAGTAAGTAGCAGTGTCGGCATAGGCCTCGAGAAGCGGAATGAGATGATACCACGTCGATGTGATGGTAGCAATGGCCATCTAAGTTGCGAGGGGAGCAATGCCAGTGTCGCAAAAAGGGTGAGGCAAATTAAGAAAGAAAAGGGAAGAGACGCAGGAAAAGAAGGAGGAAATAGGTGTCTGGCGAGGAGCACCGTGACTCGGGGGGAGCGTGCCGCCGTGTGCCGCGACCACGACAATCAAAGGCTTTCCCTTTTTTATATATGTTTTTGTCTCTTTTATTTTTATATTTAATTAATCTATAAATAAAAAATTACAAGAGTTTAAAATTAATTAAAAAATTATAATTATAATTATTTCAAAATATATTTTATTAATAAAATAAAATTAAAGTTTTTTTTTTATAAAAATATCATATAAACATGTCCATTTTTGTCATTTTATATTAATACTTCAATAGATAATTTTATAAAATACTTATAATTCAATAAGCTAAATTAACAGCTACCAACTATTAGTTTTCAACTATTAACTAGTTTTTCATATTACAGCTAATTTTTCAGCTAGTTTTGTCAAATATAACCTTATTCTAGCCTATTATTATTCCTGTTTCAATTGTTTTTTTTTATTTTTTTTACTTAAATTCTTATATGTATTGTAATCTATCTCATAATCTATTATATCTTTTTATTTATTGTGTATTTGAATTTTAGTTTCAACATTTATTCTGATCTATTATTTTTCTTGTTTCAATTATTTTTTTCATTATTTTTTACTTAAATTTGTATATGTATTGTAATTTGTCACATAATTTGTTATATATTTTCATTTATTCTTTCCATTTATAATGTATTTGAATTTGAATTTTAACATTTATTCTAACCTATTATTATTCACATTCTAATTATTTTTTTACTTAAATTCTTATATGTATTGTAATCTGTCACATAATATGTTATATATTTTCATTTATTGTGTATTTGAATTTGAATTTTAATATTTATTCTGGCATGTTATTTTTCTGATTGCAATTATTTTTTTCATTATTTTTTTACTTGTATTCTTATATGTATTGTAATTTGTCGCATAATTTGTTATATCTTTCCATTTATTATGTATTTGTATTTGAATTTTTAATTTATTTTGACTTATTATTATTCCCGTTCTAATTATGTTTTCAATATTTTTTAATTAAATTTTTATATATATTGTAATTTGTCATAAATTTGTTATATCATAAATTATTACATGGTATATCGACAAATTCTTTAGATTTTTTATAGTACACTATTTTTTGTTGGATTCTTACCTTTTTTTTTATTATTAAAATAGATGTGATTGGCCACATGCTTGAAAAGGATAATTTAAGAGACAAAAAATAATGGGAAAAAGAGAAAACATATTGATGTGGTTTTTGAAAATTTATAGTGAGTAATTTAATGGTTTTTTTTTTTAATTTTAGTACTATAAGTTATAATTCAAAAAGTGTTCACTTTATCAAAATGTTGTCTTAAATTTTATTACTTGTTTAAAATTTTTTAGTACTTAAGTGTACTATGTATGTTGATTAGTAGTAAATAATTGATGTTTTATGTCATACTTTTAATACAAGAATGAAAGAATGGTTTGTACTTTATGGGGGTGAGTATGTTGATGAAGTAGTCAAGTTTCTGAATGAGGAAACTTTTGATTCTGCACCTATTATGATTATTCAAATATGCAAAATGAAAACATTTTGTGATATGAAATCTGTTTTATGAATTAATTATATTTTAGCTTGCAATTCCATTTTTTTTCTTCCTTCATGTGACATAGATTTTTGTCTCATGGACATTTGACATATCCAATGCTTATAACAAAACCAAATTGTAGATTAATCCTCATTTACCTGAGGTTTTGTTATAGGGAAAAGTGTGTTACCTTTCTTCTCATTGTCTTATTAGCATTCTTTATTTTGTAGGATGTGTTCATAAAAGATTCTTCTTATATTTTATATTTTTTATGTTTTAGAATGAATGTTAGTGATAGTGTTGTAAGCCAAGTCTTGATTCAGATGTCAACATGTAATTCAATTCCTTTGGAGGAAAATTTGCTTCAAACTAAGAGAATAACTATATTGAGGCAACAAATATATGTAAACTATTTAATTCAAATACTTAAGTATTGTGTAAGAATAAAAAACTATTTCAAATGAATTGAATTGAATTTTCTATTTTTTTCTATTATTTAATTTTTATGTTATTTTTGTTCTTCTCATTAAAATTAGATTTCAAATATAATTCAATTTTTTTGTTAAATAACTGAGTTAATTTTATTATGATTGTTTCTATACCTAAAGCTTCTATATTATGAATTTTTTTTGGTTTTGTTCTAGCGTAGAGGTTTTTGCCCAAATTATTGAAATTGAATTTGAGAAGGGATAAGAGTATGATCCATACTTGAAGTGTGCAAGGAAGCCAAAAGAGATTGGCAATAGATTTTACTATGAAAAGTGCGTCACTCCATGTCCTTGGCATCTTTGATGGTGCCCTTTATGATTTTTTTAAAAATTAAATATAAAAGTCAATAATACAATTGTTGTTGTGGTATTGAACAAATCTTTGTCTTATTTGTTTAGGTTTATGTTACATGTCATTGTAATGGATGATAGTAAATCAGTTTATTTTACAACTTTTGAAACCATTTATCTTAATACATTGGAAATATTGCAAAGTAGTTGGAAAAGGAAATGACTCAAGTAAGGGTATTATGCCTCACTTGGACTTAAAATTATATTAATGTTGCTATTATATCATTCTACCATCATATATAATATTCTTAGGCAAATATGAGCAGTGCGTATCCTTCTGAAATTGAGGCACTGCTGAATAAGTCTTTTCTTTTAAAAATTGAAGTTATTCCTTCTAACTCTAATGCTGATTGGAAGTCATACAATGTGAAAAAGACATTTGGTGACAATGATCTAAAAGAATAGTTTAAGACTTTGAACATAGAGCTTTGTTAATGTCAATATTAGCTTTTAGTTAAAATATGAACATTGATTGATTAGTTAACTCTAATCATGGTGGACAATTATTTATGTAGGTTAACTGTGATGATGATGTTGATGAACCATAATTTCATTAGTAGGTTTTAACACATATGATCGATAGTACCAAGGTTAAATACTGAAAATGCTTCACTTACATTTTAATCGTTGATAGAAATTTTACCATTTTCATTTGTTTAATAATATTAATTCATTTCTACGTAAACTTCTATTGAGGAGAGTAACTCAACCATGAAGAATAGTGAACATGATCAAGTAATTGACATAACAAAGATAAATGGTTATTTAAATTTAATATACTAAAAAAGAAAAACATATATAACACGTAACAAATTATGAAATTTTTTTGTTAGGATACTCAATATATTTTGAGACCTCAATTATGAAATCATCTTTGAAGAAACCAGTGGATGTAGTTAAAGTTACTCCCTCAACAACCCTTATGCAAAAGCCAAATTAAATAACATTGAAAAAACATTTGCTGTTGAGAAACCAAGGGACATGAGCTTCCGCCACTAAGCCATTAGGAAAGTGATAGTGAAAAAAGAGCCCAAAGATTGACCAACCTCAACATTATTCATCATCAAGTCTTTCATGTGTTCTTATTTTGTTTAGAACTTATATACTTCATGAAGTCTGAATGTTGTTAATGTTTATGGTTAAGCAACTTAAAGAAGCAATGAGAAACAATCTTTATGTTAGAGCTTGTAAGAATGGAGCAATTAATGAGGGAAGGAAGGCGAATAATGAAGGAGAAGAAAGAAAAATGGTGTTGAACATGACCTGTAGACATGTTGATTACTTAAGGTGTTTTGACGAAGACAAAGCTAAAGTCAAGAGAATTTCACTGAAGTTAAATTTAAAGCCAAAAGGAATTCATGAAGTTAAAGCAAAATAAAAAAGAATGGAAGAAATTAAAGCCAAGACAACAATTACTAAGAAGACAAAGTGTCCAAGTCTTAGGCATTTGTGTAAGGCTTATTAATTCTAGCCAAGTCTAACTCAAGGGGATATATTAGGAAAAGAAAAAATTGATTTTAAAATATAAAGAAAAGGGATTTTGATTAAAAAACTCATTCTAAGCTAAATAAGGCTTAGGAATCAATTCCCCTAACTAGGAATCAATTCTCACGATAGGGAACTAAGTACAAAGTAAGAAAATTGATTTTTGAGCATAGAAAACTAGCAAGGAATTGGTTCCATCTTTAGAGGAATCAATTCCCACGCGAAGGAATCGATTCCCCTATGATGGAATCGATTCCCAATGATTATTTTCTCAAGATAAGAAAAAAATTTGATTTCTTTTAATTGGCAATCTTTTAATGATCAAATCTAATAAATTGGGATTACGAAAATTAACTGCTATATTCTGATAATCCCTACAAAAACAATGTTTTCCATTAATCAAAATGTGAGAGCAGATAGATAAAGTGAAAATTGGGATTATTTTGCTTAAACTAGTGCTTAAAGTGGATTGTGAGTTATAGTACTTCAATTTGTGATATCTCCACTACTGAGAGTGGTATTGGCTTTTGATTTGTGTTTTTGAGAAATCGAGAGGTAGGTTTCCCTTGGTATAGGAATAGGTTTTTCCTAGTCTCTAAATATTAGTGGTCACTTATGTTTGCAGGATAGGTTTCCCTGTGGAACCCTAGGGTAGGTTTCCCTAGTAGGAGATTAGAGCGAGAAGGTGAGGAGCATCCTAGGTTGGGTTGTCAAGGTAGGTTTCCTTGAATGTAAAAGGCTTGTTGCACTATAAAGTCTAATTAGTTAGTAGATAAATCTCACAACATGGCTTAGGATTGGATGTAAGTCGTGATTTTTGATCGAATTGGGATAAATCTTAATGCACCCTTCTCTAACCCTTCTCTTTACTGCTTTAATTGTTTGAATATTTGATTTGTTGTGTTTTTACTCTAAATTTCATTAATCAAATCAAAAGAAAAAGTTTCTTTGTTCATCTTTTTTCACAATTACTCTTCATGATTTGGGGTGATTGTTCTACAAAAGTGTTTATTATAACTTAATTCAACCCCCCCCTTCTTGAGTTATTGAAGCCACTTAGTTAACAGGTGGTATTAGAGCTTGACTCTTAGGTCAAGTTGCAATAGGACGATGGTCCCTAATTACTCGATTTTGCAAGAAGGTGGTTTTATAATCATGCTCCAACCTTCAATGGCAAAGGATATAATTATTGGAAAGAAAGGATGAAAATTTTTATTAAATTTATTGATATAGATATTTGGGATGCTATGGAAAATGGGTTTTCTATGTCCACTCATGTGGTTAAAGGTAAAGTTGAATTGAAACCTAAAAGTCTCTAGAATGATGATGAAAAGAAAAGGCTTTAACAAAAGTTGAACATATAATGAATTTTCAGGGACTTGGTTGAAAGAATACTTATAACTTGTTTTAAGTTAGTAGGAATTGATTGTTGTCAAGAACTAGACGTAGTCTTTGGGGTGAGACGAACCAGTATAATTCTTGTGTGCTTATCTATTTTTCTTATAGCATTCGTGTTT
The DNA here is from genome assembly GCA_004329165.1 of Spatholobus suberectus. Classification (NCBI taxonomy): domain Eukaryota; kingdom Viridiplantae; phylum Streptophyta; class Magnoliopsida; order Fabales; family Fabaceae; genus Spatholobus; species Spatholobus suberectus. The sequence continues at coordinate 36,298,729 of CM014732.1, forward strand.
CTTTCAATAACTTTTATAAATCCTTTAATTAATCCTTCAGATGATACGTCTTTAAAAATGTTTTGTAATAGTTTGCTATAACACAATTTAACCCCTCTTCTTGTGTTATCTTTGTGTTTTACACACCTCTTTGAGGAGTTTTGTGAAAAACATGGCATTGATCATAACTTTTCTACATTTAGAACTCCCAGACAAAATGAAGTAGTTGAAAGGAAAAACAAGTTGCTTGAAGAGCTTACCAGAACTATGCTTCATGAATTCACCCTTTCCCTTTATTTTTAGGCTGATGCTATTAATACTGACTGTTATGTTTCTAATAGGGTAATTATTAGACAAATCCCAAAGAAAACACCCTGTGAACTCTATAAAGGTAAAAAAACCCAATATATGTCACTTCAATGTTTTTGGTTGTAAATGTTTTGTTCTTAATAATGGAAAAGATAATTTGGGTAAATTTGATACTAAATCTAATAAAGGTATATTCTTGGGATACTCAAACTCTAGTAAGGCTTTTAAAGTATATAACAAAAGAACCATGACTATTGAGGAATCTATACATGTTAACTTTGATGAGTCTAAATAGGGAAAGTGTTTTGTTGATGATTTTGTAGGTGATCTAGATGACTCTCAAGAAGCAACCAAAGAAAACGAAAACAAAAAGAGGACAAACATCAAGGAGAAGCCATTACCTCAAATGAACCACATGAATGGAGGACCTCCATGAGTCACCCATTAGACAACATCATAGGTGATATTTTAAGAGTGGTAACCACTGGATCTTCTCTCTGTAATGTGTGTAATCACTTGGCTTTTGTTTCCCAAATTAAACTAAAAATGTTGAAGAAGTTATAAATGATGAAAATTGGTTAATGGCTATGCAAGAAGAGCTGAATCAATGTGAAAGAAATAAAGTTTAGGATTTGGTACCTAGACCCTCTCACAATCAAGTCATTGGAACTAAATGGATATTTAGGAACAAACTTGATGAAACTAGAATAATAACTAGGAATAAAGCAAGGTTAGTGGCTAAATGCTATAAACAAGGGGAAGGAATAGAGTATGAAGAAAATTTTGCTCCTGTTGCTAAATTGGAAACCAATAGTTTACTTCTTGCTTTTGCTTGTCTCATGACCTTTAAACTATTTCAAATGGATGTGAAAAGTGCCTTCTTAAATGGTTTCACTCAAGAAGTTTATGTTTGGCAACCATCTGGTTTTGAAAATTTTGATTTGCCTAACCATGTTTTTATATTGAAAAAAGCCCTTTATGGCCTAAAACAAGCCCATAGAGCTTGGTAGGAGTGTAAATGAGCTAAGCTATTTGTGAACTATTCGAGCTCGACTAGTTAAATGCTTGTTCAAACTCATTTGTTTAATTAAATAAACAAACTCAAGTTTAAAATTTGGCTTGATTATTCAAATGAATCAAGCCCAAGCTTTACGGCTCGACATTTGTGAATAGTTTGTTTATTTAAATTGATGGTTGTGGACTCTATTATCCTTCGCTATTTATATATTCGTTATGGAAATATATAGAACTTTGTTGAGAGCAATAAATTGATTTTGAAGTTTTCTTTTTATAGTAGTCAAGAAGCTATAAATATTTTATTTACAGGATTATGAAAATGTAATAGTCTAGAATGTTTGAGTTTCACATGTCATATGTTAAGCACATATTTCTATTTATAGATTATCATATATTATTTAAATTTTTATTAAATATTAAACTGATAAAGTTAAAAAATGTAAGATTTTTTCATAAAACAAAAATAATTAAGTTACAAATGAGCTAAACAAGCCAAGCTCAAGCCTTATATTTTTTAAACAAGCTAAGCTCAAGCTTTCAATTAGACTCGTTTAAATAAATGAGCCAAGCTTGAGCAACTAATTTTTTTCACAAGCCAAGCCTAAACTTTAAGTGCTCGGCTTGGCTGGATTCATTTACACCCTTAGAGCTTGGTATGATAGGTTGAGAAGATTCCTAATTAAAAAAGGATTTAATAAGGGTTAAGTTGATACTATTCTCTTTGTAAAAAATAAAGTCCATGATATGCTCCATGATAGGACGTAGGTCATGATTTGTGATTGAATTAGGATAAATCTTGGTGCACTCTTTTCTAACCTTTCCCTTTACTGGTTTAATTGTTTAAATGTTTGATTTGCTATGTTTTTATTCTGAATTTCATTAATCAAATCAAAACAAAAGGCTTCACTTTTCATTTCTTTTCATGATTATATTCTTCACGATTTAGGGGATTACTTTGCAAAAAGTTTTTATTATAACTCAATTCACCTCCTTCTTGAGTTATTAAGGCCACTTAGTTAACAAATGGTAGTTACTTAGAAATTTGAGAAGATATGAGTTTAAATTGTGCTCCCTTCCTTAAGTAGAAGACATGTGGCTATTGGGCTAGTGTTGGGCATATGCCCAGCAAAGATGGTCCAAATTGGCAGATACGACATGTCAACGATTGTCTGAGTTGTAACTCATATGTCATTGTATAACATAGGTCTTGAGGGCAACCCATGTCGGTATCTCACAGGACATGAAATACTGACAAAGGGGGCAATTGCCCTAGATCACCCTTAGACACAATAAAGGCTAATAAGGCAAGTTGGTTTGACCAAACAAAAGCCTAACAATATCAATATGTTGATATTTGATACCCTCATCTACGCCCTGGCTTAGTTGGGATACACCCTTGAAGCCTAAAGTTGGCTTGGTCAACCTATATGATGACACTCGAACCTCCCTTTTCTCAAGAGCACAATCTACATTGTATTTCCTATAACTACTCCCTAACGCAACAACAAAACCCTTCTCATGCCTAGAATCATGCATGAAGGCTGTTGATGGACTTGACAGGGCATCTCATCACTATTCCCTCCTAACCATTTGTCTGTGCGTGTGTGTGTGCACGTCTGTGTGCGTGTGAAGCAAGCCTTTCCCTAGATACATAAAATACTCTATCAAACCCCTCCACTTACTTAGGCGTTAGAATGCTTGTAGGCAACCACAACTACCACTTGTTCAACACCAACAACCTTCCTTACCTTACAATTGTAATAATGCTTCCATTCTGACAGCATCGACAATCTTCTTTACCTTACAAATGTCATAGTGCTTTCACTTTGACATCTCTTGCTCAACCAACATCTTGAATTTGTGAAGCACACATTCTTTTAACTTATATTTTACTATTATTTTTTATTTGAAACTATATAGAAGCACACACAATTTGACAAAGTGCATCAATTTTGGGTTCTTCACCTTTAATAAAAGGAGTTTAATTTTCACGCATTGACAGTGTAAAGATTTTTATACTGTCAACTAAATATTATCTTGAATTTGACTTTTAAAATAATTATTACAAAAATCAATAATCTTACCATACATAATAATTTATGATTTAATAACAGTATAAAAAATTTATGCATTCTAATTAAATTCTAATAATAATATGATTAATATCATTGAGCCAAACTGTTAGAAGACACTTACATGTTTTACTAATTATTTTGCTTAAGTGAACTCCACCGTTAAAATGACCTAAAAGAAACATTTTCTTACGGATATTATATGTTAATTATGTGGGTCAAAACTAGCAAATCTTCGCAATCATATAATTTAGATTATCAAGACTATTTAAGATTGTACAAGCATTACCTAAACAAGCAAGACATTTTGAAAACGTACACCCCCACTGCACAATTGAATCACATTTTCAACACGACCCACCAAAAACTTATAATTTACGAGAGAACCTTTCTCTTGGGAAACATTATTCAACAACCAGTCCCTTTCCACTCTTAAACCAAACTCTTAATAATTTTTCCACAAATGAACCCATCATCACGAATTGAACGTCGCGCAATCCCTCCTAATCTCTCCCTCCTTCCCGGTCTTGACCCCGACCCTTCCGAGCTTCCTCATGGCCGCGACAAACGCTGCGTTGAAGTCCCCAGCGTTGTTCGCAAACTGAACCACCGTAGGCTGTGACGTAGGGTCCGTAAATAACACTTGGTCCGAAGTGAGTAACCCTTTCCCAGAGAGCAAGTTTTGGTAATACACGTTGTCAAAAGACGCAGGGGTTTGAAAGTCCAGAGGAATCGCAACGGTGGGGTCGGGATTTCGAGGGCACTCTGCCATCAGATCTTGGGCGTAGGTGGGGTCCAGAGTGGGGTCCACGGGAGAGGAGGGTTTGAACGAGTATAAACGGTTCGTGAACTGGTCGCAGTGTGAGAACCCCACGGTGTGGGCTCCGGAGAGGGCTATCATGTCGGTTTGGGTCAGGCCGTGCTTCGCGAAGAGCGCGTTGAGTTGGTCCAGATTGAAGTTTGCTTTCGGAAGGTTTCCTTCCACAGCGGATGCCTTGGAAATGAGCCCGTCTCTGCGTCCAAGCTCTACGTTGAATGAAGGGCCTCCTAGCTGAGACAATTACCCATAAACAAGAATCATCAACAAGTGCCATTATTTATTGACTATTATTGTTATTATTATTACTTGCATTTAAAGGAAGAAACCTTTATACAATTCTATGGATATTGTCTGTGTTGTTCTCTAATTAAAATTAGAGTTTCATTCCAGTAATTGACATAATTCTTTAATGTAAATCTTTATTTTGTGAATTATCGAAATAAAACTCCAATTCTAATTAAAGAATAACACAAATAGTACATGTAGAACTGTATGTTAGTTTTGTCTATATTTAAATATGGACAAAACTTAGATGCAATACCTTAAGTACTGTTGGTACTATTCTCTAATCAGAATTGAAAATTCACCTCGATAATGCGCATAATAAAAATATATATTAAAAGACTTTGTAGATTACCAAAATAAAACTTCAATTTTAATTGGAGAATAACATCAACAATACCGAAAGTACTGTATCTAAGTTTTGTCCTTTAAATATAGGAAAGAACTTAGATATAGTTCCTTAAGTACTATTTGTGTTGTTTTTTTTATCAGAATTGGAATTTCTCCTTGGGAGTTCTTTAATGCAAATTTTTATTACGCACATTATTGAAGTAAAATTATAATTCTAATTAGAGAATAACACAAACAAATAGGTGTATCTAAGTTTCTTTTCCCCTTAAATTTAATGTATTTTGGGTATATAAAAATTAAATAATTATTAAAATAAGATCAGACTTACTAGGTTCAATTGATCAATCAGTCAAATTGGCATGAGCTATTTGTTAGATAAGATCGATATGTACTATTACCTCTTGTGTGTTATTTTATGTGTTGTTTTTGAAATATTTTTTTATATCAAATTGTTTGTACTTTAAAATATCAAAAGAATCTCAATCACTTTTTTCTAATAATACCCCCAAGAAATAAATATACTAATAGATGTATAGATATAACTATACAATATAGTTAAAAAAAAGAGGGTGTTTTAGTCATATAAGATTATTTTATTGTGAAAATTGATATAATCAATTATTTTATCAACATGTATGGATTACCTAAACGACAAACGAAATGACACAAAGGGAGTATTAATTAGTATTAGTTTCATGGTTGAACCAATTTTAGAAAGGATAAAACTTGAATTTAATTCTTTAGACATTTTTAATGTTGTTTCCCCATAGATTTTACCTCAATTATTCATATAATAAAGATTTATATTAAAAGTCAATATATGTTACCAATTGAAAATCAACACAAAAATCACTTCAAAAATTACATTTAAGTTTTGTCTTTTTAGAAATAACAACATAATTTTTCATTATTATATTTAGTACATTCATACACACACACACACACACACACACACACACACACACACACACACACACACATACACATATATATGGTCAGGATCCGTTGACACTAGGTATCAAAGTTAGTTAAATTACACTTTCAATAACTTTTGTTAGAGTGCAAATTTAACTAATTTAACTATTGAATTTGATGTTCTTATTAATTAGATTAAGTATACAAAATTTTATACAATTTCAAAATTATTTAATAGTTCATCACATTAATTTATTTTAACGTACAATATAATATTAAAATATATGTAAATACTCAATGTTAGTAACATATCTAAAAAAGTCTAAATGATATAAAATTTGATATACATGATTATGAAGATAATATCACACAATTCAATGGTTGGATTAGTTAAATTTGCATTCTGCAAAAAATTATTGAAGATGAAATTTGATTAACTTTGACATCTGATGTCAACGAATCCTCACCATATATATATATATATAATATTTAACGAGTTTGATTAGTGACTTATTAATAATATACTGATAGGTAGTTGTTGGGCGGAATTTGAATTTATTTATTTGTTTGTCTTTTTACTTTTTTAAAACATTTCTTCTACTGTTGGGCAAAATCTCTATCATTAGTTACGCAAGGATAACATAAAATTTCATTTAATATCAGAGAGGGTGTTGAAGAGAGAATACGAAAGAATGTGTATTTTCTTAACAAAACAAAAAAACTTTATACTTATATTCAATGACGTATTGCTGAATTCGACAACGTATGTAGATAATATTAACAAAGTCAAATTCTTGCAATACAGGATTAAATGATGGTGTCAACAAACTTGGTTGTCCCTCAAAAATAAACTCTTAATATTTTTAACTTTAAATGAATAAAATGAATTGATTTTGTTTCTGAGGTTTATATATGTTAAATTAGTAATTGCTTACCAAGCCTATGACGTCTCTGGTAGCGAGTGCCAAAATGTCTGCGCATGAGACCACTCCAGGGCAGGTAGCTTCCACTGCTTCCTTTGCCTGGATCACAGTGTCAAACCCATCCCCAGCTAGGGAAAGATTTTCCGGGGCATCCTTCTCTGCGTCCCCATTTGGCGAGGCGATTATAACAGAGGCATCACATCCCTACAAGAGCAAAATTAATTGTTCATTAGTATAGCCAAGCCAATTTTGGCATCAATTGAGTTAGATTCAAAATTTTACGTATCTAAATTTTACTGTAATTTCGCTTTTTCTCCTGAATGAAATAGAATGGGATTCTTAATCAATGTTTTTCTAGCATGTTCGTGTGTTTTAAGTGTAGTTGGTCAAAAGTTAACAACATATTAACTAATAGGATTCTTGTATACTAGAGCGTGGACCGTGCAATGAACGGATGAATTTTGCAACAAGAGGATAAGACACTTAATTTAGTGCATTCTATAAAAGAATACATGTACATAAAAGAGTAATTAATAAATTATCAAAAGATTGTTTACTTTGTTTATATAAGATACATGAACATAAAAAAATAATTAAGAATCATACACATTTATTACAGCAAATTCTCCCCAATCATATAAATTATAATATTTGTAATTATTATTAGACAATTGGTGAACATATTGATTAAATTATTAAATTTTTAATAAAAAAATTAATTAAATAATAATAACCATAATAATAATATTCAAACATTATTATTTTTGTATCTTACGCCTTGTTTTAATTTAATAATCAAGCATAAAAAAATTAAGTGAAGAATTTTAATAATATTTTAATATTTTCATTTAAAATAACAAATTTGTAACAATGTTTTATTATAAAATAAGTTAAGACCATTACTTAAATTTCTTGTAACTGTTTTTAAATTAAATCAACTAACCTGCAGGTATTATTAGAAGACTAAAGTTGCAATACTAACTACATATAATTTTGAAGAAGTTCCAAACCTAGATAAGAATGAAAAAATAACATAATTAAATTGGTAAAAAATTTATATTTTCTCTATAATTGAAGTGTGAAATATTAAAAAATAATTATTTTTATAAATATATTTTTTATAATATAGTGATATAAATATTTATTTCTTTAATTTAAATACTAAAAAATGATTAGATAAATTCAAATGATTTAGTCTTTTGCTTAAAATCCAAAGAGAAATTACAAAAATTTTGATAACATTATTTCATCCTTCAATTTAGAATTTAGAATTATAAATAAATACCTCAATTTATAAATATTTAATCTTTTTATTACTCTTTATAAAATAATAATAAGTGCACTTAAAAAAAATATAATTACAAAATATTGTCAATATTAATGACAAATGTTAGAAACATTAATTATAACAAATAAACAAATGTTAGAAATATTTTTAAGGTTGGAGTATTTTCTTAAAAAATGATTCATTAATCATAATATTGAACACAATAGGTTTAGTTAAAAAGATAATGTGAATATGTGTAACCACTATTGAAAATAATAAAAACAAAGCACTAATTTTAAGTGAATCAATAAATTGATTAATTGTGATTTGAAAATGACTTATTGTCCTCATTTTGGACGAGAAAAATTACAACAAATCTTATTACTTATATATATGAAATTTGTTAACGTGTATACACTTATCTTTTTTAATTAGAATACATTAACAAGCTACACTTAAATTGTAGTTATAACTTATTAACATACTTTAACTGAAAAATAAATGTGTATGTTAGCAAACTCTGCAAGTATTTGCCAACGTGTACACACTTATGTTTTAGTTGGAGTATGTTAGAAGCTAAATTGTGTGTGTATTTTAAGATATATTATAGTTATAACTTGCTAACATATTCCAACTAAAAAATAAGTATGTGTACGTTAACAAATATATATATATATATATATATATATATATATATATATATATATATATAATATAATATAATATAATATAATATAATAAAATATAAAGATACCTCGTAGTTAATGATTTTTTTATGACGACTAACAACACACTCTGTAACACTTTTTAAAATACACATTTTGTTGTTAGTTAAAATTTAATGAACACTACAAAATTATAAGTGGAGCTGATTAAATAAGATATGAGACATATAAAATTATGTAAATTTTAAAAATTTTCTACTAATAACAAAAAATATGTTTAGATTTCAAAAGAATGTGTTTAAAAGTATGATTTTTTAACAATTTAGGAACGGAGTAAAGGCGTGCACTTGTGCGGTGAGCCGGTGACTATGTTTCCCAATCATTATATGTAAACGAAAAATAGAAAGTCATTCCAAATGCGATATTGCAAAAATTTCTAGTGGATGACATAATCAGGAATAACAAGGAAAAAAGACGAATAAGCCTCCACCATAGCCACAAAAGTCACGATCATATTTTGAAAGTTCAACTTCATATATGAAATTTAAGAGAGAGTAAACAGAAGAAACTATTAAGTCTATAAAATGCATGTTCATCATCAGAGGAAGGAAACGAGCAATTAAACCATATATGAGAGGAACAGGGAAAACAGTTTATATGAAGCGTAGGGATAATTCTTTTTTTTTTTAATAAAAAAAAAAGTTGACACTGGAAAACTATATTATATACACACTAGCGAGGAACTAAAGAAATATATGAGTTGAGGGAGGAACCTCAACAAAGCAGTCATGGAAGAATAGACGCAGAGTTGCTTGTCCAGTTGTGAGTGTCTGGGTAAACTTGTTAGTCACTGCCTGTGTCACGATGGATTCTACGTTTGGACAAGTTGAACTATAGAAATTCTCTATTAATTGGCCTTCTCCCTTAGATATAAGCATCGTGAAAGCCATCAACACAACCATTAATACTATCCTTATGTTCTCCATCTCCCCTTCTCTGGCTGCTAGCTGCTATGTAAACGTGCCACGACTCTATGATATATCTTCTGTTTATATATCTCTCTCTTTCTTTCCGTGCGGACTGTGGAGTTGGATATTAAAAGTCATAATAATTAAGAAAAAAAAGAAAAAGAATGAGGCAAAGCTGAATAGTTGATTGCTCAGTTACCACCCAATAATGTGCTGTATATAGCTGGAATCAGTCTCGGTCCAAGTAGATGTCATTTTAACTTGCCAAAGTGAAACCTTCCTCTAACGAATTTTCCAGATTGGGTCCTATTAAGTTGTTAACTCGGGTGTTGCCGAATTAAAGATAATACCAATTATTTTATAGAGAAATGTTTGCAATACACTCTTCGACAGATTTTTTTGAACACGTTTTTTTTTATTAGTTAAAATTTATTAGAAATGAAAAAAATTTGTGGGTTTCACATTTTATTCTATGATTGTCTCTTATATTTTTGTGATTTTTAATTAATTTCAACAAATAAGGAAGAGTTTGTTTAAATGAGTGTGCTAGAAAGTATGTTGCTAGCACTCTTCTATTTTATATTAAACCATTTTAAGTACTTAAAAAGAAATAAATGATTTTTGAAATTGTATAAAAGTATGAAATATTTATAGTGTTAAAGAGACACGGGAACAAACCGGTTCCCTCAAATTCATAAACTCTACATTATTATCATTTATACTACTTCCTCTGTTTATTTTTTTGAGTAACATTTAGAAGTTTTTGTTTTTCTTTTATATAATCACTTTATAAAATCTATGAAATATTAAATATTTTTTCTAAGTCCATTATTAATCTCTAATTACATCATGTTTAATTATTGGCTTAATTATTAATTTGGTCCCTTAATTTATTTATTATATTCAATTGGGTCCCTCTATTATTTTTTACTCCAATCAAGTTCCATTATTTTCAAAAAAATTCAATTAGGTCCCATAATTTTCAAAAATGTTCCAATATTACCCTTTTTTTTTTATCTAAAACGACGTCGTTTTTCGTCTAATTTTACATTAAACAACATGAAAAGCGTAATGAAAAATGACATCATTTTCGATAAAAAGGTAACATTAGAGCATTTTTAAAAATTATGGGACATAATTGAACTTTTTTGAAAATAATAGGACCTGATTGAAGCAAAAAATAATAGAGGAACCCAATTGAATAAAATAAATAAATTAAGGGACCAAATTAGTAATTAAACCTTAATTATTCTACACTTTACTATCAGTTTTTTTTTTCTCACTTTTCCAATAATAGTGAAATGTATGAATAGTTATTAGTATATTGAAATTAACGCATGTAACCAAAAATAAAATAAAATTAATGCAATATTAAAAAGATAATTAAAGTGGAACGAGAAACTAATAGATTGGTGAATTTTTAAATGTATATAATTTTCATGCACATTCAGTAAAAAAAGGTTTTACAATGTTAATTGTACTATCCGGATTTAGCATATTGGCCTCAAGATCGAACAACCAGAGGAAGCCTACTGAGTACAGCTCGGCCCTTTCTAAATCAGGTAATTGGAAAATTGGAGAAATAAGGGAAATTAGGTAACGAATCCCGAAGATAAGGATGAAAATATCTGGCAATATTAATAAGACATATCTGACCATATTGAGGACCAGGTGCACACTTTCTAGCCCTAATTTTGACTCATTATCCCTAAACCCTACGTGATCCAAGACCTCCCCTCACTTGAGTGTCGAAGTGTCTTTGTAGGTACTCCTACTAGCATGATCTTGGCGAAAGAAAGAAGGAATGGTGCGCAGCAAGGAGAAGGAGGTTGAAGTTGCGGCCATTCTAGATAAGAAGAACATTGCCGAGACGAGAGACCATTTTTGGTAAGAACATTTTGGCACCCACCGTGGGGCTGAGGCAAATTGTCCCTCGACCACTACTTTTACAAGATGGTGAGAACTAGAAGCTTGATGACAAATGATTAGGGCAATGGTGCGGGGTTGTCGTTGGAAAATCACCCCGTGATCTAAGCCCAGCGTTAGGAGATAGCCTCCCTGCAAAAAAAGAATGAGGAGGAAATGGATAAGCTGTGAAAGGAGAATGTGAAGATCTAAAAATAGCTAGAACAGGAAAGCCAACACAATCAAACGACTCACGAAGGGACAGAAGAGTCGGAGCACCACAGCCAACGTTCCCGTGCAGAAACCAGTTGCCAACCCAAGACACGCGGGAAAGTGTTGACAGACTTACGACCGAAAACCTTGACCAAGTCGCACCCCCTCTGAATGGGAGGCTCAGTTCGGAGGCATCCCTTCGTAGATAGCATCATGGAGACCCCTCTTCCGCTTGGTTGGAAGAATCTGAACCTCAACCGCTATGGCGAGACAATCAACCCAAATGAGCACATCAATGCCTACACCATCCGGGTTTGGAGCGCAATATGCAACCAGCAAACCACACCACCTCACTTCGGTTGCCCTAGTGAACTTGAGGCAAGAGGATGACGAGCCCCTGAGGACATTCAAGGAGAAGTTCGCGGGAATCTCAGTAAAGACTTAAGATCTAAACCCTAAGGTGGCTCTACACTCGATGATCATGGCCTTGAAACTAGGGCCTTTCTCGAATAGCCTATGCAAGAAGCCATCGATCGATATAGACAAACTCTGGGCCTGGGCAGCAGGCTACATTCAAATGGAAGAGATGGCGAAATTTTGAGATTAGGTCCGAGCAGGGATGCAAAAGAAAGTAAATGAGCACAAAAAGTTAAAACTCAGATGAGAAAAGAAACAGAGGGTGGAGAGAGGGCCTGTCAGTTCCAAATATAGCCACTATACTCCCCTCACCACTAGCTGAGCTCGCATTATGGAGGAAGCCTACAGTATGGAGCTGTTGCAATTGCCGTCGAAGAGCCATTCGTCGGAGGGTGTGGATTAGAACAAACACTGTCGATACCATGGGAATTATGGACACTTAGTAGAGGAATGCTGGACCCTTTGCGACAAAATTAAAGAATTGATCTAGCCTGGACACTTGTAGAACCACATCCAAAGAACAAATGGTGGCTGAGAAAGGGGTCAGAACTGATACAGAGGTCAGAGGGGAGGACGAGATGATGAACAGCTCGTAGGAAATAAGGAAGGACAAAACCCAACCCCCCCCTAAAGGGGGCTAATACTCGCTTGAAAGGGGTTATCAACATGATCGCGGGAGGATTTGCTAAGGGACGATCTAATAGCTCTACAAGGAAGCGACATTTGAAGGCAGTTTGGTCGGTAAATGTCATAAGAAAGTCCTTGAAGAAGCATCCCCCGATAACATTCACTAATGTCAATTTCTAAGGTGTAGATCCCGAGCAGGATGACCTAATTATCAATATGGTGGAAGTTAGGAATTTTGCCGTAAGAAAAACATTGGTGGACCAAGGAAGTTCGACCAACATCCTTTACATGGATACATTTAAGAAGTTGGAAATCTCGGAGCATTTGATACAGCCATACCTAGAGCAGTTGGTAGGATTTGCTGGCGAGCAAGTAGATACTCGCAAGTACATCGATTTGCTCACCACTTTTGATGATGAAACCGCCTCTCGTACCATCATGGTGAGATACTTATTGGTGAATGCCGACACTTCGTACAACATACTGATAGGACGGGCAGCCTTGAACCAGTTAGGAGCAGTAGTCTCCACCATACATCTTGCGATGAAATTCCCCTCTACAATGAGCCAGATCATAACGGTCATGGCTGATCAGAAAACTGCCCAAGAATGCTATGCCGAGAGCCTAAAAGTCTGGAGAAGAGAACTGAAGTCAAAGGAAGGCCTGTATGTTCCCTTCATCCTTATTGCCCGAGCAAACAAGTCGAGCTTGATCCTTAGATAGAAGAGCATAAGGCAGAGCCTATCGAGGATGTGTAGAGTTTCCAGCTTGGGTTGCACCCTGATCAGTGCACCCGACTTGGACTCAATCTCTCGGAGGATGTGTCGAGCGGCATCGCCAATGTCTTGAGCGCCAACGCAAGCCTATTTGCTTAGACAGTGGCAGGCATGCCAAGGATTGATCTAGGTTTCCATTGTCACAAGCTAGTTGTGTGCCTCAAAGCACGACCATTTGCTCGGAGAAAATAGAAACTTGGGGAAGAAAGAAGACAAATGATGGAGAAAGAGACAGCCAAGCTGATAGAAGCCACGTTCATCAGAGAAGTAAAGTGCCCCACATGGCTGGCTAATGTTGTGCTAGTTAAGAACGCCAATGGGAAGTGGAGAATGTGCATGGACTATACTGACCTTAACAAGGCTTGCCTAAAGAATGCCTACTTGCTGCCAAGCATTGACCGACTGGTTGAGAGTGCTTCAGGTTGCAAGCTGCTAAGTTTCTTGGATGCGTACTCAGGATACAATCAAATACCCATGTTTCCTTCGGACAAAGAGAAGACCGCCTGCATGACGAAAGGCTCCAACTATTGTTATTTTGTAATGCCCTTTGGCTTGAAGAATGCTGGAGCGACCTACCAATGTTTGATGGACAAGGTGTTCGCTAGTCAAATCGATAGAAATCTGAAGGTTTATATAGATGATATGGTGGTGAAGTTCGAAAGTCCTGACAAACATGCTAGAGGCTTGAAAGAAGTGTTCAATGAAGTCATGCATTATAATATGAGGTTGAACCCCGAGAAATGTGTATTTGGGGTGTAGGGGGGAAGTTATTGAGCTTCATGTTGACTCACAGGGGGATTGAAGCCAACCTTGACAAATTTCGAGCCATCATCGAAATGAAGAGCCCCCAGAATATTAAAGAAGTCTAGAGATTGACCACAAGACTTGCATCCCTCTCTCGCTTCCTTCCCCAAGCGGTCGAAAAAGCATGCCTATTCTTCGGGCTTTTGAAGAAACCAAAATCCTTTTAATGGGACAAGGAGTGCAAGTCAGCATTCAAGGAGTTTAAGGTGTTTTTAGCATCCCCGCCTATCCTAACTCGCCCCTTGCCCTAACAGGACCTATTCTTATACCTAACCGTGTCAGACCAAGCGGTTAGTTTGGTTATCGTGCAGGAGGTGAAAGGCCAACAGATCCCTATTTACTATATCAGCCATGTTTTACAAGGCATTGAAACCTGGTACTAGGTAATAGAGAAACTCTCATTAGCATTGATGACAACAGCTTGTAGGCTCTGACCTTATTTCAAAAGTCACCAAGTGGTGGTGAGGACCGACCACCTCATCCGACAGGTATTGAGAAAGCCAGAGCTAGCTGAGCGAATGATAGCATGGTCGGTAGAACTGTTTGAATTCAGACTCAAATATGAAGCTAGAGGTCCCATAAAGGCTCAATGCCTCGCTGATTTCCTAGTAGAACCCATGCCGCCAGCTGTGGAAAAGGCTCAGTGGTGCGCTTTGCATGTGGATGGTTCTTCAAACCAAAAGGGGAGCGAAGCTAGTGTCATCTTGGAGGGGCCGAAAGGAATGGTATTAGAACAATCCCTAAAATTCAATTTTTCGGCATCCAATAACTAAGCGGCAGGGACAACACCAAACAGTCATACAGGAAACGATAGTAAGGCCGAGTGTGGAAGAGAAGGTAATAAGCGTCGAAAAGGAGAAGGAAGGGTGGATGACCCCTATCTGGAAGTACCTCACAATCTGTATGGAGGAATATAATCTGTCGGTACGGGATACTGCACTCGATGGTAGCAGATAATAGAAGGCAGTTCGTAGACCACTCGCTTAAGGAATTGTACAAAGGCCTAGGAATTCGGTACCAAGTCACGTCCGTTGAACACCCACAAACCAACTGATAGGTCGAGACAGCAAATAAGGTGATCCTTGGAGAATTGAGGAAAAGGGTAGGAAAGGCTAAGAGTAGCTGGCCCAAGGAGACCAAAATTCCTTTGGGCGTATCACTACACACCCTTGTCAACAACACAGGAAACACCCTTTAGATTGGTGTACGGTGCTAACGCCATGATTCTGGTCGAAGTAGGGGAATTATCCCTATGCCGAACAGTATTCGATTAAGAGAAAAATAAAGCAGCATTAAAGATAAAGCTGGACCCTGTGAAAGAAGTAAGAGAAAAGGCAAGGATACAGGAAGAAGCAGGTAAACCAAAAGTTGCACGAAGGCACAATGCAAAGGTAAAACCAAAGGACTTCAGGCTTGGTGACTTGGTGTGGAGGAAGATCGGGGAGGCCCGAAAGGAGATCGGCGAAGGGAAGTTTGTTGCGAACTGGGGAGGACCATTAAAGGTGGTTGAATGGCTTAGCAATGGAGCTTATCGACTAGAACAACTCACTGGTGAAGAGATTCTGCGAACGTGGAACGCTTCCCATTTAAAGATGTATTTTAGTTGATATATATAATGGCGATGTACTCTTTTTCCTACCTCAGTCTTTTGTCCCCAAAAGAAAAGAATATGGGTTTTGGCCGGGGAGGTTTTAACAAGGCACATTGAAGATAATAACAATAAAATTCCATTTCTAAATTCTTTGTTGTTTTAAATGTTTGCCTAACCGGCCCACCGAACTCGAGGACTTAACAAGTTTCGACCAATTGAGACCTTTCCTGATTCGACCCATTGACCTCGAGGACTTAACAGGTTTTGACCCACTGAAACATTTCTTGAGCTAACCCACCGAGCTTAAGGACTTAACAGGTTTTGACCCACTGAAACCTCTCTCGAGCCGACACACCGAGCTCGAGGACTTAACAGGTTTCGACTCACCGAAACCTATCTCGAGCCGACCCATCGAGCTTGAGGACTTAATCGGTTTTGACCCACTAAAACCTTAGCAAAGACAACTTAGAATTGGATGTTGACTTCGACTACTATGTCGAACCGAACTAGCAAGTGTGAAAGATCATTTCTCATTAATAGAAATCACAAAACAGTAAAGTCATTTTTATTGAAGTGTAAAACTGAATACATGAGATATCCTAAAGCTACAAAGGCCGTATGTATCAATACAAAGCTTTTCATTTAACAAAGTTATGACTGTACATGAAATATCCTAAAGCTATGAAGGCCATACATACTGGCCAAAGTTACAAAATGTGCCTATGAACTAAGAAGGAAAAAGTCCGACATCGCAACAGGAGGGCAGCTAAAGAAGAGAGCATTCAAGAAGTTCAACTGAAGAAAAGGATATTCAAGAAGTTCAGTTTCAGGGGTGTGGAACGCCAAAGCTTATACAACATCAACATTATCTCTAACTTGCTTGGCGTCCCCACCCCCTTGGTTTTCCTCTTCCTCCTGATCGAAGAGCTCGGCTACATCTACTAACTCCCTGCTCTTAACATCTTTTTCCACATCAAATCCGGAAGTTTTGGTGTCTGGGAAGAAAAAAGCTAGTTGGCGAAGAGCCTTCTAAAAACCCTTGACGTTCTCCCTCATGATCGACCCTTTGGCTTCGCCCAGGTCGGCTTCAAGGTGCTTGGCTTGGTCAATGGCCTTCACCCGATTGGAGTCGGCCTCAAAGAGCCCGGCTTTGAGAAGCTCCACCTTCGCCTCCAAAGCAGTCGCATAGTCTTTTGCTTGAGCCGCTCGGTACATTAAAATCTCGCCACAGGCCTGAGACTCTTTTAGCTCGGTCTCCATAGCAACGTCCGACTTCCTCGCCTTAGCGGCTTTGAAAAGAAGTGTCTTGTTGGCACGAGAAGCCTAGACCAGGCCAGTCTTCCCCACTTCAAGCAAGACCTCCAACTCCTGATCTTGGCTTCCTTCAGCTCTATTAATTGGGTAGAAGATCGGGCTCGCTCCAGCTCAACTGCCCAGAATTGAACGATTGCCCAAGAGTGAGCGTAAAACACCGAGAGCACCTACAAGCCCATTTGCGGACCGGCCTCTCAGAGAGCACTCTAATCAGCCTCTAAAAGGGAGCCTAGACGCAACACCTTACAAGGGTCAAAGTCACGAGCCCAAAAAGAGTTGAGACCCTCGGTAGTAATAAAGAAGGAGAGGTGGGCACCGGCAGATGAAGATCCTTCGACTATCTTGATGGAAGGGGTCAAACAAAGGTGTTTTGGGGGAGGGCTGGTCGAATGCACTTCCACCATGGGCGGATTCGCTTAGGGGTGAGTTGGAGTCAGGGTGCAGGTGGAAACTTCGGGCGTTAGGGGGAGAAGGCCAAGCTGGCAAGAAGGGGAAGTGCCGACTAGAGCAGTAAAAGTAGCGCCCACTTCGACATGCTCAGCATGAAGTTTAGCAAAGTTGAAACGCCCAATAATCACTGCAAAAAGATCAAACGAAAGTAAGAAACAACAAATGAGTACAAAAAGGCAAATAAACAGCACTCATACTTCAAATCCCTTGGTGGCTTCTTAGACCGGCGAAACCCTAACATGGCCCGACACGAGAGTAGCTGAGGAAGCTTATGTAGATCAACTATGTCCGCTTGATCCTCTGCCAACATGTCCTAAACACGCCAAACTATGTGCTTATCCGGGTTCTTCATCTAGTAAAAGGGGAATCGGCGACATCCTTGAGCATTGAAGAAGTTGCTCATCCTGATCGGACTCGGCCACACTCGAAAGAATCCCCACTTGAAGTATTTGTAGAAGGTGGTGAAGATAGTAAACAGAGAGATGTTGCTTACACCCGACAGCAACACCCAACCTCCCTTTCTTCTTTCCTTAGCTGCATAGTGGTGGAGGAATTTGGGAGTAGTTGGAACCATATGGAGCATGTTGCATAAAATACGAAAAGCAATAATGGCCGCCTAGCCTTTCAGATGGAGTTGGGTGGGAGCCACGTTTAGAACTGTCAAGACTTCGATCTCGAATCTGTCAGGAGGCATCATGACCCCTAGGTGGCAAAAAAACATCTTATAGACGTAGGTGAAGTGGGGCTGCTTAGGAGCCGCTGAAAGGTAAACATTCTCGTTTGGGCCACACTGCTCTGGTATTATTACACCTTCCTGGTCTGAGTGACACAATGTGATGGACTTCACCAGGTCGGCGATGGCAGCAGCCAATTGGAATTTAGAGTAATAGACCCCTACTTCCCTAGAAACCCATTCATATCCGGGTTGGGTAATGGGGAGGAAAACCTCTTCAACCCACCTCTTATTTCGATGCTCTAGTAGCAGTTGTTCTGGCATTTCCTCAAACGATTGGTCTTCTGTAGGGGCCATAACAGGTCGTTCGGCCTCGAGAGCGTTTGGTTGAACAGCGTATTCCACAAGAAACTATTGATCTCCCTGAGCTTCATCCTCTTCCCTGTCCAAGAAGGAGGAATGCACAGACGGATTGGAAACCTCAGGGTCCTTTTTGATGGGCTTAATCTCCAGCGACAACATGCGTCTAGGCTTAAAGTTGGGGGATCCACCACTTTCACAGGTCGAAGCCATTAAGGAAGAAGAAAATTAAGTAGAAAAAGGGTGTACCTGAGAAGGGTTATTTGAGAGAAGGAGAGGAAGAGGCAATGATGACGACGACAGTGACGGCGATAGAAGATGCTCCGACACGGCGAAAGTGAGCAATGAACAGTGGGAGGGCAAAGGAGAGCAAGGAGGAAGGAGAGCGCGAGAAATGCACTGCAAAACTCCCATTTTATAGGGGTTGCGGGGCTGGACGAACCAAAGGCCCAAAAGCCCCATACCGTTAGATCTTTGTATCATCGTCCACAATCGAGGGCTCAGATGAAGTGACGTTTGGGGTTTCCTAGCCATCATAAGCCTACCACCTAACCATCACCAGGCATTTAATGTGCTTGGGAACGTGCACGACAGTTCCCAAAGGAGCCACTTTTTGGGTCTAACACTTCAATTCTACAATGTCGAATTGGCAAAAGCAACAAAAACGGGATGATGCAGGTCATCACAGTAGGTCGAGTTACACAGGGGCCGAACTGTAGTCCCAAACGCAGACCGCTCCTTCGCCTTAGCCTGCTAGGTCGCCAAGACATTCGAGCAATACTCAGCACAACCGGCTAAGCCAGATAAATTCTCCACACATGTCAAAGCTTGGGGGGCTTGTGTACCATCTGACTTTGGCAGATCGGTCTCAAGACCGAATAGCTAGGGGAAGCCCGCCGAGTACAGCTTGACCTTTTTTAAATCAGGTAATTGGGAAATTGGCGTAATGAGGGAAACTAGGCAACGAATCCCGAAGATAATGACGAAAATATCTAGCAATATTGGTAAGAGATAGTTGACCATATATGAAGATTAGGTACACACTTTTTAACCATAATTTTGACTCATTATCCCTAAACCCTGCATGATCCATGACCTCCATTGACTTGAGCTTTAGAGTGTCTTTGCAGGTATCCCCCACTGGCGTGATCTTGGTGTAAGAAAGAAGGAGTAGTGCGCATTAAGGAGAAAGAGGTTGAAGCTCTGGCCAATCCAGATAGGAAGAACACTACGGAGATGAGAGACCATTTTTGATAAGAACATTAATCAATTAGAAATCGCCTTAAATATGACTTTTAAAATAATTATTATAAAACTTGATAATCATACCATACATGTCAATTTATAATGGGTGACAATATAATTTTTTTTTACAATGTTAATGAATTCTAATTAAATTCTTTTTTTTAAAAAAAGGCAATTTTGGAAAGGTTGGATCATATTTTGTACATTTAAGACTATTATTTAATGTTAACAAACTTTCTTAATCTTTGTAATTAGTTATAAAGGGAGTAAGTTGTAAACTCTAGAGTTTCTTAATGAGAAGAGAGTTAGCAAATTGTATCCATCAATATTTGTTGTAAAATTCGTTATAAATTGAATTTGGATAGCTTAATATGTATCTGCAGATAAAGTAAATACTTTTTTTCTTTATTCACTTATTAATGGGTTGGGACAAGTAAGGTGCTTGTGTTTGTGAGTACCCACAACTTAAAATTACTTAAATACCCATAATTATATATAAAGTTAATATTTAAAATTGTTAACTTACAAACTAAAAATTGTTTCAAAATTTATGTTTTAAAAAATGAAAGGTATAAGGGAATTTAATTTATTTTTAAAATACATATAAGTTTCAAAATTATTTATTTTTTATTTAGTTATATATATTTTTTTCTTTTTTAAAAAAGTTTATAACTTAACCAATATCTATGGATATTCATGGACAACTATGGATATTCATAAAATCTATGAATATTTGCTTAATGGATACCCATGTAGATATACGAGGCAGGTATTGGAGAATTTTTCATCCAACGGGGTGAGTGATGGGAAGATATTATGTATTACTCATGTTTGCCCTATCCCATTGTCATCCTTAAGTCCTCCTTAGTAGTCGTGTTCGTGGGACGAGTTCATCTATACCCTACCCGACTCAAAATTTTGAAAAGGTCTATTTTTAACACAACCCAATTAAGACCCCGACAATATATATAGGACAAGATCAGGTTAATCCAATTTGTTGACCTAATATATCAATCTTAATATTATATTTAGTTAAATAGTACAATTAAAGATGTATACAATTGCAATTAAGGTATATTTGATGGTATATATTTCAAGATAAATAATATCAACACAAATATAATATCATGTTATATAAAACATTGTCCATTAAGTCAAGAAGTTGTATTATTAATACATAATTATTTAAAAAAATTATATATTTTAAAAGAATATAGGACATTGGACTAGGTTGAGAGACTCAAAGTATAACCCTAATCTATCCTCAAAATATATTGAGTATAATTTCTTAAACCCGAATCAGTCAAAAGTAACTTTAGACTAGGATGTGTTAATGAGATACGACAAGTCATGAACAATTCACTCCTTAGTTACATGGTTAAAAACTTTTAAAACAATATTGAGAAGAGTAACAATTAGATCGTATAATATTATTTTGATGATTATATATATATATAAAAAATCTTAGATGAATAAATATGTATAAGAATGTAATTTTTTAGCCAAGTAATGTTTAATTATATTTAAAATTTTATTATATGTTAAAATGAAATTGATTAATAACATATCTACTAATTTTTAAAATTATATAAGATTTTTTAAAGTTAATTTACATGACAAAAACTTTCAAATGATTGGATTGATAAAAATTAATGTGTATAAAAAGTTATTAAAGAAAATTAGTTCTTATTATTGAAATAAGTTCAACATAATGAAATTTTACAAATCATCATTAAAATGATCTTCTATCAATTAAATTAATTTTTAAATATTTTAAAATTAAAATTTTTAAACGCCTACAATTTTATATTTTAATTTAATTTTTATTATAAAAAAAATATTATATTGATTAAATCCAACATCTCTTACATATTTTTAATTTGCATTTTTTATATTTCACCCATATTTATAAATACCTATACAATTTATCTATTTGCTGTTATTTCAATAAAACTAAGGAAATAATACTGAAAAGTATATAAAATAATTATTTACATCCAAAATAATTTATATTGATTTTGATTTAATAAACATTATTAACATGAGATATTGGCCAACATTTTTATTTAAAAATATTGATATGAGAGATATGCAATCAGTCCATATAATGTAGGTAGTATATATTATCTCCGTTACTTTTTATTTGTCGTTTAAAGTTTTTATATACAATCCAAAAAATGTAATAATTTTTTTTTGTTTTTCATAAAATAGTTTTGAAGTTTCTTTTTGTACTCTTTTTCATTCTTACTTCACAATAAATATATACTAGTTGTAAATGTGTAAATTAATAAAAAATTAGGTGAAAAGTAATAATATAATTGACAAAAAAGTAATTAACGTTATCTTGAATTTTGAAAATGATAGATAAATAAAAATAATTTTTTCAAAAAAAATAACAAGTAAAAAGAAACGAAAAGAGTATAAATCAGTAAAAAATAGACTGGATTCGATTATTACTTAAGAAATAATGAGATGATGTGATTTAAACTATACACATAAAACTACTTCACCGTGCAAGCATTTAAGATATGGTTTGTTTAGCATTTTGAGGCAGATGGAAACTTGTCCTTAGCCACACAGTGACGCTCGATAATAAATGCTGATATTTTATAGTTTTACTATACAACAGCAAGCACAAGCACGCCAATGTTGCCTCAAGTCCAATCGATTCTTTTGTCTTTTTTTTAATTTGCCAATTTGCCAAAAGAATGCTGCTTATGATGCAAAGATGCTTTTGCTTACGTATGCTGTATATTCCCCTTATTAATTTTTGGCAGATTTGAAATGAATTAATTATTTCTTTCATTATAAAAAGGAAAATAAAATAAGAAAGAGAGTGGAAAATGCGAGTACTTTATTCTTGCTCAATATGCCTTATTTACCTACGCAACCTTAGTGAGTAAGGTACAAAATTCTCATAAGTTTTCAATTGTTGTATTCCATTAAAAAACCGAAAGGAGTTATTACTTATTTCTATCCAGCTCCCCGAATTAAAATAAGAGAGGAAAAAAAAAGTGCAATATATTGTGTTATCATTTGTTCATAAGGTATTGGATCGTATGGTGTGCAGTGTGCTCACTATGTTTTACAATCAAACGACTCGTTAATTTTTCTTATTTAAACATTGAAACCTTCGCTTCAAACTTCAAAGATATACATATGAAACCATGGAACATGTGGATCAGCTAGCATAAGGTTATTCCAACTTAATCAGTGGTTTCAAATTCAAATTTTAGATATGCAGTTACATTAAATAGTCAAAGAGAAAATTTTATTACCAATAATGATCCTATTGGCTCAAACAATATTGCATGCCGTAGAAGATACCCGTGATCTATACTAAAAAAAAAAGTTAAATATGCTTTTAGTCCTTGAACTTTTAGTAATTTTTATTTTTAGTCTCTAATCAAATATTTGACCAGTCAAAGTCCCTAAACATTTTCTCTGTTATCACATTTAGTTCCTACTGTCATATTCTTTTGTTAACCATTGATGTGGCCGCTTATCTAGCCTATGAGGACTTACCACTCTAGCGAAGCTGCTTATGTGGCATACAAGCTGGTTTTTATGATTTTTTTAATACTAAATAAATGGAAAATCTATTATAATAATTATAATATTTAATGTAATATATGTGTGAAGCTTCTTCATTTCGAAATTGTGTAGCCGTTGTTGACAAAGAGAGAAGCAACCCACACTCATTGTGTTACTATTCTTCGTGACGGTGCTTGCGACTCCGATGCACGATGCCACCATTGCGGAGAGGAAAGTCGTTAGGGTCGAGAGGGTTCTCTTTCGCAGAGAGGGTGACGGTGTCGTTGAACTCGTCTTCATTGCCCATTGTCCCGGGATGGAGAAGATGTTTTTGTGGTGATAGAAAGGTCCTTGTAACCTTTCAAAGTGCAAGGAATCTTGGGAGGTTTTTTTGGGGTTGCCCTAACTGGAAGGTAATTCATTTTAGGGTTTTTTGAGTTAAGAAGCAAATATCCATTTTTTTTTATTTAGTGTTTTTTGGCGATTTTTGCAGGAGGGAATCCATTATGATTATTTTAGGTAGGGTGATGAAAATGATAGTGGAATGGATGGCATGGATCAAATTATTGTAAAAGCAGTGGAAGAACACAAAAAGAAGATATTAAAGCAGCAGAAGAAGCTAATTGCTAAAAGGAAGAAGGGAAAATTTGTGTTGGCTGTTGCTATGGTTTTGTGGCTAATCACCATGTTTTGAGGCATGTTTTGTCTAGTTAAGTGCAGTTTATGCAGAGGGTAGATATATGGTGTGGGAAACATGGCTGGGGACCCGTTTTGAATGTATTAGGGGCTAGATAACTTGTTTTGTGTGATGTGGATGAATGTAAAAAATGTGTCCACTAATTATGGTAATTGTAGGCATTATTGTAATTGGTTAGTTATTTTGTAATACTTTGGTTAAGTTACTACTTTGTAATGCAATGACCCTGTTTAATGGTGTAATGGTTATGGTTACACTATGTTTATTCTACATTTAAGTTGTTTCCGTGATCAATTTCCACATTGTAATGCCTTGTTGAATCAATCATACACTATGTATTAGTTACACTCTATATTGGTTATATCCCTGTTTATGAGTTGGTACCTAGTTATTGTACTAGTAACATATTTGGTACTAACAGTAGTTGAACACCCTATTTTTTATAGATAATAAGTGAAACTTCTAACAATATGTACTTTATATCAAAAGTGAATCAATAATGGAAAATGAATGGTAATAAGTTACTATATAGAAGAGACTATAGACGTTCATTACACCCAAAAGTTACCTATGAAATTACATGTTTACTATACCATATGGATGGCAAAAAATCCAAAATATCCCAAATGGATGTTTAAAACATCCAAATTATGGCAAAAGTCTACAGATCCTTTAATTATGCCATTATATATGTCCAAAATATACCAACAGTGACAACAACTACAAAAGACCAAATACAGCAAAATGACAACTACTTGTATGCCATTTATACATCCAAAATACTGAATAAGCAAAGACCAAAACCAACATTGACATTGTAAATATGTGAACTACAGTGTGACACCAAACAACTCAAGTCGCTGGTATTGCCAATTCCAAAACAGTGTACATGGTCTCCAACTACTTCTTCCTCTTCCTTATGATCTTGGACCTTAACACAACTTCCTGTGCACAAGGACATAGTAGAAATTATATAAATTGCTGACACATATAAGCTGTACAATTATTTTGAATTGGAACACCACTTCATATATAAGTCACATACTATAATTTCTTGAAATGCCTTGTAAGCATCCACAATTGTCTGACCCTTGTCACCCTACAAAAAAATACATGAAAAATCAGACAGAGTTTATGACTAAATCAAATTTTTGCTAATAAAAAAATTTGTATCACAGTGTGAGGGCCATGGCTTATGTAGAATTTATGATGTTAACTGCCACTTTTGCTACCCTTTCTTTCACAATTGGTTGAGTTGGTGACTTACCCTACAATGGACAAAAACAAATAGTATTCAAAAAGTGCACAAAAGGTTTTGTTCAAAAAGTGCTTGACACTTTGGAAAAGTATACGAATACCTTGGTATTTTAATTCCTTTACTTTTGCCAATTTGTCCCTTGCCCTTGGCAAGTTATGCATGTTGTGCAACAGTCTTTTCTTTATCTTTGGTTGATTGTGCATTATCTTTGGCAACTTGTCTCGGATGGGGATGTAGAATCTTGAGTTGGAGTTGCATAACTGCTAGTGACAGTCCCTGTGGGGGTTTCAGTGTTAACATTAGTTCGCATTACAATACCAATAGTGGGGATTGTGCAGTTATGAATGTCTCCAATATTGACATGGCAAGTTGTACTATTTCTAGTGGTTTCTCCACCAATTGAGTTATCTTGCAAATTCATTTTATAGATTATTTCTCATAAATTTCGATTATAAACTAATAAAGTGCAACTGAAGTATTTATTTTACCTTGTCCACTACATTAGCTTGTTCTACTAGCTGATTTGGAGTACATTGTGTAGCTAGTTGTGTCCCATCCAATTGAATCTCTAATTGGATCTCTATTTGAGGTCTAACCTTGGATGTTCGTCTATTATGGCCAACTTGATTACAATTTTTACATGTTATAACTACTGTAATATTTGTCTTCTATAATTTAATTCTGTCTTTGTCTTTGTCTGGCTCCCTTCTTTTGAGCTTTTTGGGCCTTTTAGGTCTGCACTTGTAGTTTGGTGGTAACAATTCATCTTCATCACATTTTGGCCATTACCTTGGCCATTTATGGGAGATATCAATTGATCATAACAATTCTTGTACAGCTCTCTCTTATAATATTTGTGCACATACAATTATGGGTTCTCTCCTTTAAAAGTTATTGCAGCCACTGCATGCTTACATGGGATGCCAACTAAATCCCAAAAATTACAACTGGATGATTGGCTGTACAGGTTTACAATAAACCGATCAGTAAATACACTATGTGTCACTTCAAAAGCAAATGCTCCAGCCTAAATGGCAAACCATTGTGCACTCTTTTCTATTTCCCTATCCAGCCTCTTCCTAGGCTTAGGCATGATTTCTCCTTGATGCTTCTCTAAACTCTGCCTAAATGCACCAAATCTCCTCATCAAATAGGTTCTAATCCACTCAACCATGGTTAGGATAGGCTTGTCTCTAACCATTAACAAGGTACTAATAAAGGACTCAGTGAGGTTATTTATTAGCACATCATGCTTGGAGTGATACCTGACAACGTGTCTACACCAACTTCTTTTTGGAATCTCCCCTAACTAATTATATGCATCCTCATTAATTTCCTTTAACAACAACTTTTCCTCCCAAGCTGCATGGTATGTTGCCTTAGCCGCCCCCATCATCGATGTGCTCCTTCCAAACTTTTTTTAAAGTTGCTGTAGAGGTGTCTGAGACAAAATCTATGTTCACACCCTTCCATCATCTCTTTAACACAGGGAACCAGACCTTGTCCAAAGTTAATTGTAAAATGTTAGGTATTAAACTTGTAAAATGTAAACATAAAGTAAGGCACAAATATACAAAATTCAATTACCTTATGTTGATCTGACAACAAGACTCATCCGTTGGCTTGAGGATGCCCTATATCATCAAATAATAGTGTCAGAAGCCATCTCCAACTATCCTTGCTCTCGGTTTCCATAATGGTAAATGCAATGGGTAGGTTTTGGTCATTCAGATCTCCACCAACAGCCACCAATAACAGCCCTCCGTATTGATTCTTCAAGTGACAGCCATCCATTCCAATAAAATGCCTACAAGTTTGTTGGAAGGCCTTCTTACTCCCATCAAAACATACATAAAACCTACTAAACCTAGGCTGCAACTCCAAACTAGGCCTGTCAACTAATAATTTTATAGTATTACCATTGCAGGCTCTCTTCAGTTTTGCACAGTAAGACTAAAGCACTAAATACTATTTCTTAGCATCCCCTTCTACTATATCTAATGCCATTTTTCTACTTTTAAATGCAATGGCAGATATTATACCTGTTGAAAATCTAGACCTAATATCATCAACTACCTCAACCACTATCATTTTTGAATTGGACTTTAACTTGTCCAACAACTATCTTGACACCCATGCACTTTTTGCATTTTTTGCAAATACCCTTCCACACGTGTGCTCCTAAATTAGAGTCTTTACCCTATATGTGTGACTATTTTGTACCCTACTTACCAATATAGTAAATCCACATTTTTGTGCACAAGCAACCCTCACTCTTATTGAGTCATTCTTCACAAATTTATCTATTTACTATTCAGCACATAATGCTCCAGTATGGCATCCTTTAACTACTTTAGCGAACTAAACTCCATACCAAGAGTAAACTTCAATTCCTTCTTCATATCCTGTTCTCTATACTTCAAAAATCTACGCATCCCTAAACCATCTGAATCAGAATCAGACTCATTATCCAACTCCTCACTCGTGTAATCTTCTTCTATTTCTTCCATGGTGGGTATATTGAAGGATGCTACACCATCAAAGAATTGTAATATCTCCCTTTTGAACCAACAAAGTTACCTTCTAACACTTCACTTACTATTTCCATGTCTTCATCACTGTCCATACTTGTTTGCACTGTATCTTCTCCAACCGAATTGAGACTGAAATTTGAATCACTACTCCCATCCTCACTTCCATCAACTGACATTGCCATTTCAGCCTCCTTAATTGCATCAATAAAACACTCCTTATCTAAATATACAACATCCTGCCCTGCCAATTCAACACCATCCTCCTTATCTGGATAAGCTCCACTATGCTCAGCCAATTCAACACCATTTTACTTATCTGAATGAACAAACCCCCCTGCCAAATCAACATTTTCCTGCTTGTCTAAATGAAAAACACCTTCCCCTGCTAAATAAACATTACCACCCTTATCAGAATCAACAACAACCTCCTTATCAGATCCAAAAACAACCTCCTCACCAGCTCCAACAGCATCCAAATTATCTGATTCAATACTAGCCTTCTCAACCCCTTCAACACCATGCCTTACCAAATAACACCATTCTTCTTATCTGAATCAAGACTAGTATCCACACTTGAGTGAACAATAGCACCCATGTTTGGGTCAACACCATCCAAACCTGTCCTACAATTACCATCCATAGATACTTGATCACCATTCTGTCCACCATCTTGCCCATCTTGTCCATCATCCTGCCCATTGCCCTGCCCACCATCCTGCCTACCAATGTCCACACCTACATCCCCCTCATTTATCCAACCAACCTCATTGATAACAGTAGGTTCACTTACTACAGTGTGCTCAACAAAAATATGTGCCTCAACATTCTAACTAATTGCATAATTAGATAAGACCAAAGCCTCCTTATCTTCGTATTTCTCCATTAAGCCTTGCTCGAAATCCACCTCATTCTTCTTCCACCAGAGCTTGACTTGGTCTCGGTAGCCCAAGTCCTTCACTAAGCCAATAGCTTCGAAATAGGACCAAGTGTCCTTATCTATATTGTGAACAGCATCTACATCCACCTCTTTATAATGCATATAAGGTTCTTTGCTAAAAGAACCCTTGTAATGTATCACCACAATGAAGGACATTTCTAAAAAAAATTAAAAAATTATTTTCATATAAAATAAAAAAATTAAAAAAATCAGAATAAAATAATCCTTACACATGGTTTCACTATTTCAGGCAGGGTTCCTTACACAAAAACAGTATACCAACACAAACCAATAAAGGGTTTTCGAAAGCCTAAACGAAAAAAAAGGCTCTCTAACCCCACATGCTTACATTGCAAATAGCAACCCAAACCTACATGCTATTGACAGCAACCCAACCTTACGCTTTGACTAATGATACTGATCCAGCCCTACATGCTTTAAATAAAAACATTAACCACAACAAATAGATGCCCATAGCATTCAAGGAACCACAAAACCAAAGAGCCCATAAAACCAAAGGGAAAACAAACAAACTACACTTACCTCGGTCCACAAAATGCTCCCCTATCACGTCTGATTTTGTACTCCAGAAGGACAAAGAATCTCTGCCACACTCTCTTTTATAGACGAATCAAAACGTATCAACAAGCACAGATAGGCCAACGAGTGTTTCAATTTAACTCTGCTAGGGTTTGTAATTAGGGATAGTCGAAAATAGTGACAGTGTGCAGCAAAGGCTTACTTACTCGATCCCCATTGATTTTTAATTTTCTAACACTTTAAAATTATAATTATTTTATTATTAATTCTGTTAATTGTAATTTTAAATAATATTAAATGATAACAATAAAGTACATCTTACCTGTCTGCCACTAATAGGCTAACTCAGCGGGTTTGCCAATGTGGCAGGTCCTTATAGGCCAGATAAGTGGCCACATCAGCGGTTAATGAAAGAAGACGACGGCAGGGACTAAATGCGATAACAGAGAAAATGTTTAGGGACTTTGACCAGTCAAATGTTTGATTAGGGACTAAAAACAAAAATAGCTAAAAGTTCAAGGACTAAAAACATATTTAACCAAAAAAAAAGATATACATATGGGTAAATAATTGATTTTATTTTATGTTGAATATCGTTAATTGTTACTTGCTCATTTGGTTGAGAGCCCAAGATTGTAAATTAATGTAGGCAATCATACATTACATTCATTACTAATTATACTAGATGATTTTGACGCCTTAACCAATCTAAGATGTAGTCTATCCAGCGCAAGCTTTGACATATGCATCCTCCTATTCTGATGGGTACTGGTAACTTTATGATGAGTTAGTAAATTGTGTACAAGGATTAAATTAATTAAATGGTCCTAGACATACTAGACACATTAGTTATCAATGGATTGAGTTGATTGACCCCCTTAGCTGTCTAGTCTTTAAGGTTACTGGTGAATTGAAGCTTGATAAGGTAAAGGGCATTTCAAATAGTTTTTTCTTTTTTGGAAAAACAACTGAAATGGACAAATTTCAGCTATCATAAACACCCTATAAGTGAATACTTAATTTTGTTTCCAATTTTGGTATGTGGGGATTTTGATTTGGTGATGTTGGGGAATGGTCTTACCATAAGGTAATGATGTGACTAATGATGACGGTAATGATATATTGATTAAAGGTAATACTTTATGTTGTGTGCATACTGCATGATGTATTTTAATCTTATCATCTCCCTGTTGGTTAAGTTTTATTAATTTGTTCTTATATGTGAATTTGGATTCATAGTTTGAAAAAGCAATTGACCCTGAGCTTCCTGGGCATCTTTTGTTGGAACAGTATTAGGTATTTGACAAGACTTGCCAGATTGTTTTCCATGACAAGATCTCAATTCTTTAGTCAATTAAGGATACTTTTTTTTGTTTATTTTAAATATTGTTTAATTAATTCACATACTTATTTGTTAAGAGGTTCTATATATAATGTGTCGTTTTTATGGTTAAGTAGATTATGAGTTTTATGATTCACTTGCCTAACTACAGTTCATACCACCTTGGACACATGTTATAATCCTAGGCTCCTTGCTTATTGGAGGCAGGCTTGCACTTGGCTACCAAGGTAATAGGCTTCATCTTTCTCCTCATTTTCATTTTGAGTTACATTTGTCTTTCGCTGATTTGGCTTGTATTCGGGTTTACATAAATGATGGGTTTGAATATTTGTTGCCTCTTGTGAGTCGTAATGTTAATCCCCTTCTACATGTTTCCAAAACAAGCAAATAACTGTTTGTGTTCACAAGTATAGCGTTTTAAGAAAGTTCGTTATCAAATTATAAAATAGGGGACTGAAGAGACAATAAGAGAAAGGGCTTCTTATCCAGGATAGCCTTCAAAGCTAAGCCAACACGAACACTAAGGACCTGTTTGGATAAATAACTTAATTAAAATCTTATTCAATAAATTATTATTATGTAAGAACTTATGTTATAAGTACTTAAAATTCAATAATTTTTTTGTGTTTAAATATACATGTTAAAATGTACTTACACAATTTTAAAGCGTTTAAATACATTGTTATATTGGCACTTATAAAATATTGTCTGATTTTACAAATAGGAGTGGTACCATTTCTTTTTAAAAAATAGGAGTACCAAGTGGACGGATCTATATTGGCACAAGATAACAAATTTGAGTTTCTCCTACAAAGTGGGAATGAATTAATTATTTATATATGTAAAAGTCGAAATGAATTTTCAAATCAAGTTTTGCTGAGGATTATTACCTTTTAAAACATGTATCGAGTTGATGTTTCTCAAGTTCCACTTTGAATGAAGGGCCTTTGTTACAACCATGGTCATGACGGGACAGCAAAAAAGAAGAATGATAAAAACAGAATAGTTGCCACCGTAGTTTATTAAGGCAAAACCTATGAAAAAACCCTAAAGAAACCAAAAATTGAATTCAAGAGTCGAATATGCGTAGGCAAAGTATTAGCACCTTACACATCCATCATAAATACACTTACTCCTAATTAAATATGCAAAATTAAGATAACTTTTAAGACATTTATTTTACCCCTTAAAAGAAAACAAAATATTTTTATTTATTTATTTACAAATTTTATTACTTTATTATTGTTTAGAGAAAATAATCATAATAATAATAATAATTATTATTATTATCATCTTTTTTTTACTTTTTAAATTTTAATATTTTTGAGATTGACAGGAGTAGTTTCCTACTCTAACATATCTTCCGGTACAATAAAGAATCAGACTCATATAGTTCTTTTGTAAAAACAATGTTATGTGTCGGTATATTTTAATTAAATGTTTTAGAAGAGTAGGGATTGTCAAGACAATTGATCTTTGACATTTCCTGATTTCTAGAGCTAAAATCTCCTACAGAGTACCAACCACAATGATAAGCGACCTAACAGATGCAAGATACTCATAAAAAGGCGTATTCTAGATAAGATTTTTGTGATATTCAAGTAGACCTTAGGCCCAACATGGAAATCACTAAAATTATTAAATCTTTATTTGTTTTGTTTTTTAGAAGAAAAAAACGAAAAGGGGAAGAAAGAAAATAGAGAGATGGAAAAAAAAAAGTTGAATGTAAATATTTGATAGCAAAATAAAATATTCGTTCTATAAGATATTTGCTATATTTTTTATCAGTTATTTTTAATTATCACCCGATTCAATTGAAAGTGAAAAAGAGAAAAAGAAGACAGAAAAAAAAAATCAATTTTATACTAACAAATTAAAAAATGATGTCAATTAATGTTTATTTTCTTTTTGTTATTTTTATTCATTATTATTACCATTTTTATCTACTTACGCCCCAACCATCTAACAACTAAGTCCTAGAGAAGAAAGCGTGACCAATCTGGGCCCATATTGTGAGAGGCAGCATCTTGGGCCAAGCCCGAAAGGAAACCCCTGGAGAGCGACGCGTGCAACGCCGCTGCGCCTCCTCCAACACGAGACCGCCGCCTGAGCCGGAGCAGTGCACGAGGAATACTAACGCCGGGGAACGCCGCGTGGCCACGGTGAAGCGGTGGAACCAAACGGTAGGGAGGGAAATCGAAGAACCTTGCGTGTCCCTGCTTCGAGCCTCGGACTCGACCCGTTGATTCCCCTTGCTATTGTTCCGCCGAAACAGATCTAGAAGCCTCTGAATCATCTCTTCCACGCCGGAAACTTGTCGCGGGGTCGAAGCAACCGTCGTTGGCGTCTTTGCAGAACACAACGAACTCGAAGTCGTAGTCCTGAAGCTGCATTTTCATCGATAATGTGGGAGGAATAGGCGTTGAAGCTTTGACGAGTCCACACTCTCGTGTTGATTTTCTGCAACTTTTTTTTCCGCTTTTCTTTCAATTTTATTTTATTTGGGGTTTGTTTTATTTTTTTATGATTTGTAACGATTGAACTCTGTTGATGAAAGATGCTGATTAATGAGTAAAAAAAAAAAAAAAAAACCGCGTATGTGTGTGCGGAGTGCTGCTAGTTCTGGTTGAATTTTTTTGATCAGTGTGGTTACGGCTGTGCAAAAGTTTGCGAAATTGAGAGAATAAGTGCAGTGATCGCGTGGGAGTGAATGAGTGTGTTTGAATGATGGATGAATGTGAACATGGGTGTAGAGATTCATATTTTTCTTTTTATCTTTTTCGATCAAAATAAAATTGAAGCTATTATTCAGATATGAGCATCAAGCTCACTGGCACGAGTAAAATAAGTGAAAGATGATCAGTAATGAAGAAACCAATCCGCACAACAATCATCGCACATACAAGTAAATAAATATGATAAATAAATCAGCACAACAAGGGATTCACATGTTTGTAATCAAGATGCATATGGATGAGCAATGAGGATGAGAGGATACCAACAAAACTTCCTTTCACCGCCAAGCTCTATCTTAAATTTCACCACCAAGCTCTTGCTAACAATAGACTACTAATATGCAGAGTGAAGACACTCTTCTTTGTGTTGTGTGTCTCCTCGCTAAAAACCTTCTAATTCACTCTTTAAATAAGCACCAAGTGCCTCCAATTCCCTCCAAAATTAGTTTTTCTTTTAAAAATTTTCAATCAAATTTGAATAGTGGTTGCAACCGCTTTTCTTCTAAGATCTTTTTTTTTTCTTTCTTTCTTTCATTCTCATTTTTTCCATCACTTTTTTCCTTTTCTTTTTGTATGTGAGTCGAGTAACAAAAACCTTTTGGGCCAACCCCTTTTCTTTTTCTTTTTCTTTTAGTCATTTTATGACTATTTATTATTTTTTTAGTTTTCTAATTTTTCAATATTTCTCTTCTTTTAATTAATTTTTTATTTAATTTTAAAAAAATTCTAATCCAAATAAAATTGAATATTCGCAATTCCAAGCTGACATGGTTGTAAATAAGCAAACTAAAATCACCATCAAGTGCTATTATTTATTGACTATATTATTATTTGAATTTAAACTTAATGTATTGTCCACATACAAAATTCAAATTGTGTCATTATTTATTGGAACAGATCGATTGGTCCGAATTATTTGTTAACTAAAATATACTCTATTGAATTGGTATTAGTTTTACAATTTAATTAAAATATACGAACAATTGGTATTAGATATTTTTTATATGAAAATTTGTAAAAAAATTTCTACAAATTTTAAAATCTACAAGAATTAATTATTTGCAAAAATATTATTTGGAAACTAAAATCTACAGGAAAAGTCATAAAAATATATCCTTTTTATAGATTTTCATAAAAAAAAATAGCAGAAAAATCAACATGTCATCTAGTAGGGACACTTCGAAAACATACATCACGACTGCATGCACGAATTGAATCACTTTATTCAACACGACCGACCAAAATACAATTTATGCCAACCTTTCACCCTTAAACCAAACTCTTAGTAATTTTTCCACAAATGAACTAATATGGATTCAGTGCAGTCAAAAATTGCACGCATTCACGCAGTCAAAAATTGCAGATCTTAAATACCAGTTTAAAATATGATTTATCTAAATACAATGAGAGCCGTCCGATTTTCGTCCAACGGTCACAAATAACTGACTGCGTGAATGCGTGATTTTACCGACTGCAGGAAATCTGGACTCCAAATGAACCCATCATCACGAATTGAAGGCCGTGCAATCCCTCCGAATCTCTCCGTCCTTCCCAGTCTTGACCCCGACCCTTGCGAGCTTCCTCATGGCCGCGACAAACGCTGCATTGAAGTCCGCAGCGTTGTTCGCAAACCGAACCACCGTAGGCTGCGACGCGGCGTCCGTGAACAGCACCTGGTCCGAGGTGAGCAACCCTTTCCCGGAGAGCAGGTCCTGGTAATACACGTTGTCGAACGCCGCAGGGGATTGCGGGTCCAGGGGAACCGCTATGGTGGGGTCGGGGTTTCGAGGGCACCCCGCCATCAAATCCTGGGCGTAGGTGGGGTCCAGAGTGGGGTCCACGGCAGAAGAGGAAGAGAACGAGTATAAACGGTTCGCGAACTGGTCGCAGTGCGAGAACCCCACGGTGTGGGCTCCGGAGAGGGCTATCATGTCGGTTTGGGTCAGGCCGTGCTTCGCGAAGAGGGCGTTGAGTTGGTCCAGATTGAAGTTTGCTTTCGGAAGTTTTCCTTCCACGCGGGATGCCTTGGAAATAAGCCCGTCTCTGCGTCCAAGCTCTACGTTGAATGAAGGGCCTCCAAGCTGAGATAGTTTTAAATGAACAAATTAAAATCACCACCAAGTGCCATTATTTATAGCATCGTGTAACTTACCTAAAATAAAAATAAAATTAAATAATTTTATCAAAAATAATTAGTACAATTTTTTATGTATTTAAAAATAATTGGTACAACTATCTAACATAGAGAGTTGTACTAATTATTTTTGATGAAATTGTTTAATTCTATTTTTACTTGAATCATTATTTGTTAGTAGTAACTATTATTGTTTGAATTTAAATTTAATGTACTGTTCACATGCAAAAAATAAGTAGTGTCATTATTTATTGTCCACAAAAAATAAATAATTGTTAGAATCAGAACAGACCGATTGGTCCGAATTTTTGGTAAATAAAATATACTCTATAGAATTGGTATTAGTTTTACAATTATATTAAAATATACGAACAATTTAAAGGTGTTTTACATTATTATTTAATTATATTGTCATAGATATAAAAGTATTTATTTTTGTAATAATTTTTTTTTGTAACTTGTAATAATTATTTTAGAAATTATATATAGGATGATTTTTAATTATTTAATAAGGTAAACAGTGAATTAAAATTAAGCTTAGTTTTATGGTTAAATCAATTTTATAAATACTAGGGAAAAGAGAGGCATTTCGTGCCTCTCTTCATTTTTTAAAAAGCAAAAATAATATAAAAGAGTAAGAGAGAATGTATAGTAAGTAGTTTAGAGAATAGTTAAAAGATAAAATAGCAGATAATTTAAAAAATAATTAAATAATATAACAATTTAATAAAAAGTGAAAACAAAAATAGGATATTTTCTTTATTATAGTTATAGAAGAGTAATTTTTTATTATTATATATATTACATACTTAAATATATAATGAGATTTAACAGGTTTGATTAATGACTTGATAACTAATAATATCCCGATTGAGTTAATTTTCAGGCTCGAATTTAATAATACTCATAATATTTTTATTTTTTACTTTTGTAAAACATTTCTTTTACTATTGGGCAAAATCTCTATCATTACGTAAGGATAACATAAAATTTCATTTATTATCAGAGAAAGTGTTGTAGAGAGAATATGAAAGAGTGTGTCATTCTAAACAAAATTTAAGAAAACTTAATCATGTATTGCTACAGAATTGGACAACGGATGTAGTCAATATTAACATAGTCAAATTCTTGCACAATATGATTAAATGATAGCGTGTAAACAAACTTGGTTGTCCATCAAAAATAAACTCTTATTATTTTTAACTGTAAATTAATGAAATGAATTGATTTTACTTCTGGGGTTTATGTTAAACTAGTATTTTATTTTATCCTATACAATGTAAAGATAAATATTTATTTTATATAACTAAAATTTATAATAAATAAATACATTTGAACGTATAAATTATATTATAATTAAATTTCATAATAAATAAATAATTTTGAAAATATAAATTATATTTTAAATTTATGATTAATAATTTATATTGTAATAAAAATTTATTTTTAACTATTGATAATTTTTTTAAAAAAAATATTGAGATTTAATTTAAAAATAAAATAAAAAATAAAAATTGAAAGAGATAAAAGATTAAGAAAAATTCTTTAAAATATTCTCATTGATAAAATAACTTCTAAAAACACTTTCGTAAAAAACTAAATCCTAAAAATATTCTCATTCAATATAATTATTTTAATTTATATAAAGTACGTAAGATTAATAATATTGCTTACCAAGCCTATGACATCTCTGGTAGCGAGTGCCAAATGTCTGCGCATGAGACCACTCCAGGGCATGCAGCTTCCACTGCTTGCTTGGCCTTGATCACGGTGTCAAACCCATCTCCTGGAAGCGAAAGATTTTCCGTGGCATCCTTCTCTGCGTCCCCATTTGGCGAGGCGATTATAACAGAGGCATCACATCCCTACACGATCAAAATTAATTGTTCATTAGTATAGCCAAGCCAATGTTGGCATCAATTGAGTTAGATTCGAAATTTTATACATCTAAATTTTACTGTAATTTCGCTTTTTTGTCCTGAATGAAATAGAAGAATGGGATTCTTGATCAACGTTTTTCTAGCATGTTCGTGTGTTTTAACTTTTAAGTGTGGTTGGTCAAAAGTTAACAACACATCAACTTATAGGATCGTGTACATACCTCGTAGTCAATGATTTTTAAAAAATCTAGGTAGGGAGCAAAGGCGTGCACTATTATGGTGGTAACTATGTCTCCCATCATATTATAATTAATTATTAACAAAAAATAGAAAGTCCCGCATACCATTTCCAAATGCGATATTGCAAAAATTTCTAGTGGATGACATAATCATCAGGATTAACCAGGGAAAAGAAGAATAAGCCTCCCCCATAGCCTTAAAAGTCACGATCATATTTTGAAAGTTAAACTTCACATATGAAATTTAAAAGAGAAAGAGTAAACAGATGGAAACTATTATGTCTAGAAAATGCATGGAAGGAAGTTAACGAACAAACCATATATGAGAGGAACAAGGAAAACAGTTTATAGGAAGCTTAGTGATAATTCTTTTTTCTTCATAAAAACAAAACTTGACACCGGAAAATTATACCATAAACACAAGTGAGGAACCAAAGAAATATATGAATTGAGGCAAAAAAATCACCTCAACAAAGCAGTCATGGAAGAATAGACGCAGAGTCGCTTGTCCAGTTGTGATGGTCTGGGTAAACTTGTTAGTCACTGCCTGGGTCACGATGGATTCTACATTTGGACAAGTTGAACTATAGAAATTCTCTACTAATTGGCCTTCTCCCTTAGATATAAGCATCGTGAAAGCCATCATCAACAAAGCCATTAATGTTAATCTTGTGATCTCCATCCCCTTCTCTGGCTAGCAATGTAAACAAACGTACGTCTCCGCGACTCTATTTTTCGAGGGTAGTATCCTTCTGTTTATATATCTCTTCCTTTCCGTGTGGTTGATCGAGGAAGTAGCCCAGTGGTCCAGTGGGATATATTAAAAGTCATAATATTAAAAAGAAAAAAAGATATATTAAAAGTCATAATAAAAAGAAAAAAAGAATGAGACCAAGTCGATTACTCGGTAACCCCAACCTTGTGCTTGTAGCAGGAAGCTGTCTTGGTCCAAGTGGAGGTCATTTTAACTTGCCAAAGTGAAACCTTCCTCTCTTGAATTTTCCAGATTGGGTCTTATTAAAGTTGGGTGTTAAAGATAATACCTATTCTTATTAGAGAATAATTTCAATAAAAAGTTTTAGTTTTATAGTGGCAATTAATTAGAAATCATGATAAATATGATTTGAGTTTAATGGTCATACACTGTCAGTGTAAAAAAATTTATACTGTCAACTAATCAGAAATCACTATTGATATGACTTTCAAAGTATTTATTATAAAAGTTAACAAACTTATAATAAATGGTGCTTTGTGATTAAATGACAGTTTAAAACTACTTTACACTTTTAGTGCATGACCTGTTTTCTCATATGATTTTTGAAGTAATTGTTGTAAAAGTAAACAAACTTACCATACATGTCAATTTATGGTTGAATGATTGTAAAATCTTTTTTTGTTATTAATACATAAATTATTTTCTCTTCATATTAAATTTTGTTAATATTAGTTAAAATATTAAATGGTTTTTGAAATTTTATAATAGTATTAAACATTTATAGTGTTAAAGAGACACAGGACCAAACCGGTTCCCTCAAATGCATAAACTCTACAGTATTATCATTTATTTCTATTCACATTTTAGAAGCTTTTGTTGTTCTTTTTCATAAATCCCTTTATAAAATTTATGAAATATTAAATATTTTTTCTAAGTTTATTCTTAATCTCTAACTACATCATGTTTAATTATTTTTCACTTTACTATAAATTTTTTCACTTTTGTAATAATAATGTATCAACAATTACTTTTTTTTGCTGAAAGTATCAATAATTAGTTAATTACTAGTATATTGAAATTAATGTAATATTAAAAAGATAATTAAAGTGGAAAGAGAAACTAATAGAATTTGGTGAATTTTTGAATTAGTGTAAAAAAATTTACACTGTCAATTATTTAGAAATAATCTTAAATAATGCTTTCAAAGTAATAATTATAAAAATCAATAATTTTACTATACATCACAATCTATAATTGGACAACAATATAAAAAACGTTTACACCATTAACAAATTATAATTAAATTCTTTTTAAAGGCTAGATCATATTAATTTTTTGTAAATTTAAGACTATTAACCAATTAATTTAACTTTCTTAAACTTTGTAATTAGTTATAAAGGGACTAAGTTATAAATTCTAGAGTCCCACAATGAGAAGAGAGTCAACAAAAAAAAAAAATGTACCCATAAATACATGTAGGGAAAACTCATTATGGGTGGGTTAAATTTGAATAACTTAACAAGTATGTGTAAGTAAAGTAAATAGATTTTTTTTCTCTACTTGTCAAAAGAGTGGGGGCAGGTAGCAAGGTGCCCCATGTTGCGGCTACTTTCAATTTGAAATTACTTAAATGTCTCTAATTATATATAAAGTAAAGTTTTAAAATTGTTAACCTATAAACTAAAAATGGTTTGAAAATCTATGTTTTAAAAAATCAAAAGGCATAAGAAAATTTATTTTTAGTATAAATATATGTTTAAAATTATTTATTTTGGTTTTGTTATATTTTTTACTTTTCTAATTGATTTTTATAGTTTAACAAAAATCCATAAATACTTATGATCATACTTATGGATATTCATAAAATCTATAAATATCCGCTTAACAGATATTCATATAGGTATATGTATGGGCAAATATGGGACAGATTTTCTCATCCAACAAGATGGGTGACAAGGAATTACTACTTGCTATTCATGTTTGGCCAACCCCTTGTCATCCGTAAGTATTCCTTAGTTACATGCTAAATAAATCTTTATACAATATTAAGAATTATAACAATTAAATTGTAAAACACTATTTTGATGATTATATATATAATAAACTTTAGACGAAAAAATATATGTAGGTATTCTTTTAACTGAGTGATGTATAATTGTATTTTAAAAAGCATATTATATGTTAAAATTGAATTGATTAATAACATATCTACTAATTTTTAAAATTATATAAGATTTTGTAAACTTCATCTACAAGATGAAAACTTTCAAATGGTTGGGAATTAATGTATATAAAAAGTTATTAAATAAAATGAGTTCTTATTATTTGAATAAATTCAACATAATGAAATTTTTACAAATCATCATTAAAATAATCTTCTATTAATTAATTAAATTAATTTTTAAGTATTTTAAAATTAAACAACGTCTATAATTTTATATTTTAATTTATTTTTATTATCAAAAAATAATCTTATATTGATTAAATCAAACTTCAATATTTTTAATTTTTAATTTTTATATTTCAGCCATATTTATAAATACCCATAAAATTTACGAAATATTTGCTGTTATTTCAATAAAACTAAGGAAATAATACTGAAAAATATATAAAATAATTATTTACATCCAAAACAATAATTATTGATTTTGATTTAATAAAAATTATTAACGTGAGTTATTGGCCAACATTTTAATTTAACAATATTGATTTGAGATATTTGAAATCAATCCTTATACCGTTGGTAGTATATATAATCAGTAAAAAATAAATTGGATTCAGTTAATGAGATGACGTGATTTAAAGTAAAATTATACACATAATACTAATTCACCGTTAAGCATTTAATTAAGATATGGTAGTTTAGCATCTTGAATTGAGGCAGTTGGAAACTTGTCCTTGTCATGCAGCCCCTCAACCCAGTGAGATTTAGCCACATTGTGACGTTCGATATAAATGCTATTTTATTTATTTATTTATTTTAACAACAGCATGCACAAGCGCGCCAATTTTGCCTCCCCAAGTCCAATCGATTCTTGTCTTTCTTTTAATTCGCCATTTTACCAAAAGAATGCTGCTTATGGTGGAAAGATGCTTTTGCTTAGTTTCCTGATTGTCAATTTTTTCAACATTTATATCAGGAAAATTTTCAAATTAAATTTTATTAACGTATGCTGTATATTTCCCTTATTAAGTATCTCTTTTGGCAGATTTGGAATGAAATTAATCATCTCTTTCATTTTAACAAGGAACATAAATTAAAAGAGAGTACAAGATGCAAGTAATTTATTCCTTTTCAATATGTCTTGTCACTAAAATAAAATTGTCATAAGTTTTCAATTGTTCCATTAAAAGGTATGATCAAAAGGAGTTATATCTTATGTCTCAGTAGCTCCTTTATTAAAATGAGAAGGGGAAGAAAACAGAAAGAAAGTGCAAAAGTGCAATATATGTTGCGATATCATTTGTGCATTAGGTATTAGATTGTATGGTGTGCTCAATGCTCAATTATATCTGTTTTACAAGCCAATGACTCGTTAATTTTTCTTATTATGTTAGATTGGGTCTTTTTCTGTTATAACCATTGAAACCTTCGCTTCAAATTTCAAAGATATATGCATATGGGTTTCGATTAAATAATTGATATTATTTTGTGTTGAATATTGTTAATTGTTACTTGCTCATTTGGTTGAAAGCTCAAAATTGTAAATTAATGCCTGCAATCTTACCGTACATCCATGACTAGTTACTAGATGACTTTGACGCCCTAACCAATCTGTGATGTATCTATCCAGCGCAAACTTTGACCTATGCATCCTATGTCGATCGTATTCAAATTTAATTCAAACATCACCACCACTTAATGACTATTTTTTTATTCAGAGATTAGGTGTGGAATTGATTTTACGGTTTCTCGTTTTGCTCCTTTTTTCTTAATTAATCAACATCCATCATCCACGTTAATAAATGTAATAGTTAGAGTGTAGCCATCAAAGCACATTCAACGCAAGCAAGCACCATACCTGAACTAGTCAAGTTTTTGTTTCTTTCTTGGGGCTGTGGGTTTTATCCCTAAGTAACAACCTTTTAGGCATTAATTTTTGCAAACCCCATACTCGTGACGATTTGACTCCTTGGATGTTTTGAAAAATTGAAGAAGTTAGCCAGAATATAGTGCTGGAAAACAGTTTTGTTTATTAAACTGCTGTGTACGAACAGATTTTTTATTTTTTTTTCAAATGGTGTTAAAAGTGTTTTTATCAAGTGGTGTTTAAATTGCTATTTTTTTTTTTTTTAAAAAAAAGTAGCTTCACATACATACATATATAAATATATATTTCATTATTGAGTCGACTAGACTGAAAAGTCTAACATCTTAAACCTCTGCCAACTACGGATTAATAACCCGATGGCATCCACGATTTAACAAGTTTGGATTGATCAAAAACAATTATATTGGAAAGTCATTTTAAAAAAAAAATATCAATATATTTTATTAATATTTTCATTAATATCATGCAATAGTTATTATTATCATTATTATTATTATTATTATTATTATTATCATGGTTGTTAAACTCGCATTCCAACTTGTAGAATCGGATGAGTTTACATGCTTACATCCATGAATCTGTTCAACTTGCAATCAAAATCATTTTTGAGTGAGCTCGGGTAAACTCGAACAGAATCGTGCGAACTCGATCAAACTTGCGAGTTGACTAGTTCGTGAGGGCAAAAATTGAGTGAAAATGACGCTACCTGCAACCATTTTGAGTCTCGTAAAAGACAAAAGAGAACGTTAAGGCTTGCGGTCTTCATTTTCACTCATGCAATTTTCACTTGATTCTTCCCTTCTCTCTCTATGATTTCATTCATTCTCTGCTCTTCTCTCTCGCTCATCCATCATCATGTTCAACCAGACCACCTCTTACTTGATTCAGTTGAGGCCTTGAAGGTATGCATTGTTGTGCTCTTTATTTCTCATCTCTATTCTCTCCATCTTGTGTCTCTACCTTGGCTGTGTCGAAGTCGCTTCTTCTCTCGCACCTTCCTCTACCATTTGTGAAAGGAGAAAGTTCGTTCTCATCGTAGTCACACATTTAGCTCGTGAGCCCCTTTTTTGGCCCATTGTTTTCTGTTTTTGTTTGTCAATTCATTTAGTTCGAGGCAAGCGAGCCCATTTTTTTTGTCATTTGTTTTCACTTTGAACCATTCACTTTTTGGTCCATATGTACTTTTTGGTCATTCATTTTTAGCTATTAGCCTGAATCTCTAATACATTTATAAATTATAGTTATATTATATAATCATAAATCTCTATTTGTTGCAGTTAATCTCTATATGAGCCATATAATTTGATAGTGGTGAGTGTAGGTCAATGTGATTTGCTATTTTGCTTTATTGTAGAGTTAAAATGTTATATTAAGGGTATTATGTTTATGCATACATGTCATTTATATTTTTTTTAATATTTTTTTTAATATTAAGTAAACTCTTACAAGTTTACGATTTGAGTTTATGAGTTTACATAAACTCTTGAGTTTGACAACCTTGATTATGATGATTATGATTATGATGATGATCATCATCATCATTATCATTATCATTATTATTATTATTATTATTATTATTATTATCTAAATCATCATCATCATCATCATCATCATTATTATTATTATTATTATTATTATTATTATCTAACTCGATTAAATTATGTGTGAGATAGAGTTTATTGACTATGTTAAGAAGTTATAATTTTAGATTTGTTTAAATACTTTCAAAGTGTATT
The DNA here is from genome assembly GCA_004329165.1 of Spatholobus suberectus. NCBI lineage: Eukaryota > Viridiplantae > Streptophyta > Magnoliopsida > Fabales > Fabaceae > Spatholobus > Spatholobus suberectus. Next base: position 36,343,005 of record CM014732.1, read on the forward strand.
AATGATGTGTTGTGGTTAGCATCATATTTAAGATGTTATTTTACTCATATTTTATATGTATTTTTTGTAGACTTAGGCATAATATTAATGTTAATTCTCTAGTTTCTCTTTTTGGGACTTGTTAATATTTCTTATATGTTTTTTGTTTTAGGAATGCTTGTTTGTGGGGTGGTTTTGCTTGAGAGATTGAATCTTGAAGACATGGAGAGAAGAACCAAGAGAAAGGAACTTGGAAGTAAATCATGGCACATACTTGGTAGATAAGGCCACACCTTAGGTGTGTGATTGGCCACAACCATGGGAGCATCGGAAAAATTGAACCACAGAGCGCCATACCTTGAGCATGGGGAGACCTATGGGGCTTGGCGAGCCTCAAGAGGCTTAAAATAGGATGGCAAAGAGCACCACACCTTGGGTGTGGAAAGTTCTAAGGGTGTGGTGCGCACTAGGATTATTTTTTATGCATTTTCCTGCTTCTATTTTGTATGAGCATAGACCTTTTTGAGACTTTAGGTTTAAGTAGCTCTTTTAGGGAATGTTTAGGGGACGAAACTTTAGGGGGACGACAACTGTAGCCTTGGGATTGAAGGTGATTCTTCTTCTTCCTTCCTCTACGATCCAAGTTTGGATGTTCTTGTTTTTCTTTGGTTTCTCTATGCCTATGATTGCTTAGACCTCTTTGTTTCTATGATTGGGCAATGCCCTTGATAATGTTGAAGGACCAAATATTTTTTTTTTCCTATTATTAATGTTTGAATTACTTTCATTTTGATTCTTATTGAGTTTATCTGTGTGAATTCGTTGATCACTTGTTTGCATCTCTTAAATAATTAGGGAAGAATTAAAAAGCGAACTTAATTGTTGAAACTATAGGAATTTGAACGTAAGATTTAAATAACAAAAGTATTTTTAGGTCTTGTGAGGAGCCAATGAATTATGACAAAATATAATGGGTTTAATTTGAATCTAACTACCACAAAAGTATGACTTAATCCGATTAGGCACGCTTTTTGTATCTCGAAAGGGAACCTAAATTAGAGTAGAATAATTCATCCTCAAAAGAATTCAATCTCAACAATTGGGTAATCAATTTGGATTCATTAATTGTCATTGTGAAAATCCCCAATCCGAAAAATATTCTCGCCATTAATTTCCTCCGTTCTTGATATACTTAAGTTCTTGTTTCTTACTTTTGTTCTCTGCTTTCATTCTCATTGCTCTCTACACCACTTAAAACATTGTTTATCATTCTCTATTTAAATTTCAATAAATTGGTAATCACAAAACACAATCCATGTGAATTTGATATGTATTACTTGACAATGATCATGCATTTGCGATTTTTCATTAACACTCATGATTTGTTAATATACTCCTAGTTATTTTATATATGGAATATGTGTGTGTGTTGGTGTTAATAAGTTATAACTTAGGTTTCTTAAAACACTATAAAAAGTTAATTTGCTAATATATTTATTCTAAAAAATATTTTAAAGTTTAAGAAACCCCCTTTCCCATACACACACACACACAATCAAAGGGGAGAAATATACTCTTACTTATTTCTAGAATGAGTATGTTAATAAGTTATAATTCTAAATTTGTTAAATATCCTAAAGATACAATTTGCTAAAACACTCTTATTAAAAAATTAAGTGAGAATATATTAACAAACATTATTGTTAATAAACTTCCACTTATTTTTAAGAGTGAATATTTTAGTAGGATATAACTAGAAATTGTTAAAATACTCTCTAATGCGTGTTACTTGTTAACATGTTTAATGAGAATATATTAGTTAGGGGTATTCATGGTGAGGTTAAAAATAATCTAGACCAATCATAAAAAAAAAAAAAAATCCACGAATCCATTTGGTTTAATCTAAATGCAATATTGAATTCGGACTAAACGAAATCAATTTATTGTGGCTTGATTTGGTTAATAGGTTTGGCAATTTTTTTTTAAAATAATTTATTTTTATATGACTTTCAAAATTGCTTTTGATTTGACAACTAACAAAATAAATTATAATCTAACAATTAATTAAGTCACAATTAACCCTTAAAAATGACATTGACATAACCATATGAAATAAAGCAATAAAAGACCACTCACGAAAATAATTGCATTATAAGCATATTATAAAAAAAGGTGCATTAAAAATGATTCATAATCAGTTAATTGTACATTATCAATGTCATAAAATCATAATTTAACATAATAAAAAATTTCCAACACACATAGAATCACATATTTTCTTTATCAAATGTTCAAAATATTACTACATATATAATGCTACAACTCAATGTAAGTATATTACAAGTGTGGTTCAGTTTCGTTTGGTTCAATTTTAACAATAAGAATTGAAAACCAAACCAAACCTCAATAAAATATGTGGTTTTTTCAATTATTTATTTTTTAACTTTTTTTTTTTATCAATTTAAAGTTGTTTGGTTAGGTTTTTTCTCTACCAAGGTTCGAACCCCATTCGTAAAGCAAAAGGCACATTTTAGTTACTACTTTAGACTAGCTAATAATAAAAATTGTGTAGAACACAAGAAAACACAAAAAGGGGAGTTAAATTGTGTTTTAATATTTTTTTGCAAATCCGTTTTGCAAATAGCTTATTATCTTATCAAACAGATGAGAGTTTTAAAGGTTAATAAGAAACACTATTTTATCTCTTTTAGAAGACCGTGTAAAAGGTTTTTCAAAACAAACATGGTTTGAACAAAGACAAATTTAAAATACAATATAGATATAAAAGAGATAAAGATAGAAATAAAAAAACACAAAGGTTTTTATACTGGTTCATCTCCAACCCAAGACTATGTCTAGTCCTTGACTATACCACTAAATTTTTACTAACTCAAACAAGTTACAAGTATTGTTTACACCAAGCCTCTTCAAGCTCTAACAAGTATTCTTTGGTTTGCTTCTCCAAGCAATATACCAAGTATTTTTTTTTTTTAATCAAAGCCTCTTCAGACTTCTATCTTTTCACTTAGACTAAGGTTAGGGTAAGACTCACTAACTACTAGAGATGTTCGCAGATCGGTTTGGATTGATTTTAAGCTAAAAAAAATAACTTGTGGTTCGATTCAATTTAGATTGTTTTCTTAAAAAAATTGATCCAATCCAATAAAATGTGGTTTGTATTGAGTCGGATGATTCAATTTTTACTTACACATCTTTACCAACATTTAATTTCTTATTAATTATTGGATGCTTTAGCTCCAAATATTGAACATTAGTTTTAAAATAAGCAAACTATCTATAGGTCTAAATATATTATGAATCTATTTAAAAATAAAGAATACATAAGATAAAAAAGAAGTATGTCAATCAATCAATTAATTATTCTACAACATGGTTTGTTTTTCCAGTTTTCCTAAGGAGACAAGAACATATATACATTCAAAATAAAAGCTGAGGAGAACGAAATATATATAGTTATGCTACGTTGGTTGGATACATGAAAAAGTATAATAAAAATATTAGTGAAACACTACAAAGCATAATAATCATATAAAAGTTACATATGAAACACATAATAATGTATATGTATTAAAAAATATCAGTTTGATTTGGATCAGTTTGGTTCTGTAAATATTAACCAAAAACTAATTTGATAAAAAAAAAAACCGGTTTTCATTATTTTTCAATTTTTTTGGATCGGTTTGTAGTTTTCTTTTAAATTGAATTGGATCAGAACAACCCTACTAACTACTTCAGCTGATACAGATGGATGTACAAGTTTAGGTACAAGTCTTTTCTCAAAGTTTTCACAAAAAGAGAGAACAGTGTGTTTCAAACCTTAAGCAACTAAAATGTTTTTGCCAATAGTTCTCTTCATGTCTTCATCACTCTGGTATTTATAGGCATTCTTCAAGATAGTCATTGGAAGATCTCTCTTATCATCTTTCATTTCTTTGGAGCAAGGAAGTGAACATTGGAGCATTAATTGTTGCATTAAATAGTTTTCACCAACTTGTTACTTTAATAAGATATAGTAATTTGCTTATTTTGCTTTTTTCGTACCAACTATCATGCCATAAAGAGCATATTTGCTTTTGTACAAAGAAGAACATTGTTGTACTCTATTGGTGGTAGTCAGGCATATCTTTTCACAAAGTAGGAGAGTTTTATGCGCCGACTTTTCAAAAAGCTTTCTTGATACACTTTTGTGCTCATAAGACGTTCAATTTGCACTTTTAGTTCCTACAAGCAACTCAGATTCATATATGCAAATACTAATTAAATGAAACGCTGTGTTTTTAGGTTTCATCTAAAAAGATGACCTCATTTCATCTTTACTTCGAAAACACGTTTGATCTTATTATAAAAATTTAATGAATTGTTTGTTTAATCAAAACATAATTTGGGGTCCTTAATCGTCTTTTGTCCTAACAAGTTGTATAAATAATATTAAATAACTTTTTTTGAAGGGCCTAAAGCAAAGGCTTGGGTCGACCTTGCCTATTAATTTATGAAAAAGAGAATAGCTTTGAAACATTATAGTAATGATTGTCCCATTCATATTTTATGAGTGGTAAGAAGATTCAACTCTTTTTTTTTATTATTATTATTCTAAAAGTTTTAGGGGGAGGGGATGACATCTTAGGTCAAGGCAAGAAAAACCTTTGAATTCAAAGAGCACTTATAAAGAAACTTACATTTACCTCATCTCAAAGTAAAAAATCAACTCAAACCAAAGAGCTCTTCCATTCATTAGTAAAAAAAAAAAAAGACCTACATTCATGTTTTATAGTAATTGCAACTATTTACGATTAACAATTTAATTTAATGCAACATAATGTACTCTCCAAAAATAAAATATTTAGAACTTAATTCATGAAACTTAAATTACAAAAGTACCCTATTTTGAGCAAAAATTAATACCCTTAGGACTACAACACGACCTTACTTTTATATATACTAAAATTAAGATTAAGATTAACCTACATAATTTATTTTTTCTTTTTTTAGAGAATGTGTGTAAAGCCCAAACAATAAGGAAAATAGTGAAAGAAGGAAGCTGCTATTCCCACCTCTCTTTTTTTTTGTGCTCTTTTCACCCCTTACTTTTACAAAAATGTAGCCAATTACTATTTTACCCTTACTTCCTTTTTACTCTCTCTCTCTCTCTCTCCTTCCCAGCCTCAATTTCTCAACGCAATAGAAACACATTTCTATTGTGTACAATAAACAACAGAAATACATTTCCATTGTGTATTAAAGTTTGATACATAATAGGAACGCATTTTCATTGTATTAATTTTTTCGAAAAAATTAATTAAAATATTAATTATGATATAATTTACCTTTTTTAATATTAGTCATATTAATTATGATATAAATTACCATTTTTAATTGAAATCAAATTAATTACAATAAAATTTACCCCTTTGAATAGTAATCAAAATAATTATAATACAATTTTGAAAAATATATGATACAAGTTGTCATTTTTAATAATAATCGAATTAATTATCATGTAAATTTTTCTTTTTAATAGTAATCAAATTAATTATGATACAATTTTAAAAAATATACAAGTTACCATTTTTAATAGTAATTGAATTAATTATGATAACTTGTATAGTATATTTTTTAAAAGTGTATCATAATTAATTTGATTACTATCAAATTAATTATGATCCAATTTTAAAAAATATATGATACAAGTTACCATTTTTAATAGTAATGAAATTAATTATGGTAGCTTGTATGGTATATTGTTTAAAAGTGTATCATAATTAATTTGATTACTATTAACAAGGAAAATTTGCATCATAACTAATTTGATTATTATTAAAAATGGCAACTTGTATTGTATATTTTTTAAAATTATATCATAATTAATTTGATTACTATTAAAAAGAGTAAATTGTTTCGTAATTAATTTGATTTTAATTCAAAATGGTAATTTATATCATAATTAATATGAAAAATATTAATAAGGATAAATTATATCATAATTAATATTTCAATTAATTTTTTTCAAAAAAATTAACACGATAGAAACGCATTTTTGTTGTACAAAATACATAACAGAAACGCATTTCCATTGTATTAAGGGAGTGCGCCCTTTATGTACAACTGAAATGTGTTTCCGTTGTACAATATATATAACAAAAATACATTTCCATTATGTATGGAGGGAACACCCCCTTAACATAATGAAAACGTGTTTCTGTTGTGTATTTTGTACGACAGAAATGCATTTCTATTAAGGATATTTTCAAAAGAAATAACAAACAATATATAGGGTGAAAAAGGCAAAAAATTAGGTGGGAATAGTAGGGCCCGTGAAAGAAAGATGGCAGACCCAAAGAAAATTATGAAATAGACTTCGCTGAATTTGGAAGAAGTTGGGGGCTGCTATTCCCATTCCTTTTTTGCTATTTTCACCCCTTAACATCTATCACATTTCTATTTTGCCCCCACTCTCTTTTATTTTTTACTCTCTCTTCTTCACACCCCTATTTTATTAACGAAAATGTGTTTCCGTTGTGTATCAAATACATAGCGGAAACACGTTTCCATTATGTATCAAAACTTTGACACACAATGAAAACACATTTTCATTGTATATCAAATACACAACGGAAAAGTATTTTCGTTGTGTTAATTTTTTTGAAAAAATTAATTAAAATATTAATTATGATATAATTTATCTTTTTTAATATTAATTGAATCAATTATGATATAAATTATCTTTTTAATTGAAATTAAATTAATTACAATACAATTTACTATTTTTAATAGTAATTGAAATAATTCTGATTCAAATTTCCTTTTTTTAATAGTAATCAAATTAATTATGATACAATTTTAAAAAATATACAATACAAGTTACCATTTTTAATAAGAATTGAATTAATTATGATGTAATTTACCCTTTTAATAGTAATCGAATAAATTATGATGCAAATTACTATTTTAATAGTATCATAAATTGTATCATAATTAATTTTATTATTATTAAAAAAGATAATTTACATCATAATTAATCTATATTTTTTTTAAAATGGTAATTTATGTCGTATTTTTTTTAAAATTGTATCATAATTATTTTGATTGCTATTAAAAAGAAAAATTTGCATCATAATTATTTCAATTACTCTTGAAAATGGTAACTTAGCGTAATTAATTAATATATATATTTTTTTAAATTTAACACAACGGAAACTCATTTCCGTCGTGTACGAATTCGATACACAACGAAAATACGTTTTCCTTGTGTATCGAAATTCAATATATAATGGAAGCACATTTTCGCCGTGTATTGTGGGCAACAGAAACACGTTTTCGTTATGTATGGAGGGCTCACCCCCTAATATAACGAAAATATGTTTTCGTTGTATATAACACACAAAAAAAATGTATTTTCGTCAAGGAGTGTTTTTGGAAAAAAAAAATTAACAAATAAATCTTGGAATGAAAAGAGTAAAAATTGGGGTGGAAATAGCAGCCCGAAGAAGTTTTGAGAAGGCCCAAGACTAAAGGGTCCGACAGAAACAAGTGACTCAAAAAAGTTGCTCTGAACTCCAAAGTCTCCATTCAATCCAATTCAAAATTGAAAGTGGAAGGAAAACTCAGGGCGTGATTGAAGAGGGTGAAGATGGCGATGGAAGTGGAGCAGAATCAGAATCAACAATTAGGGTTTCCCTTCTGGAAACCGCTTCGCCGCAGGTTCGGACCCGACTCTCCTTTCTTCGCTCCCGGCAACCTCGAACGAGAACTTCTTGTCAAACAGGTTTTTCTTTTCTTTTTCATTTTCAAATTGTTTGGTGTTTGGTGCCACAGTTGTTTAATCTTTCTGTCTGTTTAATTAGTGGTTATAGATATTGAAATTTGAGATGGTAATTGTAACTTACCCTTTGTGTTTCAAAGGTTGCTTTGGAGTTAACAGAAGAGAAGCAGCAGCTTGAGAAATGGATGCAAGAGGAAGGAAGGTACTGATCCTTATATGTTGTTTTCATATTCTTAACAACATGTGAACTCTAAATCAATGCTGGTACATGATTTTCAAATGGTGGGGCTTCAAGTTTATGATGGATTGTTATTTCTAGTTCTCCAACTATAGTTTTTTGTTATTTTACTTGCTTCTTAGTGCAAGATTTTATTTTATATAATTCTAGTTGATTTCTTCCTTTGCATTTATATGGAAGAAACACAATTTTGTTGGTATTACTGCCAAGGCCTTACTTCTGATGAAGAATATGTTTTGCCCAAGAATTTTTTTTTTTTTTGGGTTAAAATAATCATTTGGTCCCTATAGGTGACGGTGTGACACTCATTTAGGAATCAGTTCCTGCATGCAAAAAACTTAACTTTTAGTCCCTATAAGGGTGTATAGGGACTAAATTTTAAGAAACATCAACATGGTAACAGCAAGGACCAGTGTGTATTAATAAGGGCGTTTAGGGATTAAAACTTAAGCTTTTTTTTTTTTTCATACAGAAACTGATTTATAAATGAGTGTCACTCATAGGGATCAAATGATTATTTTAACCTTAACTTTAAATGTCTATGATGAATGGCAGTTTGTGTGCCTTGTCTCAAAGCCTATCCTATCCTCTTGTGCAGGGAAGTCTTTTGTCCCATTGTTGGTTGCGGTGCACGCTTGACTTCAATGGAGGACTTTGAAAATCACTATAATGCAAGGCATACTGCATCCTGTTCTGTGTGTTCAAGAGTCTACCCAACATCTCGTTTGCTCAGCATACATGTATCCGAAGTGCATGATTCTTTCTTTCAGGCAAAAGTTGCACGTGGTTACGATATGGTATATTAGTGTAAATATGATTCATTGTGCTATCATGAAACAATTCCTTGTTGTATTGCATCTATCCTACATTCCAACTCTTAAACATTTGTTAAAGAATTGACTAGTTGGATGTTTGTTGCCATCTTCAGTCGGGGATAATTCAATATTGCTTTTGTTTCTTCTAGTTTCCCCTCTTTTTTCATTCTTAAATTTATAATATTACAAATGTCGACAGGAAAACTTCATTTACAATTTGGTTATTTCAAACAGTGATTAAAACTTATTTTTTGGTTTCCTAACATGCTTTTTATCTGTTATTTCTTTTTGAGAGATCATTGTTTAGCCTGTTATCTTTTTGTGCATCCACATATTTAATTTTTCATTTAGATGACCAACATGTTAATATGTCTCTTTTGTCTTTGTCATATAGTATGAATGCTTGGTGGAAAGGTGTGGTTTGAAATTCAAAAGCTACAATAGTAGGCAGCAGCATCTGGTTGACAAGCATAAATTCCCCACCTCATTTGACTTTTTCAAGAAGGCTCAGCCGTCAAAGAAACAGAGATTGAAGTCCCAACGCAAACAAGCTGTTCGTAAGGAGGATGCTTCAGGAATGATGGAAGTGGAAAATGCAGCCATGGATGACCTTGTTTCAGCAGTCTCTAAATTGAGCACTTCTGACTCGACCCCTTCATCTATCAGCTTTGGTCGCCGCCACAAAGGCTTCTCATTCGTCCCACGAGCTGTTCAGCGTGGAGGTGGATCAAAGTCAAACTCAGCAGCATCTATGACCAAGAGATAATAAGCTTGCACTCAAACCAATCAGCATTCTTAATTGCTAAATGATCAATATTCAGATGCTGCTCCATTACAAAATCTGTGTGGATGTCTTGTGTTCAAAGTTTGAAGAAGCTGATTAAGTTGAAGATCAGAAAAGTAGAATCATGCTGGAGGATGTAATAACAGCATACATCAGTATTATCTTTTTGTGGTCCCACTTGGGGCTGTAAGTTAGCCTAACACAGGCAATGTGCCCAAGCGAACATTCCTGGCTTGGGATGTGGAGATTTTGAGCTTCTTTTTGTCTGATACTGTTCTGCTAACTTCTAACGCCTTTACTGAATAGCCACTCTGTGATTAGAGTTGAAAGAAATCACTCTTAAAGCTTGTCATATGTTTACCGCAGCAAATGAATATCTAGCAAGTTGGCAAACGGTGCAGGCTTCCTGTTCACATGATTTGTGATTCCTGCTCTTGTAAGCTTAGTTTCCTGGCTTGCAGGAATTTATTTTGCTTCATTTTCGTTCATTCTACATACAAGTTATGAGACCAATTGAGAATTTGTACACTTGTCTGCATTCTTTTTAACTTCAATTCATGTCTGACCCCAAGTTTCGGTGTTCTCTGGGACCAGCAATAGCTGTTTTTCAAAATTCCTCAGCTAACTTTGCTTTACTTTGACAGCTCGATAGAGGATACAAGCCAGCAATCAAACTCTGCCTTTTTGTTTTCTTTTAAGAATCAAGCAAACCCTTGAGAGAGAATATATATTCTACCAAATAGGATTATAGTTGAAAATGAATTGTTATAAATCCTCTCGATCTCAATAATTCATTTATCATTGCAATTGAAATACGTTATGGCTTGCAGGGCACATCCAAGAATAATAGACAGGTTGCTTGATTACTAGAGCCTAAAATATCATAACAGGTTTCTTTTACTTTCTCTTCCAATGAGTGGTGTCAAATGACAAAGAATAATAGTACATTAGTCCCCTATTTTAAGGTGGATTGGGGTAGAGCGAGGAGAGAGAGAGAGAGAAAGAACGTGATAAATTTGATATGTGATGTGATAAAAAAAATAGAAATAGGAAGAAAATAAGAGTGAAAGTGAGTTATAAATGAGCATTCTATCTTTGGGTGGATTGTAGTGAAAAGAAGAGAGAGACAAAGAGTAAAAAGAAAAAAATAATAAAATTTTTTATCGATTTGATATGTGATGTGTTAGTAAAGATATAGAGAAAAAAAGAAGAAAAATGAAGTAAAAGTTAAGCCATAAAAAAATGGGATATACCAGACACGAATAAAAAATTGAAAAATGTGTAGTTGAATAAATTTGACCATCTATTGTATTATTTTATATCTTTTATATGTTAAAGGATTTAATTATCTTTATGGTCTTTATAGTTGTACATATTTTTTCTTTTGGTCTTTATTGTTAGAAATAATTCGTTTTAATCTTTATACATGTATTTTCGATATCGGTTTAGTCCCTGCTATTTTAAATTGCTACAAATTAAATAAAAATGCCATAAATGTCAATTTGGGCAGTTTTACACTGCCAGTTTTTATTTTGTGATGGTTTTGTTTCACGTACTTAAAACATATTGATGGCAGAGATCAAACCATAATCGAAAGTACATGTATAAAGGCTAAAACGGATTATTTCTAATTATAAAGATCAAAAGAAAAAATCTGCACAACTATAGAGACTAAAAAAATAATTAAACCTATTTTAAAGTTATTAAATATTAAAATAAAGTAAAGGTAAAGATTTCTTGTAGCTTTAAAAAACCGGAAAGAATCTTCTTCCGAGGTATATGTTTACAATTACCTAATGTTAAAATATCGCTGAAGCAAGGCATTGATAGTTAACCCTGCTCATTGGATTTGACAAAAGAATGGTTACCCTAAGTCCTTCAACTATTTAAGAATTTTTAATTAGGTCTTTAAATTAGAAAAATTTGTAATTAGGTTTTTGATATTATAAAATTTTTGTAATTGAGTTCATGATATTAGTTTATGGCAACTTGAAACAGTCCAAAAATAATAATTTGCAATGATTTTAAAGATTTTAGGGACTCAAGTATAAAAACATTATAAAATCAAAGACTTAACTACAATTTTTTCTAATTTGAGGACCTAATTAAAATTTTCAAATAATTTAGAGACTTATCGATTAATTTAATCTTTTTTTTTAATCTGTGGGACAGTTAAGATAAATATGGTTGACTACCTCCAAAAACATACAACAGATAATACAAATGAGTTTTCTATCAAAGCTAAAAAATTATATATTACATTTAATTATAGAAAAGTGATCTATTTCATTTTTTAACTATAACTAATGATTAAGTATTCATGATGCAAAATAATTCACATTATACAGCATCGTTGATTTACAATATACATGTGACAACGTCTACATGGAGCTAATTATAGAAAAGTCATCTCCATCAGCAAGGAAACACCACATCTCTGGCTAGAACCGCTACAACCTCGCCATTCAACTCCACGCATCTCTAACTTCGGATCCCCATCCCATTCACTCATTCATTCGCACGAATCACACCCTGCGCAGATTCACGCAACTTCCTTCCCATCCAACACACACCAACATGCAACCGTGGGTTTTCAATTCACTCCAACCTTCCCACAAGAAGAAGCACCCTCCCACCCCGCACTCCCCCAACCCCCGCCTCCTCTCCCTCCTCGCCGCCACCGTAGCCGCCACCGTCTTCCTCCTTTTCCTCTTCCGCCAGACGCTCGTCGACCCCGCTGACGACCTGTGCGTCTCGTCCTCCTCCGCCGTGCCCCTCACGGAATCCGAGTCCACCGTCGCGGCGGAGTTCGACGCGACGCCGCTCACCCTCGTGACGATCCTCCACTACGCGACGGCGCGCGCGCTCCCGCAGCAAACCAGAGGCGAGATCCGAAGACCCTTCGACGTGCTCCAATCCCTCGCGCCGTGCAACTTCCTCGTGTTCGGACTCGGCCACGACTCGCTCATGTGGGACTCGTTCAACCCACGTGGCACGACGCTTTTCCTCGAGGAGGATCCTAAGTGGACCCTCGTTGCCCTCCAACGCTTCCCCATCCTACGCGCCCACACGGTGCGTTACTCCACGCGCCTCTCCGAGGCCAACGCCCTACTCTCCTCTTATAAAAATGATTGCGCCGGTGCCAGTGCCAGCGCCGCCGGTCACCCCCTCCAGGGCAACCGCCGGTGCAAGCTGGCCCTGAGCGAGTTACCGGAGGAGGTGTACGATCGTGACTGGGACGTAGTCATGATCGACGGGCCAAAAGGGTATTATGCGGCGGCGCCGGGGCGCATGGCGGTGATATACTCGGTGGCGATGATGGCACGTGGGAGGAAAACTTCGGGTGTGACACACGTGTTTCTTCATGACGTGGATAGGGAGGTGGAGAAACAGTATGCGAAGGAGTTTTTGTGCATGAAATATAGGGTTGGGGGTATTAGGAAGCTTTGGCACTTTGTTGTTCCACCTGTTGTTAATGCCAGTGATTTCACTAATGGGTTTTGCTGAGGTTATAGTGTCCTATATTTTCTTTTCTTTTATATATGTCTTTTAATATAAAATAGAAAAGGTTTTGTTCAAGGATTTGTTCTATGTCAGAACTTTTGTTTCTTAGTACTCAACAAGATTTATCATCTCCCCTATTTGTGTCTTTTTTATACGTCCAGAAGATTCTATACCTCTTCATGCACTAGGATCAAAGTTTATCTGGCATTTTGAGATAGCAGACACACAGCCGGTATAAAACAACTTGTACAATTTTGAAAGACAAATAATTAGATTGAAGTTGGTAGATTGTATGTTAGATATACGTTGCTTTGCCTGCAGCTCCAACGCCACCAAGCATTTGATACAAGTTCAAAGGATCAATCATTGAAAATTCCCGACAATACTTACAAGGAAGCTAAAAGAAGAACATAAGAGCAATTATAAACAACAAATCAGGCATGCATGCTCAAAACTAAATAAATTAACAATTTTGAAACTACAAACACAATAAAATATGGTATTCACATCCTCTATTACAAAGAAATCTAGGTAGAGTCGTGAGCTTTTCTTCATTTTTTTCTTTCTTTTGTTATTCCTTCTGGATCGACACATGCCCAACATCAACTCAAACGAAGATAGACAATCCAAAAACAACCCACAACAAATATGAGTAAAGTAGTGTTATGTAATAGAGCTTGCAAATAGGTAGCAGATCTAAGTAGAGCAATGCTGCCTAATGTAACTTTAGTGGATGCAGTACAATTGCAATAAGTGACTCTAACAAGTTCAATTAGAAGGGAAAATGTGATGAAAAAGAGGTAGAGAAGGAGAGGAGGTCACCATAGGGAAATAGAGAAACTAAAAAGTTAGAAAAGATTAGGAGATAAAGGTGGTGGTTGGTAAAGGAGGATAGGAGATAGGGGTGATGACAATAGCTAGAGGAGGAGAGGGGCTAGTGGTGAGGAAGAAAAAGAAGGTGGAAGGAAGAAGAAACTCTCCCTATGGAGAGCAAAAAACCACCTAAAATGGGAAGGAAATCCTCCCATGAAAGTAAAAAAAAAACAAAACCTCCCACGAAGGGAGAAAGTCCCCTAAGGTGTGTCACTGCTATTCTGTTGGAGTCACTCATCGCTACTATTCTACTAGCTAGGGTTACTGTTGCTATGCTGTTGGAAATGTTTTTTCATGGTCCTTTACAAGTCGTAATTATTTTGTTTCAATAAATTTGTACAAGCATCTTGAAAAATATGAAATGACTATTTGGTTTAGGAAGTCTCAAATAAAACATGCAAAATATAGTTATAGTGAACACAATATTTTTACCAACAAACAACCACTATACCAAAAGTGCAAGTAGAAAATGACTTTTAGAAAGCACTTATAGTAATAAGCACTGTCTAAAATACATAGAGCTTTAAGATAACGCTTATTCAAATAAGTGTTTTATAATTTCCACAAGAAGACAATTTTTTTTTTCAAAAAAGAAAAGTATAAGAAAGAACTTTTTTCGTGAAGCGTTGCATATGATTCATTAAAAAAGATTAATAGAAAGCATTTTCAAAAAGAAGCGCTATGTATGAGTCATTAAAATTTTTAGTTCCCTCGCTTACTTCGTGTGTACACTAATCCTCCCTCAACCCTAACAAAGAGCCTCCTCCCTCGACCCCCTTCCTACTCGCGTCGTCGGTCGGACCGTCAAAGCCTTGCATCACCATTCCGTCATCGTTCTCCCTTGTACTCAACACAACATCTCTGCAGTAGGTTTGTTCTTTTGATCTCGTTTTTTATTTGCTATTATTTGGATTCTTGGCACGTGAATATTTCTAAAATTTCAGTGTGCAGTGTGCTCCCAAAACATCAATCTTCAATATCTGCTAATGTCGAGATGCTATTTTTTCTTTTAAGCTCCTTCTGATGATGTTTCGTTTTCGTAGCTTTCTCAATATACAGCATGAGGCTCCCCTGTTCGCTCACCGCAAGGCTGCGAGGGTTATAGGGGGTGTTTTCCATTGCATATTATTGGCGAGTTCATATCCTAATGGCTGATTTGGTAATATATATGTTATGATGATGATGATTTTGATTGAATTCAAATTTAATTAGCATTGATTGTGGTGTGAGTTGCTTATTTGTTGTTTCATTCCATTTTAAGCAGGTTATTATGCTACTTTAGCCATTAAAGCTCAGCGGATACTTCGTCCCGTGGAAGGACTCATCTCTCCCGTGCTTTGTAGTTGTGATGTTTTTCTTTTGGTGTTAACAGGTTTGAAACTGTCCTCAATTAAATTTTCTTAACTGCTATCTCTATATAAGCAAGCATGTTTTCTAAATGTGTGGAATGCCTTTTTGCTATGGGTCTTTAATTCTTTCTGCTTGTTTAAAAAGTGTTTCTTCTCTTGTTGCACTCCATTTTGCTGCTTTTATCATCATTGAGATGTTCAAAAGAATGCTAAAATATCCTTGTTACATTGATATGGCTACTACCTAGTGCCTAGTTGTATTTAGCTTTCTTCTAATGATCGATTTTATATGGAGTAAAATTGTATTTCTAGTTTTTATAATGGCGAAAAACAAACAAAAAAACATTATATATATTTTTTTAGAGAGAAGTGATAAGGAGAAAAATTAAATGACTTCACAATTAATTTTCGCTGTAGCTATTTCACCATATCTATTGTTCACATATTAACCCGTCAGCATCAAGTTTGAGGTCTATACAACAATTAATCTTAATTTAAATTATCCATAGGGGTTGTCTCGAGATTTAGGGCCTGAGGATAGGTGGAACATAGAGGACCACAACCAAATAGACCATATATTAGAATTCACCCAAGTAAGATATATCTCTCGTCTCTCCTTGCTATTTTGGAAAGGTTATCAAATAATTCTTTGTAAGTTTCATTTTAATATGAAATAATAATACCTGCATATAATATTTCCTCGTTATTGTAATTCAGTTTCTTATAAAAGATTTACATACCAATTTTGGGATCTTATATGGAGAATGCCTAATGTGGAGTGCGAGATTCTTATAGCATCAAAGTTATAATCATATGAAGTAGGGTAAGGATGAGAAGAATTGACGAAAAGAAACTAAAATACAAAAATGATTTGTAATCACAGTGAAAATTAATTATATGCTAATGGTTGGGTTTTTCTTCTGTCAATCCACTTTTCCTTTGGTGCAATAAGTATTATCTGACAATATTCTTTCCTTTTTTTTTTGGTTGAAGAAAAACTTAGATAGGGCCTATTTAGAAGTATTTGTGAATTTTCAAATACCCAGTTCTTGTTTGCTTTAATTTTCCTTTTTTTTTTCTCCTTGGGTTTGGACAACAGGGGACAGAACTTACCCACAACTTGTTTGTTTTAATTTTCTTTTTTACCTACGTCTTGTATTGTCACAGAACTTAGACACTGCTTCCTTTAGGAAGTGCTCTCTAAGTTGTAGTACATAGACAAACTTCCTAGAGGAAGTGATCTAAGTACTGACACATAGACCACTTTTTTAGAGGCTCTCTAAGAATGAATATTGGAAGCATATAAAGCACTTCAAAAACGCTTTCTAATAGAAAAATAAGCATTTTCTAAGGTAATTTTTGGTGTATCGTAAGATGGATTTCCTTTATTAGGTTAGCCCACCTAACTTATATAGAGGAGTATTAAATGAATACTTTTCATTAATTTGTGATGTGAGATACATTAAAATATATAGAAGTAGCTATACAACATAATTGAACAACCAAGGTCGGCCCAAGCCTAGGCCGAAGGAGCGATGACCTAGGGCCCAAGGCTGAAGAGGGCCCAAAAAAATCTAGACAATTTTGAAGATGAAAAAAAAAGTTTTAATTAATTTATTTGGTCATTTATCTTCTTGACTTCTCAATGGGAACAATTTGTAATGTAAATTTTCAAAACTCATCTTTTTAAACTCTCAATTTTGTAGTATTTTTAATTTTTTTCATCTTGCTAATTATTGAACTATAATGGGCCACATAATTATTTTTTGGTTTTTCTTATGTAGTAAAAACTTTGATTATTGTTCATTGTCGTTATAAGAACTCATTGATTGTCCTATCATATCTCTATATTTTGAAGGAAGAAAGAGTATTAAGATATGATAAAAGAAAATATACTTTATGCATTTATTAGAAAAAAGAGTACATCCTTTTATCTCCTATTGTTGATGTTATTATTAGTGATTTTGTATCTTGAAATGTTTGAAGAAATTATTTTTTATGATATATATATATATATATATATATATATATATATTTGCATATGATAGCGATAATTTTACAAGTAGAAAAAATATTTTGTTGATAATAGACGATAGCATTGGAATAAATTGAACGAAATTTGTGATTTGATATTCAGTTAAAACTATATTATTCGCTTAATGTAATAAAACACATCATTTTTAATGAAATTATGTGTCCATTTTTTATGGCATATATGTTTACATTTTATAATACTTGTATATAAAAGAGTCTTATCTATTATTCCACTTCGAGGCCCATAAAATGTGAGGACCAATTATGTTGATAACAACCTTATCTTAAAATAATCTAAGTAACATCTACTTGAAATTGGATAGCAAATATTTGAAATACAAATTAAGGATAACATTGAGCAATAACTAAGAGATAACTCCAACACGCTCCCCACAAGATGGAGTTAGATTCAATGACTCCAATCTTGGATTTGAAAAAGTTGTGACATGTAATAGACAGTGATTTGGTTAGCAAATATGCTAATTGATGACTTGAAGGAACATAGAGACCTTGAACTTGATTTGAGAAACTAAGTCTCATACAAAATGATAATCAATTACCAAATGTTTCACACACGAGTGAAAAACTAGATTGCACAAAGATAGGTTGCACTAATGTTGTTAGAGTGAATTTTGGGATTGAAGGTGGCACGCATAACTCATGGAGAAATTGTTGTAACCATAGCAACTCAATAGTAGTGGTGGCAATGGTTCTATATTCTGCCTTAGTAGATGAATGTGTGACAGTGGATTATTTCTTGCATGTTCAAGAGATCGCATTAAGACCAATATAAACAATATATGCACTAGTGGGCTTGTGGTCAACTTTGTCACCACCTTAATCAGTATCACAAAATGTTGTAAGGGACATGTTTAGTGCTCGTGTGAGATGGAGGCCATGATCAAGAGTGGAGTTCAAGTAACACAAGTGCATTTCAAAGCTTGCATGTGAATAAAAGTTGGACTTTGTATATGTTGAGAGAACTTGTTGAAAGGGATGCAACATCAAACCTTGGTTAAAGAAAGGTAATGGAGAGATCCCACCAAGTTGTGCTCGAGGAAGGCATCACAACTTGAAGAATCAGGTTATGTAGCAGACAAAAAGGATGTTGACATAAGAGTTAAGAATAACTCAGCATTATCCATATTTGCGTGTTCAAGAAGTTGTCAAATGTACTGATGCTACAAGAGAAAAAATCCTTAGATATTGTTTGGATGAGGAATTTAAAATTTGCAAACAATTAGAAATGCTTGAAATTGAATTACTTTGATTTAAATTTTCTTCATTTATTAAATAATTTGTTTGGATAAATCAATTCAAATTTCTTAAAATTTAAATTTTTAGTTTGGATATTAGCCAATTTTTAAATATTTAATAATTCAAACATAATTTTAATATTAGATAATATTTAATAATTTAAAATACAAATATTGTACTTTCTACGTCAATATTCATAGAGAGAAGAGAGAAAGGAGAGGAAGATGAGAGAGGAGATAATAAATCCTCAATTGTTATGATTAGCCTAGAAAATTTGGATCTTTATTTGTTAAATTTGGCTTATCTTTATGGACTTTTTGACCTGTTTCTCTTTATTTTTGAGGAGGGATGAAAGATATGGCAGTTGGGAAGAAATGACTAAGTTTTGAAGAAGGATTGTTGCTGTCAGAGATGCACGACCTCGCTTCATTATGCATAATTGTGCTTCAAAGCGGGAGTTACGCTTATGAGAAAATGCACAGCTGTGCTTAATTATGCACGATCATGCTGGTTGTCAAGACTCCACATACAAGAATATGCACGGCCTAAGCATGACCATGCTTTAGAAGACATGCACAATCGTGCTTAATTATACACGGTCATGATTCCAACAATCCCACAGGCCCATTAAAGATATAAATAGGGGGTCTGCAATTTCAAAGACACCTTTTCATGTTCTACTCTTTTTTTATTCTTTTTGGTTTTTGGCTAAGAGGAAACTCTCTAGAGCTTCCGAGGACTTCTCCTATATCTTTTTAGACAAAGATTAAGGATTAGGCTTTTGGTTAAGGTTTTTCTTTGGTTTTTGATGTTTTATATTGTAATGGGTTGTTTTCCTAGGCTAGAATTGTTGTGTAGTCATGCTTAGACATGACCGAACCCCTTTTTAATTGTTAATTTTATTTTCCTTCCTTTTAATTGAATTGCTTTAGTATTATTTAAGTTATTGTTTGGAACTAATCAATCCTTACATGTTTTTAATTAATTAACCGGCAACCATATTGTAATTAATTGGTAGATCTCTAGGGTAATTTAGGTTTGGAATGTTGAATGATCAAATTGTGAACCAAGCTCTCAATCGAATTCGTTCACCCTCTTTACTCCTATTCCTTTCCTAGATTAAACCACTGTATGACCAACCAGGGGTTTAATATAGGAAAGAGTTTTTATAACTCATGACCAAAGGTTGTGAAAGATTTGATAAAGGGAAATTGACAATTAAACTAGGAAGTAAGATTATAACTTAATTAGGGGGGAAAAGAATCAAAGACATTGGTGAACCCATAGTCCTAAGTTTTTCTCTCACTGAAATCCAATTTTACTCTAAACAATTTTCTTTTAATTCTTGCATTCAAAACCCCTTTTAATGTGAACAACCTAGATAACATAGGAATTTCTTCGAAAGGTACTCCATATTTGTCCCTTAGGTACGATATCTAGACTCAGTCCATTGTTACTACTGTGATGGGGTACGCTTGCCTTTAAGCTTGTTCTAGAGGCATCAGGAGAGAAGAAAGAGAGTGGAGAAAGGGAGAGGAGAGAGATAAAAGAGAGGCGATAAAAAAAGAGAGAGGAGAGAAGAAAGACATAGAGGTGCGAGAAGAGATAGAAAGTAAGCATGAAGAATTTTAAAATTTTACTTTTTTGGTGAAATTTAAAATTCTAAAATTTTAGGTAATCAAGATAATTATACAAATGACTATAATTTAATTTTTACTAAATCCCCTATTCAAACAACATATTTTACCATAAAATATTTTAAATTTCCTAAAAAAATGAATTACTCTATTAAAATTTCTCATCCAAACACAAGGTTAAGTTATTGGCAGAATTTTAAATCACAAAAAATGACCTAGAAAACCAAGGTCCTTTAAAGAAAGTAGTTCAAACAATAAAAATCTTAAACTTGCTAAGAAAAGAAGTATTATTTTCAGTGAATAGAAGATCATCCACATAGACCTTAAAATAAGCAACAATTGAATTAGTTTTGTAGATAAATAAAGATTTGTCATATTTTGAATTTATGAGTCCAAATTGCAAAAGAAAGTCTTTAAGCACATGGAACCAAGCTCTTAGAGCTTGATTGAAGCCTTATAGCTGCCTTATGTGATCTACAAACATAATGAGGTAAGTGGATGCACAAATCTAGTCGAATGAAACATATACACAACATCCTCAGTTAATGAGCCATGAAGGAAAGCAATATTCACATCCATCTGACAAAGAGACCATTGATTAGAAAGAGTAAAACAGAGAACAAGCTTTATAGTTTATGGCTTGATAATTTGGGTAAAAGTATTTACCCTTAAAATTAAGTCTAGGTCATTAGTGAAAGCCTTTAGTAACTTACTTGGCTTTATATCACGCAATTGTGCCATTTGTGTTTCATTTTTAAACAAAAAAAAAAAAAAACTTATTTCCAATCACATTGTAATAAAATTGAGGAGGGACAAAACTCCAAGTTCCATTTTTCATGAGAGCATTAAACTCATCACCCAAAGCCTACTTCTAAACATCATGTGTTTAGTGTCTATGTTACACATGAGGGCTCCACCAAAGAAGGCATGGGATACTCAGTGACTATAAAATTTTTCTTTCATTTTGTGATTCCAATCTAGCTCCTTGTGACCATGGGGTGAAAAGAATTAGAAGACTTGATGATTACTGCGAGAGATGATTCTGCATGGGACTTACACACAAGAAAGATGGACAGGGAATAGTCTTAGAAATATTAAGGGAAGTGGCCTATTGTGTGGAATTTGAATTAGAGAGAGATTTTGGGAATTTAATATTTAGGTACTCGTTCTACTCGTCATCTATGTTTGTTGATGTTACTTTCTTTAAGTCTGTTCTATACCTTGAGTCTGCTACCTTCATTCCTAAGCTTGGTTCCAACTGTCACCCTTCCTCTTGTTCCACTACCACCAATCTCACAAGATGTTCCCTCAGCAGATCTATCGACAATTCGACCTTTTCAGACATTTCAACGTCGCCAACGCCATACAGTGATAATTGGTCCTACTGCTGAGGCCATACTAGACTTTTCTTTGAGCCCACCTCTTTCACCAACTCCGGGCTTTCCTCTGACATTGATTTGCCCATTGCCTACGAAAAGGTACTTGTTCCACTTGTAATTCGTTTATGCTAATGTCACTTTCTTTGAGTCTGTTCCATTCCTTGAGTCTACTACCTTCATTCCTAAGCTGGTTCCTATTGTCACCCTTTCCTCTGGTTCCACTACCACCTGTCTCACAAGATGTTCCTACAGCGGATCAACCAATGATGTGTAATTTTCAAACATATCAATGTTGCCAAAGCCATGTTGTGGTACCTGCTCCTACTGCTAAGGCCATACCAGACTCTCCTATGATGCCACCTCATTCACCAACTCTAGGCCTGCCCTCTAACATTGATTTGCCCATTACCTTACGAAAAGGAACTCCTTCTACTCATAATCTGTTTCTGTTGATGTTACTTTCTTTGAGTCTATTCCATACATTGCGTCTGCCACCTTCACTCCCGAGCTGGTTCCTACTGTCACCCTTCCTCTTGTTCCACTACCACCTGTCTCACAAGATGTTCCTTCAGCGGATCCATCGACAATGCGGCCTCTTCAGACATATTAACGTACCAATGCCATGTTGTGTATCTGTTCCTTCTGTTGAGGCCATACCAAACTCTATGTTGATGCCACCTTCTTCACCAATTTTGGGTCTTCCCTTTAACTTTGATTTCCCCATTGCCCTATGAAAAAGTACTTGTTCTACTCATAATCCGTTTTTGTTGATGTTATTTTCTAAGTCTGTTCTATACCTTGAGTCTACCACCTTTACTCCCGAGCTAGTTCCTACTGTTACCCTTCCTCTTGTTCCACTATCACCTGTCTCACAAGATGTTCCCTCAGCGAATCCACTAACGATGCAATCTCTTTAGAGATATCAATGTCACCAACGCCATGCTATGGTACTTGTTCCTATTGCTGAGGCTATAACAGACTCTCCTTTAACGCCACCTCTTTTACAAACTCCGGGCCCACCCTCTAGCATTGATTTGCCCATTGCCCTATGAAAAGGTATTCGTTCTACTCATAATCCGTTTTTGCTGATGTTACTTTCTTTGAGTTTGTTCTATACCTTGAGTCTACTGCCCTCACTCCTGAACTAGTTTCTACTATCACCCTTTCCCTTGTGCCACTACCACCAAACTCAAAAGATGTTCCCTTAGTAGATCAACTGGCAATGGAACCCCTCTGACAATGCTTTGCCCATTGCCATACGAAAAGATACTCGTTTCACTCGTAATCTGTTTCTACAGATGTTGCTTTCTTTGAGTCTCTTCCATTCCTTGATTCTGCTACCTTCATTCCCGAGCTGGTTACTACTGTCACCCTTCTTCTTGTTCGACTACCACTTGTCTTACAAGAGGTTCCCACAGCGGATCCACCGACAATGCGACCTCTTCAGACATTTCAACGTCGCCAACGCCATGCAGCGATAATTGGTCCTATTGCTGAGGCCATACCAGACTCTTCTCTGACGCCACCTCCTTGACCAACTTCGGGCCTGCCCTCTGACATTGATTTCCCCATTACCCTATGAAAAGGTACTCATTCCACTTGTAATTCGTTTCTGTTGATGTCACTTTCTTTGAGTCTGTTCCATTTTTTGAGTCCACTACCTTCTTTGCCAAGCTAGTTCCTATTGTCACCCTTCCTTTTATTCGACTACCACTTATCTCACAAGATGTTCCCACAGCAGATCCACCAGCGATGCGACCTTTTTAGACATATCAACGACGCAAATGCCACATTGTGGTACCTACTCCTACAGCTGAGGCCATGCTAGACTCTCCTATGACACCACGTCCTTCACCAACTCTAGGCTTGCCCTCTGACATTGTTTTGCCCATTACCCTACGAGAAGGTACTCGATCTACTCGTAATGCGTTTCTGCTGATGTTACTCTCTCTGAGACTGTTCCATACCTTGAGTTTGCCACCTTCACTCCCAAGCTGGTTACTACTGTCACCCTTTCTCTTATTCCACTACCACTTATTTCACAGGATGTTCCCACAGTAAATCCACCGACAATGCAACCTCTTCAGACATATCAACGTCGCCAACGCCATGCTGTTGTATCGGTTTCAACTGTTGAGTCCATATGAGCCTCTCCTCTAATGCCACCTCCTTCACCAACTCCGAGCCTACCTTTGACACAAGTTTGCCCAATGCCTTAAAAAAGGTACTCGTTCTACTCGTAATCCGCTTTTGTGGATGTTACTTTCTGAGTTTGTTCCATACCTTGAATCTATTACCTTTAATCTCGAGCTGGTTCCTACTACCACCCTTCCTCTTGTTCCATTACCACGTATCTCACAAGTTGTTCCCTCAACGGATCCATCGGCAATGCATCCTCTTTAGATATATCAACGTCGCCAACGCAATGCTGTGGTACCTTCTCCTACTGCTGAAGGCATACCAGACTCTACTATGACGCCACCTCCTTGACCAACTCTAGGCCTGCCCTTTGACATAGATTTGCCCATTGCCCTACAAAAAGGTACTCGTTCTACACGTAATCCGTTCTGTTGATTTTTCTTTTGAGTCTGTTCCATACCTTGAGTCTGCTACCTTCAATCCCAAGCGGGTTCCTACTGCCACCCTTTCTCTTGTTCCATTACCACGTATCTCACAAGTTGTTCCCTCAACGGATCCACCGGCAATGCGTCTTCTTTAATATATCAACGTCGCCAACGCCATGTTCTGGTACCTTCTCCTACTGCTGAAGGCATACCAGACTCTACTATGACACACCTCCTTCACCAACTTTGGGCCTGCCCTTTGACATAGATTTTGCCCATTGCCCTACAAAAAGGTACTCATTCTACTCGTAATCCATTTCAACTGATGTACTTTATTTGAGTCTGTTCCATACCTTGAGTCTGCTACCTTCAGTCCCAAGTTAGTTCCCACTGTCACCCTTCCTCTTGCTTCTATTGTGAGGCCATACCAGACTCTCCTATGACGCCACTTGCTTCACCAGCTCCGGGCCTGCCATTTGACATGATTTTCCCATTGCCCTACAAAAGGTACTTGTTTACTTGTAATATGCTTTTATGGATGTTACTTTCTGAGTCTGTTCCATACCTTGAGTTTGTTGCCTTCAATCCCAAGCTGGTTCCTACTGCCACCCTTCCTCTTGTTCCATTACCACGTATCTCACAATATGTTCCCTCAATGGATCCACTGGAAATGCGTCCTCTTCAAATATATCAACGCCGCCAACGCCATGCTGTGGTACCTCCTCCTACTATCGAGGGCATACCAGAATCTCCTATGACGCCAGCTCCGAGCCTGCCTACTGACATTGATTTGCCCATTACCCTATGAAAAGCTACTCGTTCCACTCGTAACTTGTTTCTTCTGATGTCACATTCTGAGTCTGTACCATTCCTTGAGTCCGCTACCTTCACTCTCGAGCTGGTTCCTATTATCACCTTCTCTTATTCCACTACCAACTGTCTCACAAGATGTTCCCTCAACGGATCCACTAGCGATGCGAGCTCTTCAGACATGTCAACGTCGCTAGCACCATGCTGTGGTACCTGCTCCTATATGTGAGGCCATACCAGACTCTCCTTTGACGCCAACTCCGGGCTTGTCTTCTAACATTAATTTGCCAATTGCCCTACGAAAAGGTACTCATTCTACTCAAAATCCATGTTTACTGATCTTACTTTTTTCGAGTCTATCCCATACCTTGAGTCTGCTACCTTCACTTCGAGCTGGTTCAACTGTGACCCTTCCTCTTGTTCCACTACCACCTTTCTCACAGGAAGTTCCCTCACCAGATCCACCGGCGACACGACCTTCTTAGACATATCAATGTTGCCAACGCCATATTATGGTACTGCTCCTACTACTAAGGCCTATACCAGTTTTTCCTTTGATGCCACCTCCTTCACCAATTCTAGGCCAGCCATCTGACATTGATTTGCCAATTGCCCTATGAAGTGGTACTCGTTCTACTCGTAATCCTGTTCTGCTGATGTCACTATTCTTTGAGTCTATTTCATTCCTTGAGTTCGCTACATTCACTTCCAAGCTGGTTCCTACTATCACCCTTCCTCTTTGTTCCACTACTAGCTGTCTCAAAGGATGTTCCCTCAACAGATCCACCAGGAGATGCGACCTCTTCATACATGTCAACGTCGCCAGTGCCATGCTGTGGTACCTACTCCTACTTCTGAGGTCATACCAGTCTTTCCTTTGACGCTACCTCCTCTAGCAACTCCAGGCCTGCCCTCTAACATTGATTTGCTAATTGCCCTACGAAAAGGAACTCGTTCTACTCGTAATTCGTTTCTGCTATGTTACATTCTGACTCTGTTCCATACCTTGAGTATGCTACCTTCACTCCCGAGCTGGTTCCAATTATCACCCTTCTTCTTGTTCCACTACCACCTCTATCTCAAGATGTTCCATCAACGGATCCACAGGAAATGCGACCTCTTCAGACATATCAACGCCGCCAATGCCATGCTATGGTACCTGCTCCTACTACTAAGCCCACACCAGACTCTCTCTAATGCCACCTCCTTCACCAACTCTGGGCCTACCCTCTAACATTGATTTGCCCATTGCCCTACGAAAAGGTACTCGTTCTACTCGTAATCCATTTCTACTGATGTTACTTTCTTTGAGTCTTTCCTATACCTTGAGTTTGCTACGTTCACTCTTGAGCTGGTTCCAACTATGACCTTCCTCTTGTTCCACTACCACCTGTCTCGTAGGATGTTCCCTCACCGAATCTTCCGGCGACGCAACCTTCTCAGACATATCAACATCGCCAACGCCATGCTATGGTACCTGCTCCTACTACTGAGGCCATACTAGTCTTTCTTCTTAACACCACCTCCTTCACCCACTATGGCCAGCCCTCTAACATTGATTTGCCTATTGCCCTACAAAGAGGTACTCGTTCTACTCGTAGCCCGTTTTTGCTGATGTTACTTTTTTTGAGTCTGTTCCACACCTTGAGTTTACTACCTTCACACCAGAGCTGGTTTCGACTGTCACCCTTCTTCTTGTTCCTCTACCACCAAATTCACAAGATGTTCCCTAAACGAATCCACTAGCAATGCAACATGTTCAGACATATCAACGTCGCCAACGCCAAGCATTGTTGTGTACTCCTACTGTTTAGGCCATACCAGACTCCCCTCTAACGCCACCTTGTTTACCAACTTCAGGCCTGCCCTCTTACATTGATTTGCCCATTACCTTACGAAAAGATACTTGTTCTACTCATAATCTGTTTCTACAAATGTTATTTTCTTTGGAGTCTGCTACGTTCACACCCAAGTTGGTTCTTACTGTCACCCTTCCTTTTGTTCCACTACGACCTGTCTCAAAGGATGTTCCCTCAGCGGATCCACCAGCAATGAGACCTCTTCAGACATATCAATGTCACCAACGCTATGCAGTGGTACCTACTCCTACTTCTGAGGCCATAACAGACTCTCCTCTAACGCCAGCCCCTTCAGCAACTACGAGCTGCCCTCTACCATTGATTTGCCTATTGCCCTATGAAAAGGTACTCATTCTACTTGTAATCCAATTCTATTGATGTTAAATTCTGAGTCGATTCCAGACCTTAAGTCTGCTACCTTCACTCCCAAGCTGGTTCTTATTAACACCCTTCCTTTTATTCCACTACCAGCTGTCTCATAGGATGTTCCCTCAATGGATACACCAATGATGCAACCTCTTAAGACATGTCAACGTCGTCAGCGCCATGTTGTGGTACTTGCTCCTACTGTTGAAGCCATACTAGACTCTTCTTTGATGCAACCTCCTACAGCAACTTCAGGCCTACCTTCTAACAATGATTTCCCTAATGCCTTATGAAAAGATACTCGTTCTACTTGTAATCTATTTTTGCTGATGTTACTTTTTTTGAGTCTGTTCTATACCTTGAGTCTGCTACCTTCACTCACGAGCTGGTTCCCACTGTCGCCCTCCTCTTGCTCCACTACCACCTGTCTCATAGGATGTTCCTTCAATGGATCCACTGGTAATGCGACCTGTTCAGATATATCAATGTCACCAACGCCATGATGTGGTACCTGCTCCTACTGTTGAGGCCATACCAAACTCTCCTCTGATGCCACCTCCTTCACCAACTCCGGGCCTGCCTCTCTGACATTGATTTGCTCATTACCCGACGAAAAGGTACTGACTATACTCGTAATACCTTTCTGTTGATGTTTCTTTCTTTGAGTCTGTTCTATACCTATAGTATGCTACCTTCACTCCTAAGTTGCTTACTATTGTCACCCTTCCTGTTATTCCACTACCACCTGTCTCACAGGATGTTCCTATAGCGGATCCACCGACAATGCGAACTCTTTAGACACATCAACGTCGCCAACGCCATGTTGTGGTACTTGCTCCTACTGCTGAGGCCAAACTAGACTCTCCTATGACCTCAATTCCTTCACCAACTATGAGCCTGCCCTCTGACATTAAGTTGCCCAATGCCTTACAAAAAGATATTTGTTCTACTCGTAATCCATTTTTGCAAATGTTACTTTCTTTGTATCTGTTCTAGACCTTGAGTCTGCTACGTTAATTCCTGAGCTGGTTCCTACTGTCACCCTTCTTCTTGTTCCACTACCACCTGTCTCACAAGATGTTCCCTCAGCAAATCCACTCGGCGATGCAACCTCTTCAGGCATATCAATGTTGTCGACTCCATGCAGTGGTGCCTGCTCTTACTGTTGAGGCCATACCAGACTCTCCTTTGACATGACCTCTTTCACCAACTATGGGATTGCCCTCTGAAATTGATTTGCCCACTACCCCACGAAAAGTTGCTTGTTCTACTTATAATTCGTTTCTACAAATTTTACTTTCTTTGTAGTCTGCAACGTTGACTCCCGAGCTAGTTCCTACTGTCACCTTTCCTCTTATTCCACTACCACCTGTCTCATAGGATGTTCCCTCAATGGATCCACAAGCAATGCTACCTCTTCAGATATATCAACGTCGCTAATGCCATGCTGTGGTACCTGCTCCTACTGCTGAGGTTTTACCAGACTCTCCTTTGACGCCACCTCCTTCACCAACTTCGGGCTTCCCTCTGACATTGATTTGCCTATTGCCCTACGAAAAGGTACTCGTTCCACTCATAATCCATTTATGCTAATGTTACTTTCGTTGAGTCTGTTCCATACTTTCAGTTTGCTACCTTCATTCCCAAGTTGGTTACTACTGTCACCTTTCCTGTTATTCCACTACCACCTGTCTCACAGGATGTTCCCACAGCAGATCAACCGACAATGCGACCTCTTCAAACATATCAACGTCGCCAACGCCATGCCATGGTGTTGCTCCTATTGCGGAAGCTATACCAGACTCTGCTCTGATGCCATCTCCTTCACCAACTCTGCTCTGGCCCTTTGACATTGATTTGCCCAATGCCCTACAAAAAGATACTTGTTCTACTCGTAATCCGTTTATGAAATGTTATTTTCTTTGTGTCTGTTCTAGACTTGAGTCTGCTACGTTCATTCCCGAGCTCGTTCCTACTGTCACCCTTCTTTTTGTTCCACTGCCACCTGTCTCACAGGATGTTCCCTTAGCAAATCCACCGGCGATGCGACCTTTTTAAGCATGAGGCCATATCAAACTTTCCTCTAACGCCACTTCTTTCACCAACTCCGAGCCAACCTCTTACATTGATTTGCCCATTGCCCTACGAAAAGGTACTCGTTCTACTCGTAATCTGTTTCTACTATGTTACTTTCTTTGAGTCTGTTCCATACCTTGAGTCTGCCACCTTCACTCCTAATCTGGTTCTTGTTGCCAGCCTTCCTCTCATTCCACTACCACCTGTCTCACAGGCTATTCCTTCAGCGGATCCACCACCAATGCGACCTCTTCAGACATATCAATGTTAACAATACCATGCCGTGGTGCCTGCTCCTACTGCGAAGGCCATACCAGACTCTTCTTTAATGCCACCTCCTTCACCAACTCTACTCTTGCCCTCTGACATTGATTTGCCCAATGCCCTACAAAAAGATACTTGTTCTACTCGTAATCCGTTTTTGCAGATGTTACTTTCTTTGTGTTTGTTCCAAACCTTAAGTCTGTTACGTTCATTCCTGAGCTGGTTCCTATTGTCACCCTTCCTTTTGTTCCATTGCCACCTGTCTCATAGGATGTTCCCTCAACAGATCCACCGGCGATGCGACCTCTTCAGGCATATCAACGTTGCCAAACCCATGCTGTGGTACCTGCTCCTACTGCTGAGGTCATATGAGACTCTCCTTTAACGCCACTTCCTTCACCAACTTTAGGCCAACCCTTTTACATTGGTTTCCCATTGCCCTACGAAAAGGTACTCATTCTACTCGTAATCGTTTCTGTTATGTTACTTTCTTTGAGTTTGTTCCATACCTTGAGTTTGCTACCTTCACTCCCGAGCTGGTTCCTACTGTCACCCTTCCTCTTATTCTACTACCACCTATCTCACAAGATGTTCCCTCAACGGATCCACAGCAATGCGACCTCTTTAGACATATCAACATTGCTAACTCCATGCAGTGGTTCCTACTCCTACTGTTGAGGCCATACCAAACTCTTCTCTGACGCCACCTCCTTCACCAACTTTAGGATTGCCCTTTGAAATTGATTTGCCCATTGCCCTACGAAAAGTTGCTTATTCTACTAGTAATTCATTTCTACAGATGTTACTTTCTTTGGAGTCTGCTACGTTCACTCCGAGCTGGTTCCTACTGTCACCTTCCTCTTGTTCCACTACCACTTGTCTCACAGGATGTGCCCTCAGCGAATCCATTGCCAATGCAACCTCTTCGGATATATCAACGTCGCTGACGCCATGTTGTGGTACCTGCTCCTACTGCTAAGGTCATACCAGACTCTCCTCTGACGCCACCTCCTTCACCAACTTTGGGCCTGCCCTTTGACATTCCCATTGCCCGACGAAAAGTACTCGTTCTACTCGTAATTCGTTTTTGCTAATGTTACTTTCTTTGAGTTTGTTCCATACCTTGAGTCTGCTACCTTCACTCCCAAGCTAGTTCTTACTGTCACCTTTCCTCTTGTTCCACTACCACCTGTCTCACCGGATGTTTCCTTAGCAGATCGACGGCTATGTGACCTTTTTAGACATACCAACGTCGCCAACGCCATGTTGTGGTATCTACTCCTACTATTGAGGATACCAGACTCTCCTCTAACGCCACCTCCTTCACTATGGGCCTGCCTTCTAACATTAATTTGCCTATTGCCCGATAAAAAGGTACTCGTTCTACTCGCAATCCGTTTTTGCTGATGTTGCTTTCTTTGAGTTTGTTCCATACCTTTAGTTTGCTACTTTCACTCCCGAGCTAGTTCCTACTATCACCCATCCTCTTGTTCCACTGCCACTTGTTTCATAAGATGTTCCCAACGCGGATCCACCGACAATGCGACCTTTTCAGACATATCAACGTCGCCAACGCCATGCTGTGGTACCTGCTCCTACTGTTGAGGCCATACCGAACTCTCCTCTGACGCCACCTTATTCACCAACCTTAGGCCTATCTTCTGACATTGATTTACCCATTGCCCTATGAAAAGGTACTTGTTCTACCGTAATCCCTTTCTGTTGATGTTTACTTTCTTTGAGTCTATTCCATACCTTGCGTCTGTTGCCTTCACTCCCAAGCTGGTTCCTACTGTCACCCTTTCCTCTTGTTCCACTATCGCCTGTCTCACAAGATGTTCCCTCAACGAATCCACCAAGACTCTTCATACATATCATCGTGCCAACACCATGTTGTGTACCTACTCCTACTGCTGAGGCCATGCCAGACTCTCGTCTGATGCCACCTCCTTCACCAATTTCGAGTCTTCCCTTGACATTGATTTGCCCATTGCCCTATGAAAAGGTACTTGTTCTACTCGTAATCCATCCCCCCATTATGTTACCTTAAGTGATCATCGTCTTTCTCTTTTGCACTATACTTGCTTCTTTTCTTTGTCCTCTGTGTCTATTCCTAACTCTCTAGGTGAAGCATCATCCCACCTAGAATGGCGACAAGCAATGATTGACGAGATGTATGCTCTCCAAAACTAGTGGCACCATGGGAATTAGTTCCTCTACCCCTTACCCCCTACGAAATTCGCCATTGGGTGTCGTTGGCTTTACACCCTAAAGGTAGGTCCTGATGGCAAAATTGATCGTTTTAATGCCCGTTTGGTGGCAAAAGGTTACACTCAAGTGTTTGGACAAGACTACATGGACACTTTCTCCCTTGTGGCCAAGATGGCATCAGTCAGACTCTTACTCTCCATTGCAGCCATTCGACATTGGACTCTTTTTCAGCTCGATATTAAACATGCTTTCTTGCATGGCGATCTTGAGGAGAGGTATACGTAGAGCAACCACCTGGTTTATTTGCTCAGGGAGAGTCTTCCACCATGGTCTGCAAGCTTCGCAGGTCCCTCAGTGGACTTAAGCAATGTCCCCGAGCCTGGTTTAGCAGATTTTGTACTATTGTCCAGCAATTTGGTATGATACACAGTGAAGTTGATCACTTTGTATTCTATCGCCATTCACCACAAGGATGCATCTACCTCATTGTGTATGTGGATGACATCATTATAACAAGAAATGATCAACATGGACATACTCCAACTAAAGCAATATCTCTCACGCGAGTTCCAGACTAAGGAACTTGGCAAGCTCTGATACTTCTTGGGCATAAAGGTAGCCTAATCCAAGGATGGTCTGGTAATCTCTCAGAGGAAATATGCCCTTGACATCTCTGAAGAAACTGGTCTATTGAATGCTAAACCAGTGGACACTCCTATGGATCCTAGTATCAAACTGCTACCCAATCAAGAAAGCCTTTATCTGATCGAGGGAGATATAGGAGGTTGGTTGGAAAACTAAACTACCTCACAAGTCACTCGTTCGAACATTGCTTTTGCAGTTAGTGTAGGTGAGTCAGTTCTTGAACTCTCCCTGCCAGGATCATTAGGATGCACTATCATAAAATACATCAAAAGTGCTCCAGCAAAGGATTCATTTACGAAGATAAAGGACATGCTCAGATAGTTGGGTACTCAGTACGCCAATTAGGCTGGTTCTCCCAGTGATAGCGATCCACTTCTAGGTATTGTGTAATGGTTAAAGGAAACTTGATATCCTGGAAGAGCAAGAAACAAAATGTTGTAGCAAGATCCAATGCTGAAGCTGAATACAGGACCATGGCTTTGGTAACATGCGACTTATCTAGTTGAACATTTCTTAAAGAGCTCTAGTTTGAATAGACTATGCAAATGACACTGATTTGTGATAATCAGGCTGCTTTGCATATTGCATCTAATGTTGTCTTTCATGAGAGGACCAAACACATTGAAGTAGATTGCCACTTCATCAAAGAGAAGATCGAGTCGGGAGATATAACCACTAGCTTCGTCAACTCTAGTGATTAATTGGCATATGTTTTCACCAAATCTCTGAAAGGCCCAAGAATTAGCCATATATGTAACAAGCTTGGTGCATATGATCTATATGCTCCAGCTTGAGGGAGAGTGTTGAAAATCATAATAGAATATTCTATATTTATTGTTTATAGGCAAGAAATCTTTGATTTAGAAGAAACAATATATCCTCTAATTACTAGTAATTAATGTAATAAGCCTATATAAACTAATTACCGTTGTGTGTTCTAACACACGGTATTCAGCTAATTATGTCTTTGTTTTTCTCTCTCTTTAACGAAGTACTTTCTAGAATTCAAAGGGTACATCCAATAAAAAGAAAAAGCTTCTAAAGCATACAAATCTAAAAGGTAATAAATGAACACCAGTGAATTATATAAACAATCACCTTGTAATTGATTGCCCACTGTACAAGATCATCAAGGATCAAATGCTCAATCATGAAGTGGTCACTAGCAGTATTATTCATATAAGTATTGTGCTCTAATGAAACCATCACCATTCCTTCTTCAATAGTAACCTAGAACAATCTATAAGATACATAGTGTCACCACAAAAGCATACTAGCTTTATAAAATAGTTATGAAATACTCAATAGGACAGGTATGCATATGCATATCTCAACAATTATAGGCCCAACAAAGAAAACTTCATGATATTCATGACCTTTATCAAGGACAAAATGTTCGTCAAGAGGCCCACTTACTTGCAAATGATTGTAGACAACATCCAACACAACATGAAGGCCAATATGGTTAACAGCTTGCAATGTTTACAAATTACAAGAGACAAAACAACAAAAAATTAATTTGATTGACTATAAACTATAGTATGACTGATCTACATTACAAAATTAAAAAGAAAATTAGATATAACATCTGGTTAGAAAACATGAATTCAAGCTTAATCATCTTATGAAACTCAATTGTACGATTTAGACCATTTGGATTACTTGCATAGCTGCCTTTAAGAACATCCCAAAGAACAGGGTTGTACACCTTTTTAAGACAAAAAATAAATAAGCAAACTTAACATAAAAAAAAAAATTGAATTGTCAATCAATGTGGCATTAGGAGTTTCACCCCAGTTGTATCCATCAAAGTTTTGGATAACTGTGATGAGAGTCAGTTGCTGATCTGAATCAAGTGGCAAACTTTCTAGTATTGAGGTGTCTACTGGAGTGCTTGTGTCAAATAAAAAACATAAGATAAATCAAAAGAATATAAAAATGAGCTCATATTTTACCACATATCTTAGTTGTAAGCTTTATACTAAATAAATAAGAGATGTAAGTCATTATAGGAGAATGTACAAGAAGACAGACTCAACTTACATTTCACACACATACACACAAACAAGGATATAAGTATCATTAGCAAAAAGGAACAAAAAAATAGCATAAGGGTATGTTATGTATTGCATTGATGTCTGTATATATTAAATATACATAAAACAAGAGCTAACTTATATAGACTCATAAGTGTGTGTACAAGACAAGGTAGTGATTTAATGACAAAGTAGCCCTGACAAATGAAACCATAGAGGGCGGGAAACATAGCTTAATCTTTGACACTAGATATTATGTGATATTTCTTGTAATATTTTTTAATTATATATCACTAAAATTTTAAAAAATAAATTCTAGTCTTATAAGGATGAAAGCCCAAATATAACCCATTCAAGAAGTAGAGGTTCTATGAAGTATGCACGAAGGGAGGAGGTTTAACTAGTGAAACAAGGGTTTATTCAGAGGATAATCTGTCATAAATTTTACCTACAAATCTCCAGTTCTCCTTTTGATCATAAACCTCAGCAAACTAAAATGTTGGTAATAAATGGATATAGGTGATACTAGCACTTGATAGTCTCTTCAGATGAAGTACATCGGCAGAATCCTTCAAACATATGCTCACAGTTACTTCAAATTCCATCATAGCAGTTACTAATGCACCTATTATTTCAATCACATATCGATCTTGTTTTCAATATATCATTTAGTTTTACATTAATTTCTTCAATTAGAGTTCTTTAGTTACATTATCCATGTTGAACGACCATAATTTTGTGAATGGTATTTACATGGAATTTGAGAAAGAGTATTGGAGAATTGATAGGACATGAGCGAGAGAAATAGCTCAATTGATGGCATGGAGAGTAACCTTGAGAGTAATTCCATCAGCTGTTCAATTTTTATTTACTAAATGCAAAAACCAAACACCTTAATTGTAGGGATTGATAAAAACTATTTACAGCAAGTTTCCTATGTCTAATTACAGTAAGAAAGAAAAAAAATATGAAAAATAAATACAAGGCTAACAAGAGTTATAATATATGTCTAAAATGGAAGAAGCAGTTTTGACAAATTGGAAAAGCCACAGGAGGTGGTCCAATCATTGTAGGCTTATATGAAACATCAGCATTGAGCCATTTCATTTTTCTTGCAATTGATAGGTGAGCTAGCAAGGCCCAAACATAAGTCTATTCACGCATACTTTTGGCAGATAATAATTATTGATTGACAGAACTAAGTTAAGGATCAGTTCTAGTAGATATAATATCAACTAGAGTCAATGTTGACCAAGTATCCAAGTTATTATTTTTCAGAAAAAAAGAAATATTGAAGAGAATTAAAGAAGTACTAGATTAGAGGATATTATAAAGTATCATTGCAGGCCAATAATTTAAGAAACAAAAAAGCAAAATAATCAAGAAAAGAATATATCTTTGCAAAGCTAGTCCATCCCTCAACATAATCCAAGTGTCCACATAATTGAACTGACAAAATTTGGATTAGGAAATTTTATGAATTCAAAATATAATTAGGTTCTCTCCTTGCAAGCATCTTGCTAAAGTAAATTTATGACACCACATTTATACTTACAATTTTCTATTTTAATGATTTCAATAAGTTTCAAAGGGTTCAATTTCCCATCACAACTACTGTTTAATCAAATCAGAAGGTAATAAGACTTACACACTATTCCATATTTCCATTACTATTCAAAAAAGATGGAAATTCTTATTCTTATCGAACTCCATCAATAGAATTACCAGAATTCACAATGAGAAAGATAATAGAATTACCTAGTAACGCAAAGGCCACATAAGCACCACAAATTTCAGGTTGTACGGAGAGGTCACTGGCACTGTGGCAGCCAGCAAAAGGTAACCAGAATTCACAATGAGAAAGAAAATGTCACATAAAAACTCAAAGCAAGCAACACTTCCAAGTGATACATCTAATAACTAAGCACAATAATTAACTGCTTTAAAGATTATGGAAAATTCTTAGCTAGCACCGAAAATGAGGTGTTGGTGGGTTTTAACCGTCAATAAAACAAACATAAAAAGATACCTACTCCAACCCAAAATTAAACATCAACACTAAGAAACTATGTTTTGAATGTTTTAGAGAGCAACACTATAATGCAAATCATACAGCACGAGACTAGAAGAAGAAAGATACCTTTTTTCTATTTTTTTCATCTTTACAAGAGAGGTTGTGATTAAAAGAAAAAAGAAAGAAAGAAAGAAATCTCTGGAAATATTCAACTAAAGTAATGGTTTGTATAAATGGAGAAAGGAAAGAATCAACATACCTATTCATGCCCACAAATTTTTAGAGAAGCAAGTTTAAGAAGTTCTTGTTTGGAATGGATATCACCACTTGGATTACCAGCTCTTATCTGTTTCACACAATCATTGAGAAAAATCAATCAGAGGAAAGATTAAAAGAAGAAAGAAAAGGGAAGAACCTTCTTGTCTTTGATCTCACTGGACTGAATCCAAGTCTTAATTTCCTTCTTCAGGTTAGCCTCGCAACTTCTTCTTGCGGTTTGCATTGTCCGTGTCGACGTCGTAAACCCTAACTCACCACATGTTAGTCGAGTGAATTTTGTGAGAGAATCGAAGAAGAAGAAGAAGCAGAAGACGATGAAGAAAAACGAAGAATAAGAAAATCAAAGCGAGAAGATAATCGAAGAACTAAACCGAAGAAGGAGAAAATCGAAGAAGAAGAAGAAGAGAAAGACCTTATTCCAGATGCTATGCAAAGACTTCGACACCTTCTCGAACCTTCTTGAGAACACGAGCATGTACTTCTTTGACTTCTTTGTGTACTTCCAGATTTGCGACTTCTTTCTTTCTTTGGTTTTGGGAAATCTAAAAAGAATGAAAAGATACAAGACAAATGCTTTGGGTTTGGGTGCGAGGGAGTGAAAACTTGTATGAGGTTGATGACATGCATAGCGATAGCGAGAGCGAGTGGAAGGAAATTTGTATGTGTGGTGTGGGGTAGCGGGAGACTCTGTATTTTAAAGAAGGCTTTTAGTCTTTTCCGTTAAAATTTTGAAAATTTTGCTTTTTAATTAACTAGTGTGGTGATCCGTGTGTCGTCGCACGGAGATATATTTTGGTTATAAAAAACAAAATTAATTATAAAAAGTATAAAATTTAATGCAGATATTAATATTCTTTCATGTAAATTGTTTATTCTGTTTTATTATATTTTTACTCTTAGATTATATAATATTTTTATTTTTATTAACATTTATAATTTTGAATTTAGTGTACTTTTATACAAAAGTTTTATTCATCTCTAATGCAAATATTTATCTCTAGATCTTCATACAATTCTGTAAAAAAAAAAAAAAAAGTTATTTGTATGTAAAGTTTGATCTCTTTGTGATGTTCCAAGAAAAATATATATTAAGTAAGTTTTAAAAAAAATCTATGGATAAAATCATAATTTTAAAAGACATTATTTCCTTTATTAATATATTTTTTAGATTTGTAAAAAACTAAGTAAAAGTTTATGATCGACACAAATTTATATATAAAAAAATTATATGAAAATTCTATTAAAACGTGCTTCTATAGTAATTTACATATTAATATGCTTTTATCAATTCTCATATGTGGAATATTTTTAATTACTCTATAATTTAATTTAAATATTAATATATTTTTAGGTAAATATTAATATGTTCTCATATAAATGTTCATTTGTGTCTCATATAATTTTACTTTTAGGTTATCATATTTTTTTTATATATTTACATCTATGACTTAGATATTAATATGTTTTTGTATAAAAATTTATACCTATGTGATGTAATATTCACCTCTAAATTTTAATACATTTTCAAGTATTTTTTTTTATCTATTTGCAAAATATATTCACCTCTCATGATTTATATATTAAAAAAATTTCTTATACAATTTTTATTTCCATGACATATAAGTATTCACCAATGTAATCATTTATATAAAATACTTTCATATAAACATTTACTACTATATTTTTTATGTTAATATATTTATGTAAACTTTTAGAGAAAATAGGCTATGCACTGACAGTGTAAAGCTATTTTTATACTGTCATCCAATCACAAACTATCATATATGGTAAATTTGTTGACTTTTACAATAATTATCTTAAAATTCACAACAATGGTGATTTGTAATTGATTGATAGTGTAAGACTTTTTACACTTTACATTGACAATACATAGCCATTAAACTCAAATTTTTATCCGCTTTGTATTAGTAATTTTTTAAAAAAATCTGTTAATAAAATCATATTTTATTGCGAAGAAATCATTGATTTTGTAAGTTTTTTATTTTTGATTATTTATATACCTCAACAGAGAGATGTTTGTAAAAATTTATAATTAACATAATTTTAATTCAAAATAATCAACTAATGTGAAAATAGCTTAGTTAGTATTTATGTTGTGTCTTCACTTTTATCTTTGCTCTATACCTCTATACAATTAATAGTGTATAAGTTTGCTTACCTTTGTATTCTTGCTAAATTTACATAAAAAAGATGGTACATGCCATCATAAAAAACTATTGTAACCATACTGATTAATAAATATAGTACCACCGAATAAACATCTTTTAGAAAAAAAAAATGATAGTAATAATCTATCATGAAAAAGCTACGTATTAAAAAGAGAAAAAGAAGTTTAAAGTATATTAAAAAAGAAATATAACTTTAAAAAAGAATTTCATTTATTGGCTATGGATCCAATACTAAATGGGATCAAGATCTTCTACAGTTCGCTTTTGAGAATTGAAAGGGTGTAAATGTGTAATTGAATCTTTCACCTTTCAATCTTTTTTAATTATATATATTTCTTTGGATATTTTATTTAAATAAAAATATATACTAATGATTTAAATTATGCAGTCAAAAAAAAAAGTTTAATTACTAATTTTGTCCCTTATTTTATTTATTTTATTCACTTGGGTTCCTCTATTATTAAAATGTTTAATTAGGTCCCATAATTTTTAAAAACGCTACAAGGTTGTCCTTTTCATTTAAAATGATGTCATTTTTCGTCTAATTTTACACTAAACGTGTAGAAAATATCATCCAAAACGACGTCGTTTTGGACAGAAAGGGCAACATTGCAATATTTTTTAAAATAATGGGACCTAATTGAATATTTTAATAAAAAAGGGACCTAATTAAATAAAATAAATTAATTAAGAGACCAAATTAGTAATTAAACAAAAAAAAATTGTAGAAAATTTGACAAGAACTTTATTCATTATGTCGATCTCTTGGTGCACTTTTTTTTTCTTTAAATTGTATAATATTTTTTTTTCTATATTGAAATGATAATTTTATTCTTTTCAAACTCATGAAAATGACATATTACAATATTCATTCAAGCTTAAATATTAAAGCCATTTTTTGTTATAGTGCCAGTTACAGATTATATGGCCAAAGTTTATTTTTATATTAATTATGAAGATCAAACCATAAATTTCTTACTGGTTGCATTTAATATTATAGTTGATGGGGTGTTGCATTGCAGAATAGTTATGGGAAGTACTGCATAATTACCTCGGAATATGAGTATTCTACCGAAACGATTGCAATTTTTGTTCCTTTTATAGTTTTTCTTCTTTTCTATCGAAGTATTTTTTTTTCCATTGTACTTGTAATAGTTACCATTCTAAATAAAACTATGAAAATTCCTTTTCCATATTTTATTCAATAGGATTTATTTTAAATTTCATTTCAACGAAAGTGATCCCAAGCAAATGCAGGGTGAACTTAAAAATTTTATATCCACAAAGACATAACTTCGTTTATCTAACTTTACCACAATGTAAATTAAACTGGCAAATAAGGGGTGAACAACACAATCTAGCATAACCTCCATCAAAGAAATAATTTTCTTAATCATAGCTTGAAATCTGAAAAAATATCTCAACCATCGTCTATATATAATAAATAAATAGCCTCAACAATTTTCCTTTTGAACAATCTCACTTTACATTAAATACTTGCATATTCTATCATTCAAGTGTTGGCAGCACTTTATTATTCAAGTGTATCACATCTTTGTTACTTATGTAGTTATCATATTTCTCTTGAGCAAGTTGCCTACCCACTTCATTTATTCTAAAAGCTATAACTTCATTTGACATAATTTTTGAAAAAATGCACATCAATATGTAATCCTTGGCTTGACATCATACTCATATAACCTGCAATAGCTACCAATGTAGCAATTTAATTCAGTTCTTAATAAAAAAATCAATTAAATTAACAAGTATTTATCATGCTCATCTTCCAATCCTAACAATCTCATTAACTAAAAGGACGAGGAAAGCATGCCAATAGCAAAATAGCAAATGAAACCCAACTTTCTTCAACATGTTTTAAAGGAATGTAAGATTAAAAATATGAGGCAAAGAAATATGAATCTTTGTCAAGATATAAAGCAACATAATCGCAAGGCAACACTAAATCAAAGAATTATGGCTTTGCCTCATTTGCAAATGGCTCATGATTATATGGTGTTTTATTCTGCTCAAAGTATACAAATATAAGTTAAACATGTGGTTATCGCTATCAGTCTCACCATTTGGCGAACCCATTAAAGGTTTACTTCTTTCTGAATAAAAACATCATTGCATCAAATGAAAAGCACTATAATTATCAACCTAACTTTTCTGCATAAGTACTTGATAAGCCAAATACAAATACCATCTGCCTCTAATAGTAACAAAAATGAATAGCCTTTACATAAATAAAAAGATTTTTGTCACTTAAGAGTCCACCTCATCAAAAACTCTTTCTAGTTGCTTCATTTTGCATTTGGTCTTCAAGCAAACCATCTTTTATTGTATAACTGATCGAATGAAAACAATAGTCACTTTTGGTACGTTGTCATGGTTTACCTTGAATACAATTGTGACAAAAAAATGCATAAATTTCTTCTTGCAAAAACCATTAATATGTTTTCATAAAAAGAGATACAAAGGAGAATAAATAAAGAGATCATACTAGCAAGTAGGATATAGATGAGGATAAAATATGTCCAGTATCACTTAGGTTAGGTAAAATACAATAGAAGCAAGAGATCAGAATGAGACAAAAAAGGGGAAAAGTATGATGTTTTAACTCTTTGCCTTTGCTCAATATGTTTGTTACTTATTTTAAAAAAACTCAAGATAGGCATCATCTTAAAACATATCAATTGTGACAGACAACCTTCATGCAAAAC
Source organism: Spatholobus suberectus (assembly GCA_004329165.1). Classification (NCBI taxonomy): domain Eukaryota; kingdom Viridiplantae; phylum Streptophyta; class Magnoliopsida; order Fabales; family Fabaceae; genus Spatholobus; species Spatholobus suberectus. The sequence continues at coordinate 36,384,670 of CM014732.1, forward strand.
AAAAAAATATTAACAATAACAAAACATGTAATATAAAAATTGTTGCATATTTAACTTTGGCACCTAGAAGAAGAAAAATAAAATTGAAAATGCCAAACACACTCGAAACACAAAACCCGTTCTAATTACTATTTTCAAATCAAGGGATTCTTACTAATCTCATGAAAACTGAGAATATAATCCAAAAAGAAATATACCTTTTATGCTACTTAACAAAAAAACATAGCCCAAAAACATCTTGTTTATGTCATCAGATATAAAGGGAAAACTAATTGCTAACTATATGAATAAACAAACTCTTAAAAACACGTGTGTAATCTATGAACTTAAAAAAAAATTAAGAAAAAATAGAGATTTATAGTATTTTGCAGTTACATTTTTAACTACATAAATCCTAACCCTTCAAAAGATTTGAGTTTATATTAAAGCATGAAAATTCCTTTTAAAAATTTGTCATTATCAGGTTTGCTGACCTTGATAATGTTAATTTACAGAATAACTAATACGATCAAAATGAAAGTAAAATAAAAAATTCATAGAAGTAATTAATGAAGTCATATTAGAAAAATGACCTTGCGAGTGTAATCCATGATTAAGAATCTCTTAATCTATCACCTATCAAAATTCAAAAAAAATAGTTAAGCATATCAATAAATTAAAAGAAAAGAAAAAAATAGAAAACAATGAGATAAGTAAATAGTTGTTTGCATCTACCTCGACATTGTTACCCAAGGCACATAATTAATTAAAAAATGTTAAGAATTTTCCAACAATGATTTATTCAAATATACATAGACATATATAAAGCATTTGCAAGCAAAAAATGCTCCATACCATATTGAAAAATGCTTGGTGGGTGAACTAAAAGCCAATTACTCCATTGCACTTAATAGCAAAAAAAAATAAAGAACTAAGATTACCTGCATCATAAGTTAGCATGAGCAATTCATCTTTTTTATCATTTGGTTTGTCCCATTTGCCTCATCAATAGAATATTGTCTTTTACTCAAGCACAAGTTATCAGTATGTGTAAGTAATAAGTAAATATGTCCAATGAAGTTTTGATTAAAGAACACATATTTTGACTTCTCAAGTGGCAATGATCTACTCCCATAATTATAACCCTTTTACCAATATAAAAAGAAAGAAAAGGAAAGTGATAAAGGTAAGAACTTAATACTTATCAAGTAATAAAGACTTGATTCTAGTTTTCTTCTTGTGCAAAGACTCGGTAAACTCCTCAAGTGTCATAGGTTCCAAAAGTACATCAAGGCCAAGCTTAGATATGGTATTGTAACACCTCGTTTCTCTTAATACTTGATTTAGTATTTTAATAACTAAAAGCAGGAACTTAGATATGTAATCTAGGTGATTAAAAGGAAGAAATGAATTGTTGTTGTATATGGTTTGTTATATGTGGTGAAAGTGGTGAATTATTTGTTTGAATTCGGGTTTGATTTTAGGGGATTTGAGATATGTGCTTAAGCCAATTTAGATATGTTGTGAGAGTAATTTTGGGCTTTTGAGAGAAAACAGTTGAGTTAAATTAGTTTTGGGATAAGAGCAGTGGTTTGATGAGATTTAGGCCTCAGTTAGCCAAAAGTCCGTGTGAGAGCTTCGGCAGGCTCGAATATAAAAGAAGGAGAAGGGGGGAGACTCTTATTCTCCTTCTCTCTCTTTACTTTCTCTCTCATCCCTTCTCTTTTTTTTCTTTATCTCTCTTTATTTCTCTCGAGATTTCTCGAGTTAGTTAGGGATGTTAGAGGTTTCTTAACCCTAATTTCGTGTTCTTGAGTTGCGGAGGGTAGATTTCTTGGAAGATTAGCTCAAGAGTTCTCTTCTCTCATATTCTCATCTTCCCAACTTTCAAATTTGGAAGCTTTTGAGGTAGGGGAAACTTACTATTGCTTGATTCCATGTTTGTAGTCATTGATATATTGATTCCTTGCCTTGAAATTGGTCGATTTTGGTGATTGCTGGTGTGGATGTGGGTTTTAGGAAAAATGGGTTTTAAAAGGGGTTTTTGGAAAATTTTGATGATGGGTGGATAAAGTTGTTATATAATCGGGTAGAAATGTACTAAAAGTGTTTAGAATTGTTTTGTGATGCTTGTGATGGATTGATTTGGTCAAAAATGACATGGATCATCTTTCTGCGAATTGCAGAAATCGTGATTCGGCATTGGGCGACAACTAATAGCATGTTGTCTGAAATACTGTCATTAGCGACGGAAATTTTGCCTATAGCAACGGATTTTGTCGCCAGGCGACATCTTCGCAGATTTTCACTGATGCTCTTAGGGATGTTGGCGCCGAGTGACAAGTTTGTGGCGCTGGGCGACAAAACCCCTGATTCTCCCCTGTTTTTGAGATGCTTGGTGTCAATTTTGTGGTGCTATGCATGGACCATTAAAGTTGAAATTTTAAGAAACATAAAGTTGGGGTTGAATGCTATTTGTTTAATGTTTGGTGTGATAATTGGGAGCTTTGGAAAAATGTTTAAACTCCACAAGAAAGACAAATTCACATTGTATGTTAAGGATATTTGGTTGTTTGTTGTCGTGGCTGCTATTATGGTTGGGTTGTCGTTGTTGTTATGAGTACTTGGCAATTGTTATTGTGGTGGTGGTAGGTGTTAGTAGCGGAGGCAGTATTATTGTTGTGGTTGATTTATTGTGGCTGTTTGAAATTGTTATGATTGGTGATGGTAATGATAAAGGTATTGTTGATATAAGGTTATTGTTGTGTTGAAGGTTGTTGCTGTTATGGCTATACTGTTGTTATAGTTATTGTTTTAAGTAAGCTTACCCTTGTGTCGTTTGCACGTGTGATTTGTGCCTGTGACGATCACTTCTTTGGCGTGGGAGCAGATGTTGAGTTTTTGACAGGTTCAGCTTCACTTAGTTGGTGATGAAGCTTCGTTTCAGCTAGTGACGAGATTGAATAAGCATGGAGAATTATATTTTGTTCTTTTCTTTAAAGGAATTGATATTCCTAATCGTTGTTTATTTTTTTTAAGATGATGTATAAAGTGACCAACTATAGAAAGTTATGTTATTATATTGTAACCTTAATCATACATGATATCTTTGGATTTGTATAAATTTTATGGTTATGAATGGTGATATAATCAGGTTTTGTTAATGATTAAACTTATGGTCAAAAGATGAAGAATGTGAGTAGTATTGTAGCAGCAGAGGGTCATTACAGTAGGCATTGATGTTAGCTATATCAAAGGGAAAAATATACAGCTAATATTCAACCTCTTTACTAAAAAAATAAATATGGATGACAATTGGCAAGCCTATTGATCAAAGAAATGCTTTACAAATTGCTTTAAGCCTTTAAATAAAGAATAGAAATCTTACTTTCCCATTATAAACAACTAAGTTCAAAAACTTCTTTAGAAAATGGCTCAGGTATATTCAGAGGAGTCATCAGACATATTTGCCTTGGTCTATCACCACAAATTATTTTGACACACACACACAAAATAAATAAATAAATCAACTTACAAAGCAAGATATGTGTGCTTGCCAATCGCACACCCTTGGATCATTCAGGAAGGCTGTTTATTATATAAAGACACACTAAAAAAACCTTTACTATATAAAGCCAATGAGTTCATATGGATGGGGTCAACATGAAATAACCCAAAGATAATAATAAAAAAACATAGCTAATTTGATACTGCTAACTAGCACCTAAAGTGATTATTCAAAAAGATGCTTAATGTAGAGGTAAATTGAAAACAATGCATTAGAAATATGCCAAATTACATAAAAAAAGGTCTTACCTTTAATGGGCTTCAATAGGCATTCCATGGTTGATAAACTTATGCTCTAACTGTGTGAAAGAAGAGAGAGAGGGACTTGGGGAGAGGAAGAAGAACAAAGATTCTATTACCAACTTAGCTTTGAAAAGTCTATGCACTTCTCTATCCAGGTAAGGAAGATAAATATGCTATGCTATTAGCCACTGATCCTATCAAGCTCTTGGGGGAGATAAACTACCTGTTGGTGAAATGATGGGGGGGTGATCTGGAGAGAAACAGAGAGGGAAGAGGACACCTTTGATTAGTGGGGTTAATAATGACTTATTTAATTAATGTCTGCAAGGGAAGATAGAAAGTGTGAAACACATTCATATTGAACATAACCCATACTTATTTACTTATTTAATAATGCAAGTAAAATTTTTCTCCGCTTTTAATAGTAGAAAATTTGTAAATTTAACAGAATTTGAAAATGATAGTAAAAAAAAAAAAAAGCTATATGTATTCATGGTAGAACTGTACATCATGATTTTATAATCAGAAAAATTACTAAAATAAAGGGAGATCGAAATATACATCAAAATAGTTACTACTTATTCCCAGTACATCAAAAAGATCATAGTCAAAGCAGTGTCTGTCTATCCTATCCTTTAAAATAACAAACTATCAAACTAGTCTTATAGGTCCTCATCAACAGCTAGGTCTTTATTAACCGCGATCAATCATACAAAAAGAAAAAGTAATGGAGTGAGGTGATTTGTTCTAATATCACTTTTACATGTATGGCAGAAATTCTACCACACAATACAGATAAAACACAGTTGACGATAAAAGGGGAACCTAAAGTTTATTCTATGTTATATAATTCTTGACTCAATATGGATCCATACTTTCCATTAGTGGATAATATTTCTTAATAGAACCTGGGAAGTGACTGGAAGTACATATACCTCTCTCAACATCATCTTATGGTATAATCCTCATCATCATTGAGGAACAAAATAACAATTTAGGATATCCATTTATAGAGATATACTCTCACTAATCCTGGTTATACTGAGCAGTTGTCAGGGTTATCAAGTTGGTTAAGTGATTGTCCCAGCATAAGAGCACTACCTTGGCCATTAGAATGCTCATCACTCAATACCATACCCTCTAGACCTAACCATGGGTCCCTACCTTTCATCCCGCAATGTACCAAACTGTAGCTTCCCTAATAGGGTGCCATGCCACTGCATGTCACTTGCTTTATAATACTCACTAATTTATCACTTCCTAACTTCTCAAACAGAGGTTTTCGTAGTCTCATTTAATTTGAGCACCAGTACAATCAATGTTTCTGTCTTATATTACAGAAATTGCACCATCTCATAAATAATAACGACATAATAATTATAATTTAATTACTAAAATTTTGGCAGAATAATAACTAAATAAATATATTTTAATTTTCTAAATTTGAGCAAAGTAACAACATAGCAAATATAATTTAATAATTTAAATTTGAGCAGAGTAGTAACTTAACAAGTATAATTTAAGCAGAGTAACAACTTAGCAATTATAATTTAATAATTTAAATTTGAACAGAGTAACAACTTAATAAAAATTAAAGTTTAGCATCAAACATAATATAATGGTAATAGTATTTAAAATTATGCCTAAACAGGTTTAAAGGAAAACCCTTCCTACCAACATACAAAGTGACAATAATTTAGAACCAACCCCACTCCCCCCATTACCTCTAAGGTGGTTTGATGAAGAGGATGGAATTGTTGATGCAAAGCTCCTAGGAAGAGAACTTTACTAGTTGTTGCAAAACTAGTAAAATTTTAGCATAAAAGCAAAGTTAAAGAAAAATTTTTCTAGAGAGAGAATCTCTCTAAGAATTTGATGGCTTGAGAGAGGGAGAGGTGCTGAAAAATGATCCAAAACCATGGCTATTTATAGAGGAGGAGAAGGGGTTAGGTGTCCACAAAATTACATAAGCCATTATGTAAGCATTATGTCAAAAATCTAATTTTTATTTATTTTTAATCTAATATAGGGACACATACACCCTTTAGGGTGGTGATCACCACTCCTAGGCCTGGGGATGTGCTATATGAGCTGTCCTCAAGCTCCTTAGTGTAAACTCTATCTGTAGGTGAATTAACCGGTACCAATAAAAATGCCTAAACTTGAAAAATTAGCTTTTAATATCAAAATAATGCATTTTGATGTAAAACTAGACAAATACATTATTTTTTATCAAAAATAAATTTCTAATAATAAATTTTAATTTTTATTAATTTAATTCTAATTATATGTATTTATTTTATATTTTTAAGCTAGAAAATTCATAAAAAAATCCATTTTAATTCAATAAATACCAAAATTTTTGAAAAAATTATAAAATTAAATATTTCACCTATATATAAACTGAAATTACCATTTTCACTATTTTTGGATATCAAACCAATACTAGTTGACTTATTAGACACCTAGAAACATTTTGGTCATTTTACACAAGAATTCCATAAAATTCTCAGAAAAATTTCAAAATTATATTTTAATATATATGACATGATTCCAAGCTCAAATTGACATTTCAATGTCAATTGAATCTTTTTCTCATGTCAGTCCTTAATGTTGAAAAATAGGGACAAAATCGTCATTTTCTAATTTCTTTGATCTCTAACACAAAAAAATTCTTAAAAATCACTATTAAATAGCTCTTGAAATTTTGAGCATACTAATGGAAACCATAATTTTGAAATTTCTTCTTGATTTTTGAGAATTACATTGTCAAATATTAGAAAAATGGTTGAAAAAAATTAAAATAGGATTATTATATTTTTCACTATTTTTCTTTCAAAATAAAATTTTTATAACGAAACATAGTATAAAATTTTCAAAATATTTTGAAATCAAAAAGTCTCTAGGCTGCTCCCTCAGTCAATTAGGGGTATTTTGGTCATTTCACAAAAATGATCTTAATAAATTCACGAAAAATTTCTAAAATTATTATTAATTATTCTAAGTATATTGATAACTTAAAAAGAATTTGTAAACACTTCTAACTAATTTTTTTTATTCTGTTATCTAATTTTTTTAGGGGCAAAACAGTCATTTTACCCATTTTGAACTCAGTTCCCCAAAAATTTATTAAAAATATAAACTAAGTACTACATAACTATAATAATCAAATTTTTGATATTTTCATCGAGTTCTCCAAAAATAAATATAGAATAATTAAGAAAATAATTTGATATGCAAAAATAGGGGTGTTAAGGAGAAATTTATGGAGGCATTAGTTACCAAAAAATGAAAGGTTTTGTTGAGGAGGTGTGCTAGGGAAGCCATTGGAAGATACATCAACTTATGGAGAGAGAAGACATGGGAAATTGTTGCAAATTAAGGTGATTTGAAAAAGGTCCCGAGAAAAGGATAAAAATTCAAATTCAAAAAATTGACAATAAATGCATAGTAGAAGAGTTTACAAATTCATTATGAAGAAAAATAATAAATAAATATTTTAAATAAAATAAAGTTGTCAATGCTTTTCAAATTTGAGAAATTGCCAAAAATAGAAAGAATCTTATAAGAGTATTGGAGAAGCTATTACACCAAAAAGTGACACATGTAAAAATTTCCATTAAAGTAACTCTCATTTGTATCATTTATAGATTTTAAAATTTTTGCCTCAAATCTTTGAGGGTGGGTAAGAACCCTTCACCCGACCCAAGCTCGAAGAAACCAAAGTAAAAAAAGAAAAAACCATTTGGGTGGATTCGAAAAAGTCAACGGGTTGAATGGGTGAAAAAATGATTTTAAAATAGGTATAGTTGGGCGCGTTCGATTTTGAGATTTTAATATGTCGATAACCAAACCCGCCCGACAATATGTTAAAAAGTTGAAAAGTTAATACACATAATCACCTTAATCAATCACGTTCTTATAGCAATGTAGGCATATGTTTATAGGTCAGAGTCAAAGCTTGCAATTGCAAATGACCGATCACATCCTTGTGCAGTGGGTGTGCTATTGAAAATAAATTTATTTGAAAATAAAAATTGAAAAAAAGAAAATCATTTGTGGTACATTCTTTTTCATTTGCGTGGACCTCCTCATTCTCTTACAGGTTCAATTACAATAATTTATTGTTGCTGATATTTTAATTTACTGATGATTCAAAGTTTCAACATATTGGCCATTTGGCAATTTCCCCTTCTTCTTTTTCCAATTCTCCCTATTCTTCACCATGCTCATCCTTTTCCTCTTCATATACACACGAAGCATTTCTTCTCCTTATTCTCCATCATGATAAGCAAATGTTTCCTTTGTTCTCGAAGTTGTTGACGAAGATGTTGTTCTTGGAAAAGGAGTTTTATGTAACAAAGTCGCTAGATACCAAGTAATTTTTGAACTCTAGAAACATCCTTCTTCTCTCTTTCTTTATTGAAATCATTCTTCGTAATAAAGCATATATGCCATTAACCCGAGGATACCTAACCAATTAACCCGCAATCTGTCCAAACTGAAACCCACCCAAACCAAATGGTCAAATGGTCCGAATCAGATCAAAAAATAGCAGTGATTGGTTTGAGTTAGATGAGCTTTTTTGGACCCAAAACCAACCAAACCTGTTTGGTGCTCAGCCCTACAAATCTTCATTACTTATGCTCTCAAATTAATATTTTTAATTAAAATTTGCACTTTTTCTTAAATTTAAGCTATTTTATTTAAATTAATTATACATATTTTATAATTTTATTTTTTTATTTTATTTTTTTAAAATTTTACTTCAATTAAAAAATATTCATATAATACTAAAGATATTTGCTACATAATATAATCATAAAAATAAAAAAATTGAGGCAATTATCATATCTACACAATAAGTAATATTTTATAACATTTATTTACATTATTTTAAATAATAAGATTAAATAAATATGTGTTAGCATAAAATGTTACTAAATTCAATCTATTATACTAATCCAAATAATAGTCAAGTTTTTACATGGAGTTTCGCTAAACAAGAATCGATGCCCTTAATTTATTTATTTTTTGCCTTGAAGTGTGACACTCATTCATATTAATAGTAGCCCATACTAATTTAGTAATTATATTAGTTGTTAAGTTTGAGTTGATGAAAATGCGAGTAAATTTTTTTTTATTTTTAAAATAGAAAATTCTAAATTTAACAAAATTTAGAAATAGTAGTAAAAGATAAAACATAAAGTTTATCTAATAAAGTTTATCTATATATATATATGTATCATAGAACTGTACATCATGATTTCATAATACATGTCAGAAAAATAACTAAAATACAGGAAAATCAAAAGTATATCAAAAGTCAGACACTACCTAACATAATATGTACATAAAAAAGATCCTGTACAAAGCATTGTCTACCCTATCCCTTATAAGAGTAATACTATAATACTGGCTCTACTGGTCCTTGTCTGTAAGAGTCTCCTCTAATTTATCCTCTGCGGCATGGTATGCTTGTCCATTGGGTATCTCATGAGGTACCCCAAGTCCAGATGAATATGATGATGGGGAGGTGTGCCACCCGTTGGCTATCCCCACTTGGTACTCAACCTTAGGGGAGTCAACAGGTGACTCAGCAAGCACCATCTCCATGGGTGATTCGTCATCTACTGATGCTAGCGTTGGCTCATCAACAATTGGAACATCCACAACTAGTAGGTCAGGAAGTGGCAGATAGGCATTTACATAAGGTGTAGCCAAAGGAACGTCAAGATCTCCAGGTGGTGGTTGATTGGGAGGAGCATAAACAAAATCTAGTGGCGTAGTAGTCGTAAAAGATATAGGTATCACGTACGTCAATGGAGGTATCATAGCCCCAATAATAGGGGGTAGGAAAGCCATAGACATAAGGCCAATATATGTCAAAATGTTTGTGTCCTCCTAATATTCCCATATTCCTTCATTGTGATAAGCTATATGCAGGTTAAAAAGTACTGGCATAGCCATCTTCAATAACTGCAATCAAACATGCATGTAAAAAAAAAAATGAAGTGATGTGTTTTGTTCTAAAATCACTTTCACATGTGTGGTAGGAAATCTACCACAAAATAAAGATAAAACACAATTGATAGTAAAGGGAAACCTAGGATTTATTTTAAGTTATACTAGACTACTCTTGATTAGTTATGGATCCATACTTCTCATTAGTGAGCAATAGTTTTCAATAGAACCGAGAAGTGATTAAGAGTACATATACCTCTCTCAACAACATCACATGGTATAATCCTCATCATCATTGAGGAACAAAATGACAGTTCAGGACGTCCATTTATAGAGGTATACTCTCATAACTAATCTTGGAGTGCTGAGCGATTGTCGAGGTTATTAAGCTTGGTCAGGCTAATATCCTAGCTCACAGGCGCTATCTTGGCCATTGGGACCTTCACCACTTGATGCCTACCCTCAAGACCTCCCCAGGTGGGTTCCTGTCTTTCATTCCTCAACATACCAAAATGTAGCTTCCCTAGTAGATTGTCATGCCACTACGTGTTCTTCGCTTTACATTACTCACTAACTCATCAATTTCTAACTTCTCAAGCAAAGGTTCTCCTTTGTCTCATTTAATTTGAGTACCAAAACAATCAACAATTTTTGCCTTATAATACAAAAATTGCATAATGATAATTTAAACAATGCATAAGCCATAGAATAACAACTTTAATAATCATAATTTTATCACTAAAATTTTAGTAGAATAACAACTTAATAATCATAATTTAATTATCTAATTTTAAGCAGATTAACTAAATTTGGGCAGAATAACAACTTAGTAATTGTAATTTAATTGTCTAATTTTGGACATAATAACAATTTAGTAATTATAATTTAATTATTTAAATTTGAGCAGAGTAACTACTTAGCAAATAAATTTTAATTATTTAAACTAAGCAACATAACAATATAGTAAGTATATTTTAAGTTTAAAATTGGGCGGCATAACAATTTAGTAAAAATTATATTCTAACATTAAACATTATAACATTATAAGAAAACATACTAAATTTAAGCATTGAAAGGTTTAGGGGAGAATCTTTTCTACCAACATGCAAAGTGACTAAAATTTAGAACTAATCTCACTCCTCCCCACATTACCTCAAAGATGGTTGATGGAAGTGTTGATGCAAAGCTATTAGAATTTTTGCTAGTTGATGAAAACTAGTAAAAATTTTAGCATAAAAACAGTAAAAAAAAAAATTAGAGAGAGAAACTCTCCATATAAGTTTTGGCCACCTTTTTTTTTTTTGGAGGAGAATGATTATGAAAATTCTATCCAAAATGGTAGCTATTTATAGAGAATGGGAGGTATATAGATGTCCCTAAGGGACATAAGCATATGAAGTCAAAATTTCATTTTTATTTAATTTTTAATTAAATTTAGGACACGTAAACAAAATTAGAGTGGTGAATCAGACCCCATAGGCTTTGGACGTGTATAATGAGTAGTCCCAGCTTTATCAGTGTTAATTTTATTTGCAATTAAATTAACTAGTATCAATAAAATTGCCTAAACTTGAATAAATTAACTTTTAATATCAAAATAATGAATTTAAATGTAAAACTAAACAAATATCTTATTTTCCATCAAAATTAAAATTCTAATAATTAATTTTAAATTTTTATTAATTTATTTTGAATTAATTTATTTATTTTGTATTTTTTAGCTAGAAAATTCACATTAAATCTATTTTAATTCAATAAATACCAAAATTTTTATAAAAATTCTAAAATGAAATATTTTACCTATACAAATTTTTTATAAAAAGTCTAAAATGAAATATTTTAACTATAAATGAACTGAGATTATTATTTCACCATTTTTGGATGTCAAGTCAATATTAGCTAGACTTAACATACACCCGAGGGCATTTTGATCATTTTGCACCAAAATTTCAGAAAATTTTCAAAATTACATTTTAATGCATATAATTCTAAGCTCAAATTGATATTTTAATGTTAATTAAATTTTTTTCTCATGTTAGTCTTTAATGTTGAGAAATAAGGACAAAATGTCTTTTTTAATTTCTTCAGATCCCGTCTCAAAAAAATTATTAAAAATCACGATTAAATTGCTCTCGACATTCTGGACACAACCGTGAAGAACAGAATTTTGAAATTTCTTCTTGATTTTTCAAAAATAAATCATCAAATATTAAAAAAAATAGTTGAAAAATTACTGTAGGGGTGTTACATGTAGCCCTTGTCAAAGGTGGAAGTAGTAACCAATCGATAATAGCTTTTCATGATAAGATGTTAAGATAATAAAATTCACTGCCTAAATGGCAAGTACAAATTTTATTGGGAGAAATCTTTTCAAAATCGAACTAGAGAATGGTGGGAAGTTGGAGCCGAAATGTAATATTGATGATAGTATCTTGTAGAAAGTGGTTGTCATCGAAAGATGTTATGATTCTCAAGCTTCTAGGGCAAATATTATTTTTTCACAATGAGTGTAACACTTGTATTTCTACTAATATCTAATTAATTTGATTGACTTAATGTATAAGTAAAAATATTATTCATAATATAAAATTTAATTAATTAGGATTTCTGTAAATTTCTTCTTGTTTGACTCAATGTATAAGTGAACATTTTAATTAGTTTTTTAATAAAATCTACCAAAATAGGTTCATTTTATTTAGTTCAATAAATTTTATGAAAAAATGTATAATAAATATAAACTCTTCTATGATAAGAAATTATTAAATCAGTATTTAAATAAATTATTTACCTAAATTACCTTAAATACTTTTAATTTTAAATTGATAAGAACTAATTGTAATGAGATAAATTCTAGCAATACACTATTTATTATTGATTGAAATTTGTTAAAAATCACAAAATTGTATGGGTCTCATGTAACACCCAAATCACATTGACCTTTCTCTTATTATTCATATAGTTTTATGTTTAATTAGTTTATTTTATTTGGATTAAATTTGTAATTAATTTATTTTATTTGAAGGAATTTAAAAAAAAACTTGATTGAATTATAAAACGCATTCCTAGATAAATCTTTTGCGACGTTTTTACATAATTATAAAATAACATGTGATTATATTAAAGCATACATACTGCATCTATATGTTGGAACCAAAGACGTAGAAGTGTTTAGACTCTCAAAGTTTTGAAGATAACAAACTTATTAATGTTCAAGTTTCTGCCAAAGAACTAACTTCTTTATAGCATACAAGCTTCCCTTAGAAGACTATCTAGTAGACGTGTCAGAGAAGACCGTCTAGTAAACGTGTCAAAAAAAACCGTCCAAAAGACTCGCTAAAGTGGACCGTCCAGTTGAACAAACTGAAGGCGATCGTCCGATGAATAAACTCATACAAGCCTCCAAGATCATATATTCAAACGACTAAGTTTTTAATTTGAACGTCAATTTGATTTATGCTAGTCTTCCTCGAAACTAACATATTACTACTTCTGTGATCTAACGTTCAATTTGTTTGAAGCATTAAATAACATCAACATCATTCGTGTGCAAGAGCCCAACAAAATCAGATAAAGCAAGTCAACTTATCAAACTGCTGAGACGAATGAAGAATGCTCAGTAAAGCAGAATGTCAACACAGTCCTGTACTTTCCGTTTTAGTGCAAGTCTAAAAGCTGTCGCGCCTGATCTCTCTAAAAGGATAGTTTGCACGCCCTTCTTTGCATAACAAAATCAAGTCTTCACAACGAATCTTTTCTCTGAAGACTATATATGTATCAAGGAAGAACATCACAAAGGAGAGACATAAGTGCTTGGTGTAAAAAATTCCTTGTTAACAAATTACTTCTGAACAATCGATAGAAGCGTCCAGTGGACGATAGCAAAAATCTTGTAAAGTTTTCAGAGTGTGCTTGAGCTTTATCTTTCAAATCCTCACTACGTGAGTTGATATATGTTGTATAAACACTTGTTGTGTTGTGAAAGCCTGAAGAGGCTTAGTGTAAAAGAATACTTGGGTTAAGCAATTTAGGGTGATTGCATTGTAAAGCCTAAAGAGGCCACGAACAATACTTGTAACCTAAGGTTGGTTAGTGAATACCTTCTGGGTGAAGGGATTGGATGTAGCTCAGGTTGAGTGAACTAGTATAAAACTTTTTGTATTCTTCTTCTCTCTATCCTTACGCTTGAAAACGTTTTCATACTGGTCAACTTGTTTCAAAAAGTTTTTAAACGCATACTTCAACCCCGGCTTCTTGTGCACTTTTTCTATTTCACCATACATATATTGTATATTGATAGGAAACATACATCATTGTTATTAGGCTGATTACAGTCATCCAGGGTAATTAAGTTCTATAATCATCATCATAAAATATATACATACCCAAAAGGATCCTGACTACTCTATATATACAAGCAAAACGAAAAGGAGTCCCTATATCAGAACTATAGTAGTACCCACTATCTATAAATCCATTCTACCTAACATAACTATAGACATAATTATGCTAATAGCAACAATTGTCCCTCTAGAGTATCCTCCTCTGTGTTCTTCTCGGTTTTAGTATCCTCGTTGTCAACATCCTCCATCTCCATCTACTGCCAGCAACAACATCACACCATATACCTATAAAAGAGAATATGCAAGGAGTGAGATGATTTAATTTCTAAATCACTTTCACAAAAGATTTGTAAGATTACCTACGATAATCATTTATACAATTAACACAAAAGAATGAATGCAGGGGTCCCTAAGTTTTGACCTATGTTTTCATGTAAGACTCAACGACTCATATGGATCCATATCTGAACATATATGTATCCCCCGCCTGATACTATCATCATCGTCATTGTAACACCTTTATCTCAATTTTTCAATTGTTTTCCTAATATTTAATGATTTATTTCTAAAGAATTGAGAAGGAATTTCAAAATTTTGTTTTCCACCATTGTGTTTAGAATGTCGAGATCTATCTAAACGTAATTTTTAATAATTTTTTTGAGAAGGGGCCCAAAGAAATTGCAAAATGACGATTTTGCCCTTATTTTTAGTATTAAAGCTGGCATGAGAACAAGATTCAATTGACAATAAAATATGCATTTAATCTTGAAATCATGTCATATGTATTAAAATATAATTTTGAAAATTTTCTGCAAATTTTTCGAAATTCTTGTGTAAAATGACCAAAATACTCCTAAGTGTCTATTAAGCCAAATCAGTATTAGTTTGACATCTAGAAATGGTAAAAACAATAATCTCAATTCATTTGTAGGTAAAATATTTTATTTTAGAATTTCTATAAAAATTTTGGTATTTATTAAATTAAAATGAATTTAATATAAATTTTTAACTCAAAAATACAAAAAGAAATATAAAAATTTGAAAAATTAAATTTAATTATTATAAATTAATTATTGGTGAAAAATATTGTATATATCAAGTTTCACATTTAAATTCATTAATTTAATATTAAAAGCTAATTTATTCAAGTTTAGGTAATTTTATTTGTACTGGTTGATTCAACTGCTGAGAAATATTTAGGGACACCTTAGCATGCCACATGCCCAACCTAGCCTAGATGACTCACCACCTATTTTTGTTTATGTGTCCACCTAAATAAATTAAAAAAAAACTTAATTTATGACACACTACATGATGTCACCTAAGGACACATAACCTACCCTTCTTCTCTATAAATAGGCCATCTGAACTTCAAATTTCTCATCCTCCTCCTTTTCCAAAGTGAAGGCCAAAACTACCATAGGCAAAATCCCCACCATAAATTTTTTTTGCTTTGTTATCATACAGAAACTTTGCTAGTGTAATACAACTGTGTTTTATCTGTATTTAATGGTAGAATTCTTAACATATATGTGAAAGTAATTTTAGAACAAATCACCCCACTCTACTGTTTTCTTCCATATTGTCGTAACCAGGGTCACAACAGGATGGCAAAAATGATATTAAAAAACAAAGGAGTTGTCATCATATTTATTAAGGGAAAACATGGAAAAACCTTAAGAAATGATCTTGAACCAAAGATTGGATTCAGGAGTCGATTATGCATAGGGAAGGTGTTAACACCCTACGACGTCTGTTATAAAAAACAGTTACCCTTTAACTTAATGTGTGAAAAACCAATTGTCTTGTCCTCTTGCTTATAAAATTATTAATCCTATTTTTATAAATTTTAATATTTTTATTATAGATTTATTTTAAAAAAATTATTATTACAAATTTATTTTTATTATTTTTGAGATCGACAATAGTGGACCCTTGCTCCTACATATCCTTTGGTACAATGAGGAAATCAGACTCACGTAGTTCTTTGGGTAAAAAATCGTTTTTTGGGTTTATGTTTTTTTATATATATATATTTTTTATTATTGTTATAAGAATTATTAAGACATTAAATCTTAATATTATAGACTATTATCTACAACGATAGGCAACTTAATAGATGTGAAACATTCTTATAAAATAAAGTTATAAAAGATTTCGTGATACTCAAGTAAGTCCTAGACCCAACATGATATATCACTATATATTCTTATAAAAAAACAAATTATTAATTATATTTAAACTTAGATAAAACTTTTGTGATACTCAAATGGATCCTAGAGCCAACATGAATAATCACTAAATAAATATTTTTATTTATTATTATTATTATTTTTAAAAAAAATATTAATTAATCATAAGTTTTAAGGAGATTCTTGTGATGTACAAGTGGGTCCTAAACCAAACATGAAAAATCACTAAATCTATTTTTTATAAAAAAAACTATTAACAACTTATTAATTTATTATAAGCTTTAGATAGGATCTTTGTGATATTCAACTGGGTCTTAGACCCAACATGAAATATTACCAAGTCTACATCCTTATTTATTAAAAAGAAAATATTAATTAACAAATTGTTAATCAAACTTAAACCTAGACAAAACCTTTTGTAATATTCAAATGGATCCTAGACCCAACCTGAATAATCACTAAATCTACGTTTTTATTTTTATATTTATTAAATCACTAAATCATATTTTATTTATAAAAAAAAAGGAAAAAATATTATGTCACTGTTTGCGTGAATGGATTTTAAGTTGTTATAACAACTACTTTCGTATCAGCATATTCAAAATTAACAATAAATGATTTTATAAAGAAACGTCATGAAAACCAAAAAAGAAAAAAAGCTTATTCACATTATTATATATATATATATGGGCTTGGCCCATTACAGTAGCCCAAAGCCCCAAAAGAAAAAAAGGAGGGTCAATTGATTCTTTTGAAGAACCAAGGATCACCCCACGCTAGCTTTCCTCTGCAGCGGAACCTCACCGACGTCTCCGTTTGGGTCTTGTGGTCAGTCAAATCGAAACCACGCTGGGGGACATTATTGAAGCGGAACGGCGTGACCGACGGTGACGGAGAATGTCCAGAAAGTGGAACGACAGTGGAGTGACATTACCGAAGCGGAGGTGCGTGACTGTACAGTGGTAAGCGACGCAATGGACGGCAGTTCGCACTGTTATACTGCGTTGGAGTAGCGATGGTCACCGACGATTCGAGTCGTGACGTCGATGTGGCTGACAGCAATTTATCACGTGGTTACCAATGGTTCGCATGGTGGCACAATAGTTTCTTCCTTCTTCTTTTTTTCTTTTTTTTTTTTAAATAAAATTGGATCCTCTGTTAGTATTTTTCGTGCGTGCAATTTTTTGATTGTGATTGGAATATGTGTAGATCTGTGTGGATGTGTAAACTGAGTGAATCAATGGTGTCTATACAGGTTAATATGCTATCAGAAAACAGGGTATTAACATTGACAGACTAAAACAATATTTCAGGCAAAACAAATTTCATGAATTATTAAGAATCAAGCAAAAAAGTTTATTAGTGAAATTTAGACAAGCAACAGAGATAGGGTTTTATTCAACAGCAAAAACGCATAATCTACAGTAAAGATTTACTTTATTTAAAAGATTTACTTTATTTCCATGACGTAAAGATGCAAGAAGAGAAAAGCGATATGATAAAGGAAAGAAAAATAGGTATACCTCCAAAGGACCTGCTAATAGAGGGAGACAACCAAAAAATTTCGCAGCAAAGTGACGTGAATGGATTTTATAAGAGTGAATATGAATGATTCCCCCTCTACGTAATTCATTTTAAATAGGCATCTAATGCCCTTACCCCTTCCTCCAACTTCAGTTTTTGTTTTTAATTCTTCTTTAAATTTTGAAAAGTGGTTTAACCACTTCCGTTCTAGATCCTTTCCCTTTTCTTGTATTTTTATTTTCACTTCATTTTCATTTATTTTTTTTGTATTAGACCATTGGCCTCCAAGACATGTAAGCTCAAGAGCAAAACAAAAACTATTTGAGTCCGACTTGTTTCTCTTTTTATTATTTATTTAATAAAAATTAATTTTCTCTCTTTTTATTATTAAACCTCTTTTTTTAATTCAATTAAAAAAACTTTTAACCCTGATAAAATTGGGTATTCACACATATATGATTGATCGCGATTATTGAAGATGGAGGTAAAGCCCAATGATGCTGAGGACAAGTTAGAAGATATGGACAAGGTTACTTTGCTTAAGTTTCGACTACTAAATGTATTTACTAAGTTGTTATTCTACCTAATTTTATAATTAAAATGCATTTATTAAGTAGTTATTCTGCTCAAATTTAGTTATTAAATTATTATTTTGCTAAAATTTTAGTAATAATATTTTGATTAAGTCATTATTCTGCCAAAATTTTGATTACCAAATTGTTATTATGCTAAATTTTGGTAAGTAGTTATACTACCAAAATTCTAATGATTGCTAAATTATTATCATGTAATTTCTACAATATAAGGCAAAAATGTTATTGGTGCTCAAATTAAATGAGACCAAGGAAACTTCTGTTTCAGAAGAAGGAATTTAATATATTAGTGAGTAATGTGAAGCAAGTGACATGTAGTGGCATGACACCCTATTAGAGAAGTTACAGTTTGGTATGCCGAGGAATGAAATATCGGGACCCACTTGTAGAGGTCTTGGGCGTAGGCATCGAGTAGTGAAGGTCTCAATGGCCAGGGTAGCGCCCTTGAGCTAGGATATTTGCCTAACCAAACTTAATAACCCCAATAACTGCCCAACATTCTAGGATTAGTATAAAAGTATATCTCTATAAATGGACGTCCTGACTGTTATTTGTTCTTCATTAATGATGAAGACTGTACCATGTGATGATGTGGAGAGATGTATATGTAGTCCTAATCACTTCCTAAGTCCTATTAAGAACTATTACTCACTGATGAGGAGTATGGATTCATACCTAGTCAAAGGCAGTCTAGTATAGTATAGTATAACTTAAAATGAACCCAAGGTTTCCTTCTATTGTCAGTTATGTTTTATCTTTGTTTATGGTAGACTTCCTACCATACATGCAAAAGTAATTTTAGAACTAAACACCTCACTCCATTATTCTTCTTCTATGTATGATTGATCGTGATTATTAAAGACGATGTTAATACCCTGTGATACTAAGTACAAGTTAGAGGATGCTTTAACAGGCGAGGATCTAAAGATCTATATTGTAGTATTTTTCTTTTTGTATGAGAAATAGGGTAGATTGACACTGCTATGTCCAGGATTTTTTTGATGTATTTTTGTTCTTTCTGTACTTTATGACTATTATGTATCAACCAAATCATGATGTGCAGTTTAACAACACACACACACACACACACACACACACATATACAATCTTTATCTTTCATCTTTTACTCCATTTCAAAATTATGTTAAAGTCTAAATTCTTCTATTATGAAAGAGGAAAAAAATTTACCTGTATTTTCATCCATTTAAACTTAATAACTAAATTGATATGAATTATATTAAAAAAAAAATGGGTGTTACACTTCGTGTCTACAACAAAGCAATAATCATTAAACAAATACCTTAGCAAGACCAATGGAAATTGTCATGATATCTTTAAGTGGCTCAACCTTGGCAATGGGTAATGAATTGTATAGCTTATCAACATCACTAAATTCTTCAAAGTCCTCACATGAAATAAAATGAAAAATAGGACAGACTGAAAATTCATACTAATTCATAAATTTTGCTTTGTATAAAACTCTAAGACTTTCTTTGGAAAGACTATTCAAAGGGTAGATAAATACATTTACTCAATAATAGTGTTTGATTTTTTATAAAATAGAATGACAAGAGTACAAGCTCCATAACACAAACATGATTACTGTCTACATAGTCATCTAGGAAATCTTTGACATCATTAACCTACTCAACACAAATTTCATCATCATCCGGTGGCCTCATGATAAATTCACATTTAGACATGACAGAGATAAATTAATAGTCATATAAATTGTATTTCCTTTACTATATACCACTCCTAGCGCCCTGCTTTTTCCTTTTGTTGGGAAGTTACCTTAATTATGATCACCCCTAACTTGCCTTAATTATGGTCAATCAGAGTTGGTTGCCAATGTCTCAAGATAAACTCACATTTAGACATGGCTTAGATAAATTAACAGTTGCATAAATTGTATTTTGTTTACTACATACCAATGTAGGTGGCCTATTATTTCCTTTCTATTGGAAAGTCGCATTAATTGCGATCACCCCTAGCTAGCCTTAATTGCAGCCAATTAGAGTTGGTTCCCAATGTATTAGAAAGGGTTCTTATGAAGGGTCTCACCAAGAAGTTTGAGTGAAGAGTCATAGTGTATAGCCATCAAGACATCGACTCATAGCGGGTTAAGGTCTAACATTGACTAGTGATAAGGCCTAAGTAGTGGTTATAAAACTTGAGCAATCCCTATCATACAAATCGATTTTGTTGGGTTGATTTAAGCCCTAAGCCCAAATTCTAAAATGGTATCGAAGTCTATCCTATAACCATTGTTGGGCCATTGTATTGCCACGTTCCAAACTTGTAACCCTTGACATGACGCAATGTGTTGGAAAGTTGCCTTAATTGTGGTCACCCCTAGCTCGCCTTAATTGTGGCATATCTAAGTTGGTTTCCAATATCTAGGAAAGGGCTACCTACAAAAGAGATGACCAAAATTTTTGCGTGAAGAGTCGCAATGTGCATCCATCATGACATCGGCTCATAAAGGGTTGAGATCTCACATTTATTAGAGATAAAGCCTGAGTAGTGCTTATAAAACTTAGGCATTCCTTACCTGATAAGCCAATTTTATGGGGTAGGATTAAGCCCTAAGCCTAAATTTGAAGATGAAATTAGAGCCCATCCTAGAACTATTGTTGGCCTATCTGCAATGCCACATTTCAAATCCATAGCTCAGGTCTTGAGGGAACGTGTTGGATAGTCTCCTTAATTGTAGTCACTCCTAGCCCACCTTACTTAGCGCCTATCTAAGTTGGTTGCCAATATATTTGACAGGGCTACCTATGAAAGGTTGAATGAATGGTCAAGTGAAGCATCATAGTGTGCAGCCATCAGGTCATCGACTATCTTAGAACCATTGTTGGGCCATTTGTATTGCCACATGTTCTAAGCCTGCAACCCTACACGTGAGGGCAATCTTTTGGAAAGTCACCTCTAGCTTGCCTTAATTGCGGCTATCAGCATTGATTGCTAATGTCTTAGAAAAGGTTACCTACAAAGAGTCATGGTAGGCAACCCACAAGACGTCGATGTATAAGGGGTTGAGGTCATGGTTGTTAAAATTGAGTGTAGTTTGTAAACTCATCTTCACCCCAACCAAACTGGCCAACTCGGACTCAAACTCGTTTTCCATCGAGCTCGAATAATCTCAGTTGAACTCGCACAAACTTGATCAAAATCGCGAGTACAACACTGAGTTTCCGAGTTCTATTGGGCGAAGAAAATTGCCCAAAACGATAACTCAAATTGCATTTCCATTTATGGCTTTTAGACAAAGCTGAGGGTTTCGCAATTTCGACCTTCTCCTCCGCAATTTTGCTGCATCGAGTGCTAGTGTTTCACAACTAAGCTAATTCCCTCTTATAATCTACAAATTGCATTTTGACGTTCTCTTCTCCTTTGCGAGTTTCGAGTTTCAACCACTGCTCCTCTTCTCCTTCATGATTACACTACCTCTGTGTTGCACATCTTGCTTCACGATCTGATTTGAATGCCCATCTTGCTCTACGATTTGAAGGTTTGCCTTTTATCTATATTATTTCTATATTGCTTTGTTTTGTGACTTTTCTCCGAAACACATCTTACTCTCCATCTTGAATCAGATCATCTATCTTTATTTCTCTGTACATATCAAATTATTGTTAAAAAAATATCTGTTTTGTTAGAAGTAAGGGTGAGCATAAGACTAAGAATCGATCCAAATCTAAAGTATTTGACTTCACCAAAAGTTCACTTTATTATGGGGTTGAAATGCTAAATTATTATGTTATTTATAGGTATTTTAATATTCCTTTATATTAGGTATACTCTTATGAGTTTATGAAGTCCCCCACGAGGTTATGTAAACTCTTGACTTTAATAACCTTAGTTAAGGTCCCACATTGACTAGAGATAAGGCCTAAGTAGCCCTTATAAAACTTGGGTAATTATCATCATACAAACTGATTTTGTGAGGTTAAGTTAGGCCCTAAGCCCAAATTCTAAAATGGTATCAGAGTCTATCCTAAAATCATTATCAGGGCATCTCCCTTGCCACGTTTTAGGCCAACAAACCTGGGTGTGAGCGTTGCAAAGCCACCTTAATTGCGGTCACCCCTAGCCTGCCTTAACTGTCGCCTATTTGAGTTGGTTGCCTATGTCTTTGAAAAGGCTACCTACAAATTGGATGACCAAAGCGATTGAGTAAAGGATTGTAGTGTGCGGTCATTAAGACGACGCTCATAGTGATGAGGTCCCACATCAACTAGAGATAAGGCCTAAGTAGCTTTTATAAAACATAAACAATCCCTATCATACAAATTGGTTTTATGGGGTTGATTAGGCCCTAAGCCCAAATTCTGAGACTTTCTTTACAGAAAGTCCTTCAAGCTCAATTTTGGTGTTATGGATTAAGATTCTAAATCCCTCAAACTTTTAAAATAATGATATTTTCCAAATAAAGAAATATAAGTATGCAATTCAAACTAAATATAACCTTTTATAAACAACACATGAATGCAAACACACTCTAATGTTAATCATAAGATAAGCAAGCAGTAGACTTGTACAAGCAAAATGATGGAAAGCATATTTAAAAAAAAAATTTGATTTAAAAAAGAAAGAAGTTACCATAAGTAGCATAAGATTAAAAGAAGAAAGAAAACAAAAGAACTTTCTTGTCTTTGATCTCACTAGACTGAACCAAGTCTTAAACCCAACTCATGTTCTTTAGGTTAGCCTCTACCTTCTCCTTCTAGTTTGCATTGTCTGTGTTGATGTCATAAACCTAACTCACCAATGGTTCAACCATTGAAAGCCATAAAAAAAAACAATTAGAAAGGCATAGTAAGCCACATGTATGCAATGAAATATCTCATGTATCAGGCACATCATTTTGGAAAATAAAGTGTATAAATGCATAAATAGGGATATTTTCAATAATTATTTTAGTAATGACTCATAAGAAATAATTTAAGCTTAATGAAATAAGAATTACGGAATAAATACAGAAGTTTATAATGTTGAATCTGATGTTCATACTACCAAAGAAGACTCCAAGCTAAGCACATTGTTCAGCTTCAAATTGTGTATAAGGGAAAAATCTCATATTCTTTCTAATAAACTACTAGATTTCTATTAACTAGTATCAAAGCTCCGATATAGCAGCTAGGAGTTTGTGAAAATGATATCAAAATTTGATGTATTCAAATGTGTTAAAAAATGGCTCTTAAGTGTTTAGGGTATGTTAGGATCCAATTGCAAGGTATTGGACTCGAGCCCCATATTGAAAGTACAGGATTCTAATGTGGGGTTTGTGACTCGTTGGGCTCTCCAGCTACATCAACTAGCTATCAATTTGTACTAGAGCCTTCCACCTTGTCCCTCAATTGCAAACGAGTAGTGCACATGGTGACATCGACATTGTATTGTTCGCCAAAGACTAGTAGTCAAAAGGCTAGTGCATAGCCAATCTGCGTGGGCACCGAGGTTACGAATCGTAGGAGGATGTTAGAATTCAATTACAAGATATGGGTTGAGTCCAACCAACATTGTATGTTTGGAATTGTAGCGTAAGGTTTTTAAGGCCTTTGCTTCTCCAACCACATTAGCTAGTTTTTGGAGTTAGGTTCTCCTCGAGTTCCTACCAGGGGCACTTGGACAAATTCGTCTTCCATAAGCTTCGTACTCTAAACTTTGCACCTTAAGCATATGTTTTTCTACATAATTTCAACTTAACTAATATGGTTTTTTACACCAACCACTAAATAGTAAAGACATATTCTAGGCAAACCATGCACAAGAATACCCAATAGGCTTATAATGGCCTTGAAATAAGCTTGTTATGTAGTAAATATCATGTGTTCTTGCATAATTATGCACAATTTGCACCTATAATTCACCATTTTTGTAGTTTAGACCATGTACATGCAATTAGGCACTAGGATTGCCCATTCAAACCACAAACCGAGGGCTAAGATGTTCTAAAGCACCAACATGACTCATATGGGTTGTCAGCCATACTAATAGTATTTTAGGCCAATTCATGAGTCATGACTTAAATTTTTTAAGAAGCTTATTAGTTTTTCACTTGCTAGGTTCACTGTTTAGCTACAAAATTAAGTATAAGGGAAAATCCTTTATTCATTCTAATATGATACTAGTTTTCTATAAACTGGTATGAAAACTCCGATCTAACAACTTTGGGTTTGTGAAAAAGATTTCAAAATTTGGTGTATTCAAGTGTGTTAAAACTTTGCTCTTAAGTGTTTAGGGTATGTTTATATCCAATATAATGTATTGGATTCCAGCCCCACTTTGGACCTGTACAATTTTAGTGTGGGGTTTAAGAATCCATGGACTATTTAACTACATCAGCTAGATATTGTGATCATACCAACCTACATCAGAGCCTACCACCATGTCTCCCAATTGCAACCAAGTAGTGTACATGGAGACGTTGACATTGCATTGTCGCTAAGGAATAGTCAAAAGGCTAGTGTATAGCCAATCCTGTTTGGGCGCTGAGGCTAGAAAGCGTAGCATAATGTTAGGATTCAATTGCAAGGTATGGGACTTAATTCCCACCCACATTGCATGTATGGGATTCTAGTGCAGGCTTTCTAAGGTCTTTGGCTCTCCAACTACATCAGTTAGTTTTGCAGTTAGTACTCCCCGAGGTTCTTACTAGGGACACTTGAATAGATTCGACTTCCATAGGCTTCATACACTAAACCTTTGGCTCTCCATCAGGTCTATCTAGCTCAATTTGGACCCTTTGAACCTAAATGGTGAGTTTAGGCTTCCTTAGATTAACTTGGTGCATAACTTCCAAATTAGAAATCTATTTAAGGTAAGGTTTTCTTCTACAATTTCTTAGCATTGAGGGCTACTTGGTTACAAAAAATGAACTTCATTGGTCAATGTAGCTCAATTTAGACCCCTAGAACTGAAAAGGAAAATTTAGTAAGCTTTAGCTTCAAGAAGAGTGACAAAATAACCACATTAGTTCATGTATCACATGTTAAACGCATTTAGAGTTCATAGGAATTACAACAACCAAGCCTTTTCTCATTAAATGGAGTCAGTTACATGGATCAAACAACACCATATCAGGGCTTCTTCATACATTCCCAAACCATCAATGGTGAGACCTTACCATCTTTTCAACAATAGATGCTACCCCTAACTTTCTCCCTAATACATTTGTTCTTAATCTTATTTTGTTTAATATGTTCACTCATCCAATGCAAGCATTCTCATTTTTGCTACATTGAGTTTATTCTCTTGTTTGGTTTTTATAGCTTAGTATTCAATGTTTATAAGAATTAGTGTCTAGAAAATAGCACCCACTTATTCTTAGCCTAGAAAATTGTATTGTGAAGTGTACATGTGTGTGTATCTGTATGTGTGTATAACTGTCTTCTCACTCAAGCAACAATCACATACAATTTCTCTTTCTCATTTCTTTAATATGTCCTATAAGGCTATACTCAAATATGCTATATGTTAGATAGCTGGAACTTAGGATTCCTTTATACCAAAGATCTTCAAGGAGAACATCTCAATTTATTCTAGTGATCACTTCTCTTATTACTCGTGTAAAATATCTATCAAAATATGTGAACACACATGCAAATGAATGTTTAAACAAAAGTTCATAAATATATATCATGTATATGCTAATACTAGAATTTCAATCCAATTAATTCTTAACAAAATAGTATTTGCAATTTGTGAGACTCATTCTACCTGTATAGGAAATTCTCAATATATAATAAGAAAATTATATTATTTGGTTTAGGGAATTTCATAAATTTATGAAATCGACTACTATATTATTACTAAATAGTGCAAAAAAAGGGGAAATATTATGTTTGTCCATATTCAATATATTCAATATAATTATACAAGACAAAAAATGGATGAAAATAATTCCATTTTAAAGTCCTATTTCTTATAGAGAGCAAGAAAATATGAATGTTCAACTATATTCCACCTTTTGTGGAATCATGCCAAATGAATGGCTTTCAATTACCATGGCACACAAAACATAATTTACTGCTCATATTTAACTAGATTCACAACCCTACACCAAGACAAGAAATCTACCCTACCTTTGGATGAATTACTAGTACCACATCACCAAATAAAGTCTCTAGTTGTGTTGTGGCCACAGTCAAGTAGTCACTCTAACAAAATGAGTAATCGCTAAAACATCAATGCTAACAGTAATTGAAAATCCACAAGGTGCATCCATTGAGAAAATAAATCTCATCTCAAAGTATGAAAATAAAAGAAAATCTACACAAATAATCTAATTCAAATGGAAAGATAATGGTACCAATTTTTTGTCATCACTACAATAGGCATTGAAGATTTAAGATTTCATTTCATGCATTCTGATGAAATGATCAACAAACATTTCACCCACATGAGTAGAAACAAGAGAGCAAAGACATATATTTTTGTGTTTAACAATCTGAAATGTTTGAGCAAATTGAAGAATTAAGAGAGTGACTTATATAGCCTTTTCACAGAGATTTTTGTTAAGAGGTACACCTATGCTACCCCACAAATTTAATGGACAACACATGCTTATATAATAACAGTTTATATAATCCATAGTCATACACATAAATGCTCCAAAATTAAAAAAAATTCAAAAAACTCTGGACATATTCATAAATAACAATAAAAAGTTATGGGTATTAACTCTTAAGCAAACATACAAGTAAATAGAAACAAGGATGCCATGACTAACCAAAGACGGAAAGAGAAAGGTAATGAATGGTTTAAGTCTTTAGGAGATAGATGACCAAAAATAAGACCTTAGAGATTCAGGCTAGAGAGACAATAAACAGAGAACATAGACTAATGGAATAAAGAGAACAAGAGAAAACAGAAAAAAAAAAAACTATGAGTAAAGAGACGAAAACATAAAAAACAGAGATTGATTAAAATAAAAGAACAATCAAAACAAGATTAAGTAAAAAACGGAAGAAAAAAAAATAATAGAAGCTGTTATAATGGTTTCCAGAGAGTCACCGAAGGGTCATACAGTGGTCGATGGAGGGTGCAAGGTACAAGAGGACATAAGTAAGACATAATAGTTATTAATTTGGAAACAGTTTTCTACAAGTTGAAACCTTTACCCTTACCTCCATAAAATGTCCCTCTAATTTTCATATTGGAGGCCATTCTCAAGATTTTGGACACCATCAGCATAACAATGCTTTCACTTGTAGAAATTTAAGAATAGGCACCAGTATTTTCATTTAAACTCCCAGTAATTTACAAATTGTTCACAACTGAAACAAATCATCACTAAAAACATTATCACCCTTCCTATTAAAGCCCTAAAGCAAATTCAAAGAACATCTCTAAAGTGTATGGAAAACCAACTATTTGCAGCAAATTCACTAAATCACCTTTAAAGTTTATGGAAAACCCATAATTTGCAACAAATTCACGAAGACCACGTAATTAAAACATTTAAATAAAATAATGCTCATGCTTTCTTGTAGGTCATCAAATCTACAAGAAAACATGAATCTTATATGTTATGAAATACTACTATATAGATAGACAGACAAACAAACAGACAAAGAGACGGAGAAGAAAAATGAGTAACAAAAATTGGCATAACAATATAATTATGCTTTCTATATAATTATGCAGAACCTGCACCTATAATTCACCATTTCTCTAGTTTAGACCAAAGACATGCAATTAGGCACTAGGATTGCCAATTCAAACCACAAACTAAGGGCACTAATGTGTTCTAAAGTACCAACATGAGTCATGTGGGTTATTAGTCATGCTAATCCTATTCTAAGCCTGTTCATGAGCCATGGGATAATTTTTTTAGGAAGCTTATTGGTTTCTAACCTACTAGATTCACTTTTCAACTTCAAAATTGGGCATAAGTAAGAAATCCCTTATACTTTCTAATAAGATGCCAGGATTTTATTAACTGGTATTAAAGCTTCGATCTAGGAGCTATGGGTTTGTGAGAATGATTTCAAAATTTGGTGTGCTCAATTGTGCTAAAACTTGGCTCCTACATGTTTAGGAAAGGTAGGATCCAATTGCAAAGCAATGGATACAAGCCCTACATTGTAAGAATGGGATTCTAGTGTGGGATATATGAGTCCCAAGGCTCTCCAACTACATTAGCTAGCTTTTGTTATTAGGTTGATATTAATTTATGTCAGAGCCTTCCACCACATCTCTCAGTTGCAAATGAGCGGTGCACATAGTGATGTTGACTTGCATTGCTCGCCAAGGACTAGTCTCAAAAGGCTAGCGCACAACCAACTCGCATGGGTGTTGAGGCTACAAAGTGTAGCAGGATGTTAGGATTTAATTGCAAGGTATAGGACTTGACTCCCACCCATATTTGAAGTACAAACTAAGCTTTTTAAAGTTGGGCTCTCCAACTACATCAGCTAGTTTTTGTGGTTAGGTTCTTCCCAAATTCTTACTTAGGGCACTTAGACAACTTTTACTTCCATAGCCTCTGTAATCCAAACTTTTGATCCTAACCATGGTTTTTTTTTTGCATAGTTTAAGTTCCAGCTTATCTACTCTGGTTTTGCATGTTTAGACACTTTAATACCATGTTTAGGTTCTTTTTTCACCGTCCAATGAGCACCAATGACAGATTTTGGGCAAACCATACACGAGAGTACCTAATAGGCTTAGAATTAATGGCTTGTAAATAAGCTTGTTACGCAACAAATATCATGCGTTCTACATAATTATGCAGAACTTGTACCTATAATTCGCCATTTGTCTAGTTTAGACCATGTACATGCAATTAGGCACTAGGATTGCCCATTCAAACCACAAATCGAGTGCATTAATGAGTTCTAAAGCATCGACATGAGTTATTTGGGTTATTAGTCATGCTAATCCTATTTTATGCCTATTCATGAGTCATGAGATAATTTTTTAGGAAGCTTTTGGTTTCTAACATACTAGGTTCACTCTTGAACTTCAAAATTGGGTATAAGGGAGAAATGCCTCGTACTTTCTAATAAGATAACATGTTTCTATTAATTAGTACTAAAGGTCTAATCTAGGAGATATGGGTTTGTGAAAATGATTTCAAAATTTGGTGTACTCAATTGTGTTAAAACTTGGCTTTTACATCTTTAGGGCAAGTTAGGATCTAACTACAAGGTAATGGACATAGGCCCTACATTGGAGAATGGGATTCTAACACTGGGATATATGAGTCCCAAGGCTCTCCAACTACATTAGCAAGCTTTTGTCGTTAGGTTCATATCAATTTGTATTAGAGCCTTTTGCCATGTTTCTTAGCTGTAAACGAGCGATGCACATGGTGATGTTGGCATTGCATTGTTCGCCAAGGACAAGTCTCAAAAGGATAGTGCACAGGCAACTCGTGTGGGCACCAAGACAACAAAAGGCAGCAGGACGTTAGAATTCAATTGCAAGGTATTGGACTTGATTTTGACTCACATTTGATGTATGGGATTCCACTGCGGGCTTTTTAAGGCCTTTGGCTTTCCAACTACATCATTTAGTTTTTGTGATTAGGTTCTCACTGGGTTGTTACTTGGGCACTTGTACAACTTCAACTTCCATAGGCTTCATAATCCAAACTTTTGGTTTGAACCATCAATTTTTCTACATAATTTAATTTTCAACTTATCTACTCTGGTTTTGCACATTTAAACACTTTAGTGCCATGTTTAGGTTCTTTTTTCACCAAACATATATTTTGGGCAAACATGTGCACGAGAGTACCCAATAGGCTTAAAACGACTTCTAAATAAGCTTGTTACGCAGCAAGTATCACGTGTTATGCATAATTATGCAGAACTTGCACCTATAATTCACTATTTCTCTAGTCTATACCAAATACATGCAATTAGGGACTAGGATTGTCCATTCAAACCATAAACCGAGGGCACTAATGTGTTCTAAAGCACCAACATAAGTCATATGGTTGTTAGTCTTGCTAATCCTATTTTAAGCCTATTCATGAATCATGAGATAATTTTGGGGGGAGCTTATTCGTTTCTAACCTACTAGGTCCACTTTTTAGCTTCAAAATTGGGTCCATTTTTCTAGTAAGATTCTAGGTTTCTAATAATTGGTATTAGAGTTTCAATCTAAGAGTAGTGGGTTTGTGAAAATGATTTCAAAATTTGGCGTGCTCAGTTATATTAAAACTTGGCTTTTACGGTGTTTAGGGCACGTTAGGATCTAATTGCAAGGTAATGGACACAGACCCCACATTGGAAGAATGGGATTCTAGTGTAAGATATATGACTCCCACAACTCTCCAACTACGTTAGCTAGCTTTTGTGGTTAGGTTCATATCAATTTGTATCAGAGCCTTCCTACCATGTCTCTCTATTGCAAACAAGTGTTGCACATGGTGATGTCGGCATTGCATTACTCGCCAAGGACTAGTCTCAAAAGGCTAGTGCACAGCCAACAAGCAGTGGACGTTAAGGCTTCAAAATGTAGGAAGATGTTAGGATTATATTGCAAGGTATAGGACTTGAGTCCCACCTACACTAGATGTATGGGATTCTAGTGCGGACTTTTTAAGGCTTTGGCTCTCCAACTACATCAGCTAGTTTTTGTGGTTAGATTTTCCTCAGGTTCTTACTTAGAGTACTTAGACAACTTCAATTTCTAAATGCTTCATAATCTAAACTTTTGGTCTGAACCTTGATTTTTTTGCATAATTTAAGTTCCAACTTATCTACTATAGTTTTGCATGTTTAGAAATTCTAGCACCACATTGAGGTTCTTCTTACACCAACCACTAAGCACCAAAGACATATTTTAGGCAAACCATGCTCGAGAGTACCCAATAGGCTTAGAACGGCTTCCAAATAAGTCTTTTATGCAACAAATATCATGAGTTCTGCATAATTGTGCAGAACCTACACCTATAATTCACCATTTCTCTAGTTTAGTACCAAGTACATAATTAGGCACTAGGATTGCCCATTCAAACCACAAACTGAGGGCACTAATGTGTTCTAAAGCACCAACATGAGTCATATGGGTTGTTGGTCGTGTTAATCCTATTTTAAGCCTATTAATGAGTCATAAGATAATTTTTTCAAGAGCTTATTAGTTTCTAACCTACTAGGTTCACTTTCAGCTTCAAAATTAGGTATAAGGGAGAAATCCCATATACTTTCTAATAAGATATGAGGTTTTTATTAATTGGTATTAGAGCTCTGATCTAGGAGCTGTGGGTTTGTGAAAATGATTTCAAACTTTGGTGTGATCAATTATGCTAAAGCATGGCTCTTACGTGTTTAGGGCAAGTTAGGATCTAATTGCAAGGTAATGGACATTGGCCCCACATTGGAAGAATAGGATTCTAACATAAGGTATACGAGTCCCAAGGCTTTCCAACTACATTAGCTAGCTTTTGTCATTAGGTTCATATCAATTTGTAACAAAGCCTTCCACCATGTCTCTCAACTGTAAATAAGCAGTGCACATGGTGATGTCAACATTGCATTATCCGCCGTCGAGGCTACAAAGTGTAGTAGGATGTTAGGATTAAATTACAATGTATAGGACTTCAATCCCACTTGCATTGGATGTATGAGATTCTAGTGTAGGCTTTTTAAGGTCTTTGGCTCTCCAACTACATCAACTAGTTTTTGTCGTTAGGTTTTGCCCAGGTTCTTACCTAGGGCACTTGGACAACTTTGACTTCCATAGGCTCTATAATCCAAACTTTTGGTCTTAACCATGAATTTTTCTACATAATTTGAGTTCCAACTTATTTACTTTGGTTTTGCACGTTTAGACACTCTAACACCACATGTAGGCTGTTTTTTCACCAACCATTGAGCACTAAAGACATATTTTGTGAAAACCATGCACAAGAGTATCTAATAGGCTTAGAATGACTTCCAAATAAGCTTGTTACACAACAAAGATCATGCGTTCTAAATAATTATGCAAAACATGCACCTATAATTTGCCACTTCTCTAGTTTAGACCAAGTATATGTAATTAGGCACTAGGGTTAAACCACAAACCGAGGACATTACTGTGTTCTAAAGCACCAACGTGAGTCACTTGGTTTGTCAGTCATGCTAAATCTATTTTAAGCCTATTCATGAGTCATGAGATAATTTTGTGGGGAGCTGATTATTTTCTAACCTACTAGGTTCACTTCTCATCTTCAAAAATAGGTATAAAGGAGAAATCCGTTATTCTTTCCAATAAGATACCAAGTTTCTATTAACTAGTATTAGAGCTCTAATCTAGGAGTTGTGGCTTCGCGAAAATGACTTCAAAATTTGGTGTGTTCAATTGTGTTAAAAACTTGGCTCTCACATGTTTAGGCCATGTTAGGATCCAATTGCAAGATATTGGACATAAGCCTCACATTGGAAGAATAGGTTTCTAGTGTGGGGTTTAAAAGCCCTAGACCCTCCAACTACATTAGCTACCTTTTGTGGTTAAGTTCATATCAAATTGTATCAAAGCCTACTACAAACGAGTGGTGCACATGGGATGTTGGCATTGCATTATTCGTCAAGGACTAGTCTCAAAAGGCTAGTGCATAGCCAACTCGCGTTGGCGCCGAGGCTACAAAGTGTAGTAGGATGTTAGGATTCAATTGTAAGATATAGGACTTGACTCCATCCCACATTGGATGTATGGGATTCTAGTGCGAGCTTTTAATGACCTTTGGCTCTCCAACTACATTAGCTAGTTTTTGTGGTTAGGTTCTCCTTGGGTTCTTACCTGGGGCACTTCGACAACTTTGACTTCCATAGGCTTTGTATCCAAACTTTTGGTCTTAACCATGTGTGTTAAAACTTGGTGCATTCAAGTGTGTTAAAACTTGGTTCTTATGTGTTTAATGTATATAAGGATCCAATTACAAGGTACTAGACTCAGGTCCTAATGAGAGTATAGGATTCTATTATAGGATTTCTAAATCTGTTTACACTCCCACTACATCAGCTAGCTGTTGTGGTCATATCAATTTGTATCGAAGCCTTCCACCAGGTCTCTTAGTTGCAAATGAGCAATGCACATGGTGATGTCAACATTGCATTATTCACTAAAGACTACTCAACAGGCTAGTCAGCAACCAATCTACATGGGCACCGAGGCTATAAAGCGTAGCAGGATGTTAGGATTCAATTGCAAGGTATAAGACTTGAGTCCCACCCACATTGTAAGTATTAGATTCTAGAGCGGGATTTTTAAGGCTTTTGCCTCTCCTGCTACATCAGTTTTTGTGGTTAGGTTCTTTTAAGTTTCTTTTTAAGGGCACTTGAATAAATTTGACTTTGACAGGCTTTGTGCTCTAAATGTTTGGTTTTAACAATGTGTTTTTCTGCATAATTTAAGTTCCAACTTAACTACTCTAGTTTTGCATGATTAGACACTCTAACACCATGTTTATGTTCTTTTTTTCCACAACCACATAGCACCCAAGACATATTTTGGGCAAACCATGCATAGTAATACCTAAAGGCTTAGAATGGCTTTTAAATAAGCTTGTTATATAGCAAATATCATGCGTTCTACATAATTATGCAAAACTTGTATCTATAATTCTCCATTTCCCGTCATTTAGACCAAGTACAAGCAATTAGACACTAAGATTGCCTATTCAAACCACAAACTGAAGGCACTAATGTGTTCTAAAGCACAAACATGACTCATATGGATTGTTAGCCATGCTAATCCTATTCTAAGCCTATTCATGAGTAGTCATGACATAATTTTTTGGGGAGCTTATTAGTCTCTCACCTACTAGGTTCACTATTTAGCTTCAAAATTGGGAATAAGGGAGAAATCCCATATGTTTTCAAATAAGATAGTAGGTTTCTATTAATTGGTATCAAAGTTTCGATCTAGTAGTTGTGAGTTTGTGAAAGTGATTTCAAAATTTGGTCTATTCAAGTGTGTTAAAATATGTATCTAGGTTATGTTAGGATCCAATTGAAAGATATTGGATTCGGGCCCCACATTGGAAGTATGGGATTCTAGTGTTGTGTTTAAAGGTCCTTAGGCTCTCAAACATCATCAGCTAGTTTATGTGGTTAGGTTCACCCAAGGTTGATAACAATTTGTATTGAAGCCTTACACTATGTCTCTCAACTGCAAACGAGCAATGCACATGGTAACGTTGGCATTGCACTGTTCACCAAGGACTAGTCAAAAGGCAAGTGCATAGCCAAACTGCGTGAAAGCCAAGGCTACTAAGCGAAGCAGGATGTTAGGATTCAATTACAAGGTATAGGACTTAAATCTCAACCACATTGGAAGTATAGGATTCTAGTACGGGTTATTGAAGGCCTTTGGCTCTCCAACTACATCAGCTAGGTTTTGTGGTTAATGTTCTTTTGAGGTTCTTACAAAGGATAGATTCAACTTCTATAGGCTTTGTACTTTAAGCTTTTGGTCTTAACCATGTACTTTTCAACCTAATGTAACTTCCAACTTATCTATTTATTTTTGCACATTTGCACACTCTAACACCATGTTTAGGTTCTTTTTTCACCAATCATTGAGCATCAAGACATATTTTGGGCAAATCAAACACAAGAGGACCCAATTGCATAAAATGGCTTCCAAATAAGTTTGTTATGCAGTAAATATCATGTTTGCACAATTATGCAAAACTTGCACCTATAATAAGCCATTTCTCTAGTTTATACCAATTACATGCAATTTAGGCAATAAGATTACCCATCCAAACCATAAACTGAGGACAATAATGTGTTCTAAAGCACCGACATTACTCATATAGGTTGTTAGCCATATTATTCCTATTCTAAGCCTATTCATAGGTAATGACATAATTATTTTGGGGAGCTTATTGGTTTTTCACCTACTAGGTTCACTGTTTAAGCTCAAAATTGGGTGTAAGGGAGAAATCCCTTTTCTTTCTAATAAGATACCAGTTTCTATCAACTAGTATAAGATTGAATATCTAGGAGCTGTGGGTTTGTGAAAATGATTCCAAAATTTGGTTTATTTATGTGTGTTAAAAATTGGATCTGAAGTGTTTAGGGTGTGTTAGGATCCAATTGCAAGGTATTGGACTTAGGCCCCACATTGGAAATATAGGATTCTAGTATAAGCTTTATGGGTCATTGACAACCAGCTCTAATACCACTTTGTAATGCCAGGCCACTTTCAGAATCGAAGAATGTCCCTACAAACCAACACAAGACTTTTTAGCAAGCTTTGTCCTCACTCACATGCTTCCTAGGAAACTTCCTAAGAGGTCACCCATC
Source organism: Spatholobus suberectus (assembly GCA_004329165.1). Classification (NCBI taxonomy): domain Eukaryota; kingdom Viridiplantae; phylum Streptophyta; class Magnoliopsida; order Fabales; family Fabaceae; genus Spatholobus; species Spatholobus suberectus. The sequence goes on from CM014732.1 coordinate 36,420,330, forward strand.
CCAAAATTGCTCCAAGTTAAGCACACTTAACTGTGGAGTTCTTAAGTGATAGCCTACCAAATAATAGATGCGTCTTATTGGTATAGGTAGCACTTATCAATTCCTTTAAGCTATCCTCAACTATACAGTCCCACACCTGCACAATCTCTAGATCCCTCTCATTCTAGTGTGTATTCGATTCATTCATACGCCCCTCCCACTGAAAGTCTGCTAGGAGCCGCTCATTGTTCGTGCCTTATCTTTTTTGCACCAGCGTTCACTCCCCGCCCTCGTCAGCGTACAGGATATTACATGCCCACCAGCTTCTACTTGGTTCATCCTCGAACCACAACGTACTAGGAGAGAGATCTTACTCTAATACCACTTTGTAACACCTTATAATACCAAAGTTCTCATTATAGCACCGCCCTTGAGAGTCGATGTCTCGGCGGCTCACACTCTACACCACTTTACTCGGTGACACTTCACTCAACTTCCTCATTGGTTAGAACCCTTCCACCGGCCAAAACCTTCAGTAGGTAGCCCTTTCCGAGACATCAACAACCAGCTCTAATACCACTTTGTAACGCCTTACTACTTTCAGGATCGAAAATTGTCCCCATAAACCAATACTACACTTTTCAGCATGCTTTGTCCTTACTCACACGCTTCTTGGAAAATTTTCCAAGAGGTCACCCATCCCAAAATTGCTTCAAGTTAAGTAGGCATAACTATAGAGTTCTTAAGTGATAGCCTACCAAAAAATTAGACGCATCTTGTTAGTATAGGTAGCACTTATCAGTTCCTTTAAGCTATCATCAACTATACAGTCCCATACCTTAACAACCTCTGGATTCTTCTCATCCCGGTGTGTATTCGATTCATTCATGTGCCCCTTTCGCTGAAAGCTTGCTAGGAGCTGCTCCTTGTCCATGCCTTATCTTTTTTGTACCAGCTATCACTCCCCGCTCTTGTCATGCTAGGGATGTTACATGCCCACCAAATACCGCACCATGTTGTGGTACCTGCTCTTATGTATGAGGTCATACCAGACTCTCCTCTGACGCCACCTCCTTCACCAACTTCAAGCCTGCCTTCTAACATTGATTTGCCAATTACCCTACAAAAAGGTACTCGTTCTACTCGAAATCCATGTCTACTGATGTTACTTTATTCGAGTCTGTCCCATACCTTGAGTCTACTACCTTCAATCCAAGCTGGTTCCAACTGTGACCCTTCCTCTTGTTCCACTACCACCTTTCTCACATGAAGTTCCCTCACCAGATCCACCGGCGACACGACCTGCTCAGTCATATCAACGTCGCCAACGCCATGTTGTGGTACCTGCTCCTACTACTAAGGCCATATCAGCCTTTCCTTTGATGCCATCTCCTTCACCAATTTTGGGCCAGCCCTTTAACATTGATTTGCCAATTTCCCTACGAAGTGGTACTCGTTTGACTCGTAATCTATTTCTGCTGATGTCACATTCTTTAAGTCTGTTTCATTCCTTGAGTTCTCTACGTTTACTCCCAAGCTGGTTCCTACTATCACTCTTCCTTTTTGTTCCACTACCAGTTGTCTCAAAGGATGTTCCCTCAATGGATCCACAGGAGATGCGACTTCTTTATACATGTCAACATCGCCAGTGCCATGCTGTGGTACCTACTCCTACTCTTGAGCTCATATCAGTCTTTCCTCTTACGCCACCTCCTCCACCAACTCCAGGCCTACCCTCTAACATTGATTTGCCAATTGCCCTACGAAAAGGAACTTGTTATACTCGTAATTCATTTCTACTTTGTTACATTCTCAGTCTGTTCCATACCTTGAGTCTACTACCTTCAGTCTCGAGCTAGTTTCGATTGTCACCCTTCTTCTTGTTCCACTACCACCTTTATCTCAAGATGTTCCTACAGCGAATCCACAGAAACGCGACCTCTTCAGACATATCAATGCCGCCAATGCCATGCTGTGGTACCTGTTCCTACTGCTAAGCCCACACTAGACTCTCCTCTAACGCCACCTCCTTCACCAATTCTGGGCCTACCCTCTAACATTGATTTGCCCATTGCCCTACAAAAAGGTACTCGTTCTACTCGTAATCCATTTCTGCTGATGTTACTTTCTTTGAGTCTTTCCCATACCTTGAGTCTACTACCTTCACTCTCGAGCTGGTTCCAACTGTGACCCGTTCCTCTTGTTCCACTACCACCTGTCTCACAGGATGTTCCCTCACCAGATCTTCCGGCGACACAACCTTCTCAGACATATCAACGTCGCCAACGCCATGCTGTGCTACCTGCTCCTACTACCTGAGGCCATACCAGGTCTTTCCTCTTGACGCCACCTCCTTCACCCACTCTGGGCTAGCCCTCTGACATTGATTTGCCCATTGCCCTACAAAGAAGTACTCAGTTCTACTCATAACCCTGTTTCTGCTGATGTTACTTTTTTTGAGTCTGTTCCACACCTTGAGTCTACTACCTTCACACCAGAGCTGGTTCTGACTGTCACCCTTCTTCTTATTCCTCTACCACCAAACTCACAAGATGTTCCCTAAGCAGATCCATTAGCAATGCAACATCTTCAGACATATCAACATCGCCAACGCCAAGCACTGCTGCGTACTACTGTTTAGGCCATACCAGACTCCCCTCTAACGCCACCTTGTTCACCAACTTCAGGCTTACCCTATTACATTGATTTGCCCATTACCCTATGAAAAGATACTTGTTCTACTCATAATCTGTTTCTACAAATGTTATTTTCTTTGGAGTCTGCTACGTTCACACCCAAGCTGGTTCTTACTGTCACCCTTCCTTTTGTTCCACTACGACCTATCTCAAAGGATGTTCCCTCAATGGATCCACCAACAATGAGACCTCTTCAAACATAACAATGTCACCAACTGCCATACTGTGGTATCTGCTCCTACTGCTGAGACCATACCGAACTCTCCTCTAACGCCACCTCCTTCACCAACTTTAGGCTTATCTTCTGACATTGATTTGCCTATTGCCCTACGAAAAGGTACTTGTTCTACTCGTAATCCAATTCTATTGATGTTACATTTTGAGTCAATTCCAAACCTTGAGTCTGCTATCTTCACTCCCAAGCTAGTTCTTATTAACACCCTTCCTCTTATTCCACTACCAGTAGTCTCATAGGATGTTCCCTCAACGAATACATCAGGCAATGCGACCTCTTAAGACATGTCAACGTCGCCAGTGCCATGCTGTGTACCTACTCCTACTATTGAAGCCATACTAGACTCTTCTCTAACGCAATCTCCTACAGCAACTCCAAGCCTACCCTCTAACATTGATTTCCCTAATGCCTTACGAAAAGGTACTCGTTTTACTCCTAATTTATTTTTGCTAATGTTACTTTTTTTGAGTCTGTTCTCTACCTTGAGTCTACTACCTTCACTCACGAGCTGGTTCCTACTTGTCGCCCTCCTCTTGCTCCACTACCACCTGTCTCATAGGATGTTCCCTCAACGGATCCACTGGCAATGCGACCTGTTCAGACATATCAATGTCGCCAACGCCATGCTATGGTACCTACTCCTACTGTTGAGTCCATACCAAACTCTCTTCTAACGCCACCTCCTTCAACTCCGAGCCTGCCCTCTGACATTGATTTGCTCATTGCCCGACTGAAAAGGGTGTTACATGAGACCTATACAATTTTGTGATTTTTAACAAATTTCAATCAATAATAAATAGTGTATTGCTAGAATTTCTCTCATTACAATTAGTTCTTATCAATATAAAATTAAAAGTATTTAAGGTAATTTAGGTAAATAATTTATTTAAAAACTTAGTTAATAATTTCTTATCATATAAGAGTTTATATTTATTATACATTTTTTCATAAAATTTATTGAACTAAATAAAATGAACCTATTTTGGTAGATTTTATTAAAAAACTAATTAAAATGTTCACTTATACATTGAGTCAAACAAGGAGAAATTTACAGAAATCCTAATTAATTAAATTTTATATTATGAATAATATTTTTACTTATACATTAAGTCAATCAAATTAATTAGATACTAGTAGAAATACAAGTGTTACACTCATTGTGAAAAAATAATATTTGCCCTAGAAGCTTGAGAATCATAACATCTTTCGATGACAACCACTTTCTGCAAGATACTATCATCAATATTACATTTTGGCTCCAACTTCCCACCATTCTCTAGTTCGATTTTGAAAAGATTTCTCCCAATAAAATCTGTACTTGCCATTTAGGCAGTGAATTTTATTATCTTCACATCTTATCATGAAAAGCTATTATCGATTGGTTACTACTTCCACCTTTGACAAGGGCTACATGTAACACCCCTACAGTAATTTTTCAACTACTTTTTTAATATTTGATGATTTATTTTTGAAAAATCAAGAAGAAATTTCAAAATTCTATTCTTCACGGTTGTGTCCAGAATGTCAAGAGCAACTTAATTGTGATTTTTAATAATTTTTCTGAGACGGGATCTGAAGAAATTAAAAAAGACATTTTGTCCTTATTTCTCAACATTAAAGACTAACATGAGAAAAAAATTTAATTAACATTAAAATATCAATTTGAGCTTAGAATTATATGCATTAAAATGTAATTTTGAAAATTTTCTGAAATTTTGGTGCAAAATGATCAAAATGCCCTTGGGTGTATGTTTAGTCTAGCTAATATTGACTTGACATCCAAAAATGGTGAAATAATAATCTCAGTTCATTTATAGTTAAAATATTTCATTTTAGACTTTTTATAAAAAATTTGTACAGGTAAAACATTTCATTTTAGAATTTTTATAAAAATTTTGGTATTTATTGAATTAAAATAGATTTAATGTGAATTTTCTAGCTAAAAAATACAAAATAAATAAATTAATTTAAAATAAATTAATAAAAAATTAAAATTAATTATTAGAATTTTAATTTTGATGGAAAATAAGATATTTGTTTAGTTTTACATTTAAATTCATTATTTTGATATTAAAAGTTAATTTATTCAAGTTTAGGCAATTTTATTGATACTGGTTAATTTAATTGCAAATAAAATTAACACTGATAAAGCTGGGACTACTCATTATACATGTCCCTAAGCCTATGGGGTCTGATTCACCACTCTAATTTTGTTTACGTGTCCTAAATTTAATTAAAAATTAAATAAAAATGAAATTTTGACTTCATATGCTTATGTCCCTTAGGGACACCTATATACCTCCCATTCTCTATAAATGCTTATATGGAGAGTTTCTCTCTCTAAAATTTTTTTTACTTTGTTTTTATGCTAAAATTTTTACTAGTTTTCATCAACTAGCAAAAATTCTAAGAGCTTTGCATCAATACTTCCATCAACCATCTTTGAGGTAATGTGGGGAGGAGTGAGGTTAGTTCTAAATTTTAGTCACTTTGCATGTTGGTAGAAAAGATTCTCCCCTAAACCTTTCAGTGCTTAAATTTAGTATGTTTTCCTATAATGTTATAATGTTGAATGTTAGCATTTAATTTTTACTAAATTGTTATGCCGCCCAATTTTAAAATTAAAATATACTTACTATATTGTTATGTTGCTTAATTTTAAATAATTAAAATTTATTTGCTAAGTAGTTACTTCTGCTCAAATTTAAATAATTAAATTATAATTACTAAATTGTTATTATGTCCAAAATTAGACTAATTAAATTATAATTACTAAGTTGTTATTCTGCCCAAATTTAGTTAATCTGCTTAAAATTAGATAATTAAATTATGATTATTAAGTTGTTATTCTACTAAAATTTTAGTGATAAAATTATGATTATTAAAGTTGTTATACTATGGTTTATGCATTGTTTAAATTATCATTATGCAATTTTTGTATTATAAGGCAGAAATTGTTGATTATTTTGGTACTCAAATTAAATGAGACCAAGGAGAACCTTTGCTTGAGAAGTTAGAAATTGATGAGTTAGTGAGTAATGTAAAGCGAAGAACATGTAGTGGCATGACAGTCTACTAGGGAAGCTACATTTTGGTATGTTAAGGAATGAAAGACAGGAACTCACCTGGGGAGGTCTTAAGGGTAGGCATCAAGTGGTGAAGGTCCCAATGGCCAAGGTTAATAACTCAACAATCGCTCAGCATTCCAAGATTAGTTATGAGAGTATACCTCTATAAATGGATGTCCTGAACTGTCATTTTGTTCCTCAATGATGATGAGGATTATACCATGTGATGTTGTTGAGAGAGGTATGTGTACTCTCAATCACTTCCCGATTCTGTTGAAAACTATTACTCACTAATGAGAAGTATGGATCCATAACTAATCAAGAGTAGTCTAGTATAACTTAAAATAAATCCTAGGTTTCCCTTTACTATCAATTGTGTTTTATCTTTATTTTGTGGTAGATTTCCTACCATACATGTGAAAGTGATTTTAGAACAAAACACATCACTTCATTATTATTTTTTACATGCATGTTTGATTGCAGTTATTGAAGATGGCTATGCAAGTGCTTTTTAACCTGCATATAGCTTATCACAATGAAGGAATATGGGAATATTAGGACAACACAAACATTTTGACATATATTGGCCTTATGTCTATGACTTTCCTACCCCTATTCTTGGGCTATGATACCTCCATTGACGTATGTGATACCTATATCTTTTATGACTACTACGCCACTAGATTTTGTTTATGCTCCTCCCAATCAACCATCACCCGGAGATCCTGACATTCCTTTGGCTACACCTTATGTAAATGCCTATCTGCCACTTCCTAACCTACCAGTTGTGGATGTTCCAATTGTTGATGAGCCAGCGCTAGCATCAATAGATGACGAATCATTCATGGAGATGGTACTTGCTGAGTCACCTGTTGACTCCCCTAAGGTCGAGTACCAAGTGGGGATAGCCAACGGGTGGCACACCTCCCCATCATCATATTCATCTGGACTTAGGGTACCTCATGAGATACCCAATGGACAAGCATACCATGTCGCAGAGGATAAGTCAGAGGAGACTCTTACGGACAAGGACCAGTAGAGCCAGTATTATAGTATTACTCTTATAAGGGATAGGGTAGACATTGCTTTGTACAGGATCTTTTTTATGTACATATTATGTTAGGTAGTGTCTGACTTTTGATATACTTTTGATTTTCCTGTATTTCAGTTATTTTTCTGACATGTATTATGAAATCATGATGTACAGTTCTATGATACATATATATATTTAGATAAACTTTATCTTTTATCTTTTACTACTATTTCTAATTTTGTTAAATTTAGAATTTTCTATTTTAAAAATCAAAAAAAATTTACTCACATTTTCATCAACTCAAACTTAACAACTAATATAATTACTAAATTAGTATGAGCTATTATTAATATGAATGAGTGTCACACTTCAAGGCAAAAAAAAATAAGTTAAGGCATCGATTCTTGTTTAGCGCAACTCCATCTAAAAACTTAACTATTATTTGGATTAGTATAATAGATTGAATTTAGTAACATTTTATGCTAACACATATTTATTTAATCTTATTATTTAAAATAATATAAATAAATGTTATAAAATATTACTTATTGTGTAGGTATGATAATTGCCTCATTTTTATTTTTTTTATGATTATATTATGTAGTAAATATCTTTAGTATTATATGAATATTTTTTAATTGAAGTAAAATTTAAAAAAAAATTATAAAATATGTATAATTAATTTAAATAAAATAGCTTAAATTTAAGAAAAAGTGTAAATTTTAATTAAAAATATTAATTTGAGAGCATAAGTAATGAAGATTTGTAGGGCTGAGCACCAAACAGGTTTGATTGGTTTTGGGTCCAAAAAAGCTCATCTAACTCAAACCAATCACTGCTATTTTTTGATCCGATTCGGACCATTAGACCATTTGGTTTGGGTGGGTTTCAGTTTGGACAAATTGTGGGTTAATTGGTTAGGTATCCTTGGGTTAATGGCATCTATGCTTTATTACGAAGAATGATTTCAATAGAGAAAGAGAGTAGAAGGATGTTTCTAGAGTTCAAAAATTACTTGGTATCTAGCGACTTTGTTACCTAAAACTCCTTTTCCAAGAACAACATCTTCGTTAACAGCTTCGGGAACAAAGGAGACATTTGCTTATCATGATGGAGAATAGGGAGAAGAAATGCTTCGTGTGTATATGAAGAGGAAAAGGACGAGCATGGTGAAGAATGGGGAGAACTGGAAAAAAAAGAAGGCGAAATTGCCAAATAGCCAATATGTTGAAACTTTGAATCATCAGTAAATTAAAATATTAGCAACAATAAATTATTGTAATTGAACCTGTAAGAGAATGAGGAGATCCACGCAAATGAAAAAGAATGTACCACAAATGGTTTTCTTTTTTTCAATTTTTATTTTCAAGTAAACTTATTTTCAATAGCACACCCATTGCTATAGACCTATGTCTGCATTGCTATAAGAAAGTGATTGATTAAGGCGATTATGTGTATTAACTTTTCAACTTTTTAACATATTGTCGGGCGGGTTTGGTTATCGACATATTAAAATCTCAAAATCAAACGCGCCCAACTATACCTATTTTAAATCATTTTTCCACCCATTCAACCCGTTGACTTTTTCGAATCCACCCAAATGGTTTTTTCTTTTTTTACTTCAGTTTCTTCGAGCTTGGGTCGGGTGAAGGGTTCTTACCCACCCTCAAAGATTTGAGGCAAAAAATTTAAAATCTATAAATGATACAAATGAGAGTTACTTTAATGGAAATTTTTACATGTGTCACTTTTTGGTGTAATAGCTTCTCCAATACCCTTATAAGATTCTTTCTATTTTTGGCAATTTCTCAAATTTGAAAAGCATTGACAACTTTATTTTATTTAAAATATTTATTTATTATTTTTCTTCATAATGAATTTGTAAACTCTTCTACTATGCATTTATTGTCAATTTTTTGAATTTGAATTTTTATCCTTTTCTAGGGACCTTTTCAAATCACCTTAATTTGCAACAATTTTCCATGTCTTCTCTCTCCATAAGTTGATGTATCCTCCAATGGCTTCCTTAGCACACCTCCTCGACAAAACCTTCATTTTTTGGTAACTGATGCCTTCATAAATGTCTCCTTAACACCCCTATTTTTGCATATCAAATTATTTTCTTAATTATTCTGTATTTATTTTTGGAGAACTTGATGAAAATATCAAAAATTTGATTATTATAGTTATGCAGTACTTAGTTTATATTTTTAATAAATTTTTGGGGAACTGAGTTCAAAATGGGTAAAATGACTGTTTTGCCCCTAAAAAAAATTAGATAACAAAATAAAAAAAATTAGTTAGAAGTGTTTACAAATTCTTTTTAAGTTATCAATATACTTAGAATAATTAATAATAATTTTAGAAATTTTTCGTGAATTTATTAAGATCATTTTTGTGAAATGACCAAAATACCCCTAATTGACTGAGGGAGCAGCCTAAAGACTTTTTGATTTCAAAATATTTTGAAAATTTTATACTATGTTTCGTTATAAAAATTTTATTTTGAAAGAAAAATAGTGAAAAATATAATAATCCTATTTTGATTTTTTCAACCATTTTTTTAATACTTGACAATGTAATTCACAAAAATCAAGAAGAAATTTCAAAATTCTGATTTCCATCAGTATGCTCAAAATTTCAAGAGCTATTTAATAGTGATTTTTAAGAATTTTTCTGCGTTAGAGCTCAAAGAAATTAGAAAATGACGATTTTGTCCCTATTTTTCAACATTAAGAGCTGACATGAGAAAAAGACTCAATTGACATTGAAATGTCAATTTGAGCTTGGAATCATGTCATATATATTAAAATATAATTTTGAAAATTTTCTGAGAATTTTATGAAATTCTTGTATAAAATGACCAAAATACTTCTAGGTGTATAATAAGCCAGCTAGTATTGGTTTGATATCCAAAAATGGTGAAAATGGTAATTTCAGTTTATATATAGGTGAAATATTTAATTTAGAATTTTTGCAAAAATTTTGGTATTTATTGAATTAAAATGGATTTTTTTATGCATTTTCTAGCTTAAAAATATAAAATAAATACATATAATTCGAATTAAATTAATAAAAATTAAAATTTATTATTCGAAATTTATTTTTGATAAAAAATAATGCATTTGTCTAGTTTTGCATTAAAATGCATTATTTTGATATTAAAAGCTAATTTTTCAAGTTTAGGCATTTTTATCGATACCGGTTAATTTACCTATAGATAGAATTTACACTGAGGAGCTTGAGAGAGCTCATATAGCACGTCCCCAGGCCTAGGAGTGGTGATCACCACCCTAAATGGTGTATGTGTCCCTAAATTAGATTAAAAATAAATAAAAATTAGATTTTTGAGATAATGCTTACATAATGGCTTATGTAATTTTGTGGACACCTAACTCCTTCTCCTCCTCTATAAATAGCCATGGTTTTGGATCATTTTTCAGCACCTCTCCCTCTCTCAAGCCATCAAATTCTTAGAGAGATTGTCTCTCTAGAAAAATTTTCTTTAACTTTGCTTTTATGCTAAAATTTTACTAGTTTTCCAACAACTAGTAAAGTTCTCTTCCTAGGAGCTTTGCATCAACAATTCCATTCTCTTCATCAAACCACCTTAGAGGTAATGGAGGGAGTGGGGTTGGTTCTAAATTATTGTCACTTTGCATGTTGGTAGGAAGGGTTTTCCTCTAAACCTGTTTAGGCATGATTTTAAATACTATTACCATTATATTATGTTTGATGCTAAAATTTAATTTTTATTAAGTTGTTACTCTGCTCAAATTTAAATTATTAAATTATAATTGCTAAGTTGTTACTTTGCTCAAATTTAAATTATTAAATTGTATTTGCTATGCTGTTACTTTGCTCAAATTTAGAAAATTAAAATATATTTATTTAGTTATTATTCTGCCAAAATTTTAGTAATTAAATTATAATTATTATGTCGTTATTATTTATGTGATGGTGCAATTTCTGTAATATAAGACAGAAATATTGATTGTATTGGTGCTCAAATTAAATGAGACAAGGAAAACCTCTGTTTGAGAAGTTAGGAAGTGATAAATTAGTGAGTATTATAAAGCAAGTGACATGCAGTGCATGGCACCTACTAGGGAAGCTACAGTTGGTACATTACGGGATGAAAGGCAGCGACCCATAGTTAGGTCTAGAGGGTATGGTATTGAGTGATGAGCATCCTAATGGCCAAGGTAGTGCTCTTGTGCTGGGACAACCACTTAACCAACTTAATAACCCTGACAACTGCTCAGTATAACCAGGATTAATGAGAGTATATCTCTATAAATGGATATCCTAAATTGTTATTTTGTTCCTCAATGATGATAAGGACTATACCATGAGATGATGTTGAGAGAGGTATATGTACTTCCAGTCACTTCCCAGGTTCTGTTAAGAAATATTATCCACTAATGGAAAGTATGGATCCATATTGAGTCAAGAATTGTATAACATAGAATAAACTTTAGGTTCCTCTTTTATCATCAATTGTGTTTTATCTGTATTGTGTGGTAGAATTTCTACCATACATGTAAAAGTGATATTAGAACAAATCACCTCACTCCATTACTTTTTCTTTTTTGTATGATTGATCGCGGTTAATAAAGACCTAGCTGTTGATGAGGACCTATAAAACTAGTTTGATAGTTTGTTATTTTATAGGATAGGATAGACAGACACTGCTTTGACTATGATCTTTTTGATGTATTGGGAATAAGTCATAACTATTTTGATGTATATTTCGATCTCCCTATATTTTAGTAATTTTTCTGATTATAAAATCATGATGTACAGTTCTACCATGAATACATATAGCTTTTTTTTTTTACTATCATTTTCAAATTCTGTTAAATTTACAAATTTTCTACTATTAAAAGCAGAGAAAAATTTTACTCGCATTATTAAATAAGTAAATAAGTATGGGTTATGTTCAATATGAATGGGTGTCACACTTTCTATCTTCCCTTGCAGACATTAATTAAATAAGTCATTATCAACCCCACTAATCAAAGGTGTCCTCTTCCCTTTCTGTTTCTCTCCAGATCACCCCCCCCATCATTTCACCAACAGGTAGTTTATCTCCCCCAAGAGCTTAATAGGATCAATGGCTAATAGCATAGCGTATTTATCTTCCTTACCTGGATAGAGAAGTGCATAGACTTTTCAAAGCTAAGTTGGTAATAGAATCTTTGTTCTTCTTCCTCTCCCCAAGTCCCTCTCTCTCTTCTTTCACACAGTCAGAGCATAAGTTTATCAACCATGGAATGCCTACTGAAGCCCCATTAAAGGTAAGACCCTTTTTTTATGTAATTTGGCATATTTCTAATGCATTGTTTTCGATTTACCTCTACATTAGGCATCTTTTTGAATAATCACTTTAGGTGCTAGTTAGCAGTATCAAATTAGCTATGTTTTTTTTTATTATCTCTGGGTTATTTCATGTTGACCCCATCCATATGAACTCATTGGCTTTATATAGTAAAGGTTTTTTTAGTGTGTCTCTATACAATAAACAGCCTTCCTGAATGATCCAAGGGTGTGCGATTGGCAAGCACACATATCTTGCTTTGTAAGTTGATTTATTTATTTATTTTGTGTGTGTGTGTCAAAATAATTTGTGGTGATAGACCAAGGCAAATATGTCTGATGACTCCTCTGAATATACCTGAGCCATTTTCTAAAGAAGTTTTTGAACTTAGTTGTTTATAATGGGAAAGTAAGATGTCTATTCTTTATTTAAAGGCTTAAAGCAATTTGTAAAGCATTTCTTTGATCAATAGACTTGCCAATTGTCATCCATATTTATTTTTTTAGTAAAGAAGTCGAATGTTAGCTATATATTTTTCCCTTTAATATAGCTAACATCAGTGCCTACTGTAACGACCCTCTACCGCTACAATACTACTCACATTCCTCATCTTTTGACCATAAGTTTAATCATTAACAAAACCTAATTATATCACCATTCATAACCATAAAATTTATACAAATCCAAAGATATCGTGTATGATTAAGGTTACAATATAATAACATAACTTTCTATAGCTGGTCACTTTATACATCATCTTAAAAAAAATAAACAACGATTAGGAATATCAATTCCTTTAAAGAAAAGAACAAAATATAATTCTCCATGCTTATTCAATCTCGTCACTAGTTGAAACGAAGCGTCATCACCAACTAAGTGAAGCTGAACTGTCAAAAACTCAACATATGCTCCCACGCTAAAGACGTGATCGTCACAGGCACGAATCACACGTGCAAACGACACAAGGGAAAGCTTACTTAAAACAATAACTATAACAACAGTATAACCATAACAACAACAACCTTCAACACAACAACAACCTTATATCAACAATACCTTTATCATTACCATCACCAATCATAACAATTTCAAACAACCACAATAAATCAACCACAACAATAATACTACCTTCGCTACTAACACCTAACACCACCACAATAACAATTGCCAAGTACTCATAACAACAACGACAACCCAACCATAATAGCAGCCACAACAACAAACAACCAAATATCCTCAACATACAATGTGAATTTGTCTTTTTTGTGGAGTTTAAACATTTTTCCAAAGCTCCCAATTATCACACCAAACATTAAACCAATAGCATTCAACCCTAACTTTATGTTTCTTAAAATTTCAACTTTAATGGTCCATGCATAACACCACAAAATTGACACCAAGCATCTCAAAAACAGGGGAGAATCAGGGGTTTTGTCGCCCAGCGCCACAAACTTGTCACCCGGTGCCAACATCCCGAGAGCATTAGTGAAAATCTACGAAGATGTCGCCCGGCGACAAAATCCGTCGCTATAGGCAAAATTTCCGTCACTAATGACAACATTTCAAACAGCATGCTATCAGTTGTCACCCAATGCCGAATCATGATTTCTGCAGTTCGCAGAAAGATGATCCATGTCATTTTTGACCAAATCAATCCATCACAAGCATCACAAAACAATTCTAAACACTTTTAGTACATTTCTACCCGATTATATAACAACTTTATCCACCCATCATCAAAATTTTCCAAAAACCCCTTTCAAACCCCATTTTTCCCAAAACCCACATCCACACCAGCAATCACCAAAATCAACCAATTTCAAGGCAAGGAATCAACATATCAATGACCACAAACATGGAATCAAGCAATAGTAAGCTTCCCCTACCTCAAAAGCTTCCAAATTTGAAAGTTGGGAAGATGAGATATGAGAGAAGAGAACTCTTGAGCTAATCTTCCAAGAAATCTACCCTCCGCAACTCAAGAACACGAAATTAGGGTTAAGAAACCTCTAACATCCCTAACTAACTCAAGAAATCTCGAGAGAAATAGAGAGAGATGAAGAAAAGAGAGAGAAGGGATGAGAGAGAAAGTGAAGAGAGAGAAGGAGAATAAGAGTCTCCCCCCTTCTCCTCCTTTTATATCCGAGCCCGCCGAGGCTCTCACACAGACTTTTGGCTAACTGAGGCCCAAATCTCACCAAACCACTACTCTTATCCCAAAACTGATTTAACTCAACTGTTTTCTCTCAAAAGCCCAAAATCAATCTCACAACATATCTAAATTGGCTCAAGCACATATCTCAAATCCCCTAAAATCAAACCCGAATTCAAACAAATAATTCACCACTTTCACCACATATAACAAACCATATACAACAACAATTCATTTCTTTCTTTTAATCACCTAGATTACATATCTAAGTTCCTGCTTTTAGTTATTAAAATACTAAATCAAGTATTAAAAGAAACGAGGTGTTACAATACTATATCTAAGCTTGGCCTTGATGCACTTTTGGAACCTATGACACTTGAGGAGTTTACTGAGTCTTTGCACAAGAAGAAAACTAGAATCAAGTCTTTATTACTTGATAAGTATTAAGTTCTTACCTTTATCACTTTCCTTTTCTTTCTTTTTATATTGGTAAAAGGGTTATAATTATGGGAGTAGATCATTTCCACTTGAGAAGTCAAAATATGTGTTCTTTAATCAAAACTTCATTGGACATATTTACTTATTACTTACACATACTGATAACTTGTGCTTGAGTAAAAGACAATATTCTATTGATGAGGCAAATGGGACAAACCAAATGATAAAAAAGATGAATTACTCATGCTAACTTATGATGCAGTTAATCTTAGTTCTTTTTTTTTTTTTTGCTATTAAGCGCAATGGAGTAATTGGCTTTTGGTTCACCCACCAAGCATTTTTCAATATGGTATGGAGCATTTTTTGCTCGCAAATGCTTTATATATGTCTATGTATATTTGAATAAATCATTATTGGAAAATTCTTAACATTTTTTAATTAAATTATGTGCCTTGGGTAACAACGTCGGGTAGATGCAAACAACTATTTACGTATCTCATTGTTTTCTATTTTTTTTCTTTTCTTTTAATTTATTGATATGCTTAACTATTGTTTTTGAATTTTGACAGGTGATAGATTAAGAGATTCTTAATCATGGATTACACTCGCAAGGTCATTTTTCTAATACGACTTCATTAAATACTTCTATGAATTTTTATTTTACTTTCATTTTGATCGTATTAGTTATTCTGTAAATTAACATTATCAAGGTCAGCAAACCTGACAATGACGAATTTTTAAAAGGAATTTTCATGCTTTAATATAAACTTAAATCTTTTGAAGGGTTAGGATTTATGTAGTTAAAAATGTAACTGCAAAAGACTATAAATCTCTCTTTTTTCTTAATTTTTTTTAAGTTCATAGATTACACATGTGTTTTTAAGAGTTTGTTTATTCATATAGTTAGCAATTAGTTTTCCCTTCATATTTGATGACATATACAAGATGTTTTTAGGCTATGTTTTTTGTTAAGTAGCATAAAAGGTATATTTTTTTTTTGGATTATATTCTCAGTTTTCATGAGATTAGTAAGAATCCCTTGATTTTAATAATAGTAATTAGAATAGGTTTTGTGTTTTGAGTGTGTTTGGCATTTTCAATTTTATTTTTCTTCTTCTAGGTGCCAAAGTTAAATATGCAACAATTTTTATATTACATGTTTTGTTATTGTTAATATTTTTTTGTTTTGCATGAAGGTTGTCTGTCACAATTGATATGTTTTAAGATGATGCCTATCTTGAGTTTTTTTAAAATAAGTAACAAACATATTGAGCAAAGGCAAAGAGTTAAAACATCATACTTTTCCCCTTTTTTGTCTCATTCTGATCTCTTGCCTCTATTGTATTTTACCTAACCTAAGTGATACTGGACATATTTTATCCTCATCTATATCCTACTTGCTAGTATGATCTCTTTATTTATTCTCCTTTGTATCTCTTTTTATGAAAACATATTAATGTTTTGCAAGAAGAAATTTATGCATTTTTTTGTCACAATTGTATTCAAGGTAAACCATGACAACATACCAAAAGTGACTATTGTTTTTATTCGATCAGTTATACAATAAAAGATGGTTTGCTTGAAGACCAAATGCAAAATGAAGCAACTAGAAAGAGTTTTTGATGAGGTGGACTCTTAAGTGACAAAAATCTTTTTATTTATGTAAAGGCTATTCATTTTTGTTGCTATTAGAGGCAGATGGTATTTGTATTTGGCTTATCAAGTAATTATGCAGAAAAGTTAGGTTGATAATTATAGTGCTTTTCATTTGATGCAATGATGTTTTTATTCAGAAAGAAGTAAACCTTTAATGGGTTCGTCAAATGGTGAGACTGATAGCAATAACCCACATGTTTAACTTATATTTGTATACTTTGAGTAGAATAAAACACCATATAATCATGAGCCATTTGCAAATGAGGCAAAGCCATAATTCTTTGATTTAGTGTTGCCTTGCGATTATGTTGCTTTATATCTTGACAAAGATTCATATTTCTTTGCCTCATATTTTTAATCTTACATTCCTTTAAAACATGTTGAAGAAAGTTGGGTTTCATTTGCCTATTTTGCTATTGGCATGCTTTTCTCGTCCTTTTAGTTAACGAGATTGTTAGGATTGGAAGATGAGCATGATAATTACTTGCTAATTTAATTGATTTTTTTTATTAAGAATTGAATTAAACTGCTACATTGGTAGCTATTGCAGGTTATATGAGTATGATGTCAAGCCAAGGATTACATATTGATGTGCAGTTTTTTCAAAAATTATGTCAAATGAAGTTATAGCTTTCAGAATAAATGAAGTGGGTAGGCAACTTGCTCAAGAGAAATATGATAACTACATAAGTAACAAAGATGTGATACACTTGAATAATAAAGTGCTGCCAACACTTGAATGATAGAATATGCAAGTATTTAATGTAAAGTGAGATTGTTCAAAAGGAAAACTGTTGAGGCTATTTATTTATTATATATAGACGATGGTTGAGATATTTTTTCAGATTTCAAGCTATGATTAAGAAAATTATTTCTTTGGTGGAGGTTATACTAGATTGTGTTGTTCACCCCTTATTTGCCAATTTAATTTACATTGCAGTAAAGTTAGATAAACGAAGTTATGTCTTTGTGGATATAAAATTTTTAAGTTCACCTTGCATTTGCTTGGGATCACTTTCGTTGAAATGAAATTTAAAATAAATCCTATTGAATAAAATATGGAAAAAGAATTTTCATAGTTTTATTTAGAATGGTAACTATTACAAGTACAATGGAAAAAAAAATACTTTGATAGAAAAGAAGAAAAACTATAAAAGGAACAAAAATTGCAATCGTTTAGGTAGAATACTCATATTCCAAGGTAATTATGCAGTACTTCCCATAACTATTCTGCAATGCAACACCCCATCAACTATAATATTAAATGCAACCAGTAAGAAATTTATGGTTTGATCTTCATAATTAATATAAAAATAAACTTTGGCCATATAATCTGTAACTAGCACTATAACAGAAAATGGCTTTAATATTTAAGCTTGAATGAATATTGTAATATGTCATTTTCATGAGTTTAAAAAGAATAAAATTATCATTTCAGTATAGAAAAAAAATATTATAGAATTTAAAGAAAAAAAAGTGCACCAAGAGATTGACATAAATCAATAAAGTTCTTGTCAAATTTTCTACAGTTTTTTTTTGTTTAATTACTAATTTGGTCTCTTAATTTATTTATTTTATTTAATTAGGTCCCTTTTTTATTAAAAGATTCAATTAGGTCCTATTGTTTTAAAAAACATTGCAATGTTGCCCTTTCCGTCCAAAACGACAGTCGTTTTGGATGATATTTTCTACACATTTAGTGTAAAATTAGACAAAAAATGACATCATTTTAAATGAAAAGGACAACCTTGTAGCGTTTTTAAAAATTACGGGACCTAATTAAACATTTTAATAATAGAGGAACCCAAGTGAATAAAATAAATAAAATAAGGGACTAAATTAGTAATTAAACTTTTTTTTTGACTGCATAATTTAAATCATTAGTATATATTTTTATTTAAATAAAATATCCAAAGAAATATATATAATTAAAAAGATTGAAAGGTGAAAGATTCAATTACACATTTACACCCTTTCAATTCTCAAAAGCGAACTGTAGAAGATCTTGATCCCATTTAGTATTGGATCCACAGCCAATAAATGAAATTCTTTTTTAAAGTTATATTTCTTTTTTAATATACTTTAAACTTCTTTTTCTCTTTTTAATACGTAGCTTTTTTATGATAGATTATTACTATCATTTTTTTTTCTAAAAGATGTTTATTCGGTGGTACTATATTTATTAATCAGTATGGTTACAATAGTTTTTTATGATGGCATGTACCATTTTTTTTTATGTAAATTTAGCAAGAATACAAAGGTAAGCAAACTTATACACTATTAATTGTATAGAGGTATAGAGCAAAGATAAAAGTGAAGACACAACATAAATACTAACTAGGCTATTTTCACATTAGTTGATTATTTTGAATTAAAATTATGTTAATTATAAATTTTTACAAACATCTTTCTGTTGAGGTATGTAAATACTAAAAAATAAAAAACTTACAAAATCAATGATTTCTTCGCAATAAAATATGATTTTATTAACAGATTTTCTTAAAAAAAATTACTAATACAAAGCGGATAAAAATTTGAGTTTAATGGTTATGTATTGTCAATGTAAAGTGTAAAAAGTCTTACACTATCAATCAATTACAAATCACCATTGTTGTGAATTTTAAGATAATTATTGTAAAAGTCAACAAATTTACCATATATGATAGTTTGTGATTGGATGACAATATAAAAATAGCTTTACACTGTCAGTGCATAGCCTATTTTCTCTAGAAGTTTACATAAATATATTAACATAAAAAATATAGTAGTAAATGTTTATATGAAAGTATTTTATATGAATGATTACATTGGTGAATACTTATATGTCATGGAAATAAAAATTGTATAAGAAATTTTTTTAATATATAAATCATGAGAGGTGAATATATTTTACAAATAGATAAAAAAAAAATACTTGAAAATGTATTAAAATTTAGAGGTGAATATTACATCACATAGGTATAAATTTTTATACAAAAACATATTAATATCTAAGTCCTAGATGTAAATATAAAAAAAAAAATATGATAACCTAAAAGTAAAATTATATGAGACACAAATGAACATTTATATGAGAACATATTAATATTTACCTAAAAATATATTAATATTTAAATTAAATTATAGAGTAATTAAAAATATTCCACATACGAGAATTGATAAAAACATATTAATATGTAAATTACTATAGAAGCACGTTTTAATAGAATTTTCATATAATTTTTTTATATATAAATTTGTGTCGATCATAAACTTTTACTTAGTTTTTTACGAATCTAAAAAATATATTAATAAAGGAAATAATGTCTTTTAAAAATTATGATTTTATCCATAGATTTTTTTTAAAACTTACTTAATATATATTTTTCTTGGAACATCACAAAGAGATCAAACTTTACATACAAATAACTTTTTTTTTTTTTACAAAATTGTATGAAGATCTAGAGATAAATATTTGCATTAGAGATGAATAAAACTTTTGTATAAAAGTACACTAAATTCAAAATTATAAATGTAAATAAAAATAAAAATATTATATAATCTAAGAGTAAAAATATAATAAAACAGAATAAACAATTTACATGAAAGAATATTAATATCTGCATTAAATTTTATACTTTTTATAATTAATTTTGTTTTTTATAACCAAAATATATCTTTGTGCGACGACACACAGATCACCACACTAGTTAATTAAAAAGCAAAATTTTCAGAATTTTAACGGAAAAGACTAAGAGCCTTCTTTAAAATACAGAGTCTCCCGCTACCCCAGACCACACATACAAATTTCCTTCCACTCGCTCTTGCTGTGCATGTCATCAACCTCATACAAGTTTTCACTCCCTCGCACCCAAACCCAAAGCATTTGTCTTTTATCTTTTCGTTCTTTTTAGATTCGCCAAAACCAAAGAAAGAAAGAAGCTGCGAATCTGGAAGTACATAAAGAAGTCGAAGAAGTACATGCTCGTGTTCTCAAGAAGGTTCGGGAAGGTGTCGAAGTCTTCGATAGCATCTGGAATAAGGTCTTTCTCTTCTTCTTCTTCTTCGATTTCTTCTTCTTCGATTTTCTCCTTCTTCGGTTTAGTTCTTCGATTATCTTCTTCCGCTTTGATTTTCTTATTCTTCGTTTTTCTTCATCTTCTTCTGCTTCTTCTTCGATTCTCTCACAAAATTCACTCCGATTGACATGTGGTAAGTTAGGGTTTACGACGTCGACACGGACAATGCAAACCGCAAGAAGAAGTTGCGAGGCTGACCTGAAGAAGGGAATTAAGACTTGGATTCAGTCCAATGAGATCAAAGACAAGATGGTTCTTTCCTTTTCTTTCTTCTTTTAATCTTTCCTCTGATTGATTTTTCTCAATGATTGTGTGAAACAGATAAGAGCTAGTAATCCAAATGGTGATATCCATTCCAAACGGGAACTTCTTAAACTTGCTTCTCTAAAAATTTGTGGGCATGAATAGGTATGTTGATTCTTTCCTTTCTCCATTTATACAAACCATTACTTTAGTTGAATATTTCCAGAGATTTCTTTCTTTCTTTTTTCTTTTAATCACAAACTCTCTTGTAAAGATGAAAAAAATAGAAAGAAGGCATCTTTCTTCTTCCAGTCTCGTGCTATA
Organism: Spatholobus suberectus; assembly: GCA_004329165.1. Classification (NCBI taxonomy): domain Eukaryota; kingdom Viridiplantae; phylum Streptophyta; class Magnoliopsida; order Fabales; family Fabaceae; genus Spatholobus; species Spatholobus suberectus. Next base: position 36,441,532 of record CM014732.1, read on the forward strand.
TGATTTGCGTTATAGTGTTGCTCCTAAAACATTCAAAACATAGTTTCTTAGTATTGATGGTTAAAACCCACCAACACCTCATTTTCAGTGCTAGCTAAGAATTTTCCATAATCTTTAAAGCAGTTAATTATTGTGCTTAGTTATTAGATGTATCACTTGGAAGTGTTGCTTGCTTTGAGTTTTTATGTGACATTTTCTTTCTCATTGTGAATTATGGTTACCTTTTGCTTGATGCCACAGTGCCAGTGACCTCTCCGTACAACCTGAAATTTGTGGTGCTTATGTGGCCTTTGCGTTGCTGGTAATTCTATTGTCTTTCTCATTGTGAATTCTGGTAATTCTATTGATGGAGTTCGATAAGAATAAGAATTTCCATCTTTTTTGAATAGTAATGGAAATATGGAATAGTGTGTAAGTCTTATTACCTTCTGATTTGATTAAACAGTAGTTGTGATGGGAAATTGAACCCTTTGAAACTTATTGAAATCATTAAAAGAGAAAATTGTAAGTATAAATGTGGTGTCATAAATTTACTTTAGCAAGATGCTTGCAAGGAGAGAACCTAATTATATTTTGAATTCATAAAATTTCCTAATCCAAATTTTGTCAGTTCAATTATGTGGACACTTGGATTATGTTGAAGGATGGACTAGCTTTGCAAAGATATATTCTTTTCTTGATTATTTTGCTTTTTTGTTTCTTAAATTATTGGCCTGCAATGATACTTTATAATATCCTCTAATCTAGTACTTCTTTAATTCTCTTCAATATTTCTTTTTTCTGAAAAATAATAACTTGGATACTTGGTCAACATTGACTCTAGTTGATATTATATCTACTAGAACTGATCCTTAACTTAGTTCTGTCAATCAATAGTTATTATCTGCCAAAAAGCATGCGTGAACAAACCTTATGTTTGGGCCTTGCTAGCTCACCTATCAATTGCAAGAAAAATGAAATGGCTCAATGCTGATGTTTCACATAAGCCTACAATGATTGGACCGCCTCCTGTTGCTTTTCCAATTTGTCAAAACGCTTCTTCCATTTTAGACATATATTATAACTCTTGTTAGCCTTGCATTTATTTCTCATATTTTTTTTCTTTCTTACTGTAATTAGACATAAGAAAGTTGCTGTAAATAGTTTTAATCAATCCCTACAATTAAGGTGTTTGGTTTTTGCATTTAGCAAATAAAATTGAACAGCTGATGGAATTACTCTCAGGGTTACTCTCCATGCCCTCAATTGAGCTATTTCTCTCGCTCATATCCTATCAATTCTCCAATACTCTTTCTCAAATTCCATGTAAATACCATTCACAAAATTATGGTCGTTCAACATGGATAATGTAACTAAAGAACTCTAATTGAAGATATTAATGTAAAACTAAATGATATATTGGAAACAAGATTGATATGTGATCGAAATAATAGGTGCATTAGTAACTGCTATGATGGAATTTGAAGTAACTGTGAGCATATGTTTAAAGGATTCTGCAGATGTGCTTCATCTGAAGAGACTATCAAGTGCTGGTATCACCTATATCCATTTATTACCAACATTTCAATTTGTTGAAGTTTATGATCAAAAGGAGAACTGGAGATTTGTAGGTAAAATTTATGACAAATTATCCTCTGAATAAACCCTTGTTTCACAATTAAACCTCCTCCCTTCCATGCATACTTCATAGAACCTCTACTTCTTGAATGGGTTATATTTGGGCTTTCATCCTTATAAGACTAGAATTTATTTTTTTAAATTTTAATGATAATATAATTAAAAAATATTAAAAGAAATCTCACATAATATCTAGTGTCAGAGATTAAGCTATGTTTCCTGCCCTCTATGGTTTCATTTGTCAGGGCTACTTTGTCTTTAAATCACTACCTTGTCTTGTCACACACTTGTGAGTCTATATAAATTAGCTCTTGTTTTATGTATATTTAATATATACAAACATCAATGCAATACATAACATACCTTTATGCTATTTTTTTGTTCTTTTTTGCTAATGATACTCATATCCTTGTTTGTGTGTATGTGTGTGAAATGTAAGTTGGTCTGTCTTCTTGTACATTCTCCTGTAATGACTTACATCCCTTATTTATTTGGTATGAAGCTTACAACTAAGATATGTGGTAAAATATGAGCTCATTTTTATATTCTTTTGATTTATCTTATGTTTGTTATTTGACACAAGCACTCTAGTAGACACCTCAATACTAGAAAGTTTGCTACTTGATTCAGATCAGCAACAGGCTCTCATCACAGTTATCCAAAACTTTGATGGATACAACTAGGGTTAAACTCCTAATGCCACATTGATTGATAATTCAATTTTTTTTTTATGTTAAGTTTGCTTATTTATTTTTTGTCTTAAAAAGGTGTACAACTCTGTTCTTTGGGGTGTTCTTAAAGGTAGCTATGCAAGTAATCCAAATGGTCTAAACTGTACAATTGAGTTTCATAAGATGATTAAGGTCTGAATTCATGTTTTCTAACCAGATGTTAGATCCAATTTTTTTTTAATTTTGTAATGTAGATCAATCATACTATAGTTTATAGTCAATCAAATTAATTTTTTGTTGTTTTGTCTCTTGTAATTTGTAAACATTGCAGACTGTTGACCATATTGGCCTTCGTGTTGTTTTGGATGTTGTCTACAATCATTTGCAAGTAAGTGGGCCTCTTGATGAACATTTTGTCCTTGATAAAGGTCATGAATATCATGAAGTTTTCTTTGTTGGACCTATAATTGTTGAGATATGCATATGCATACCTGTCCTATTGAGTATTTCATAACTATTTTATAAAGCTAGTATGCTTTTGTGGTGACACTATGTATCTTATAGATTGTTCCAGGTTACTATTTAAGAAGGAATGGTGATGGTTTCATTGAGCACAATACTTATATGAATAATACTGCTAATGACCACTTCATGATTGAGCGTTTGATCCTTGATGATCTTGTACAGTGGGCAATCAATTACAAGGTGATTGTTTATATAATTCACTGGTGTTCATTTATTACTTTTTAGATTTGTATGCTTTAGAAGCTTTTTCTTTTTATTGGATGTACCCTTTGAATTCTAGAAAGTATTTTGTTAAAGAGAGAGAAAAACAAAGACATAATTAGCTGAATATTGTGTGTTAGAATACACAACGGTAATTAGTTTATATAGGCTTATTACATTAATTACTAATAATTGGAGGATATATTGTTTCCTCCAAATCAAAGATTTCTTGCCTATAAACAATAAATATAGAATAATCTATTATGATTTTCAACACTCCCTCAAGCTGGAGCATATAGATCATATGCACCAAGCTTGTTACATATATGGCTAATTCTCGGGCCTTTCAGAGATTTGGTGAAAACATATGCCAATTAATCACTAGAGTTGACGAAGCTAGTGGTTATATCTCCCAACTCGATCTTCTCCTTGATGAAGTGACAATCTACTTCAATGTGTTTGGTCCTCTCATGAAAGACAGGATTAGATGCAACATGCAAAGCAGCCTAATTATCACAAATCAATGTCATTTGCATAGTCTCTTCAAACTAGAGCTCTTTAAGAAATTGTTTCAACCAGATAAGCTTGCATGTTACCAAAGCCATGGTCCTGTATTCAGCTTCAGCACTGGATCTTGCTACAACATTTTGTTTCTTGCTCTTCTAGGATATCAAGTTTCCTTTAACCATTACACAATACCTAGAAGTGGATCACCTATCATTGGGAAAACCAGCCCAATCGGCGTCTGAGTACCCAACTATCTGACCATGTCCTCTATCTTCGTAAATGAATCCTTTGCCTGGAGCACTTTTGATGTATTTTATGATAGTGCGTCCCAATGATCCTGGTAGGGAGAGTTGAAGAACTGACTCACCACATTAACTGCAAAAGCAATGTCTGGACGAGTGACTGTGAGGTAGTTTAGTTTTCCAACCAACCTCCTATATCTCCCTAGATCAGATAAAGGCCTTTCTTGATTGGGTAGCAGTTTGATACTAGGATCCATAGGAGTGTCCACTGGTTTAGCACTCAATAGACCAGTTTCTTCAAGGTTGTCAAGGGCATATTTCCTCTGTGAGATTACCAGACCATCCTTGGATTAGGCTACCTCTATGCCTAAGAAGTACCGGAGCTTGCCAAGTTCCTTAGTCTGGAACTGGCGTGAGAGATATTGCTTTAGTTGGAGTATGCCATGTTGATCATTTCTTGTTATGATGATGTCATCCACATACACAATGAGGTAGATGCATCCTTGTGGTGAATGGCGATAGAATACAAAGTGGTCGACTTCACTATGTATCATACCAAATTGTTGGACAATAGTGCAAAATTTGCTAAACCAGGCTTGGGGAGATTACTTAAGTCCACTGAGGGACCTGCGAAGCTGGCAGACCATGGTGGAAGACTACCCCTGAGCAACAAAACCAGGTGGTTGCTACATGTATACCTCCTCCTCAAGATTGTCATGCAAGAAAGCATGTTTAATATTGAGCTGAAAGAGAGTCCAATGTCGAATGGCTGCAATGGAAAGTAAGAGTCTAACTTCATCTTGGCCACAAGGGAGAAAGTGTCCATGTAGTCTTTTCCAAACACCTGAGTGTAACCTTTTGCCACCAAACGGGCATTAAAACGGCCAATTTTGCCATTAGGGCTGACCTTTAGGGTGTAAAGCCAACAACACCTAATGGCGGATTTCGTAGAGGGTAGGGGGTAGAGGAACTAATTCCCAGGTGCCACTATTTTGGAGAGCACACATCTCGTCAATCATTGCTTGTCGCCATTCTAGGTGGGATGATGCTTCACCTAATGAGTTAGGAATAGACACAGAGGACAAAGAAAAGAGGCAGGTATAGTGCAAAAGAGAAAGACGGTGATCACTTAAGGTAACATAATGGGGAGATGGATTACGAGTAGAATGAGTACCTTTTCATAGGGTAATAGGCAAATCAATGTCAAAGGGAAGACTTGAAATTGGTGAAGGAGGTGGCATCAGAGGAGAGTCTGGTATGGCCTCAGCAGTAGGAGTAGGTGCACAGCATGGTGTTGGCACATTGATATGTCTGAAGAGGTCGCATTGTCGGTGGATCTGCTGAGGGAACATCTTGTGAGACAGACGGTAGTGGAACAAGAGGAAGGGTGATAGTAGAAACTAGCTTGCGAGTGAAGGCAACAGACGCAAGGTATGGAATAGACTCAAAGAAAGTAACATCAACAGAAAAGGATTACGAGTAGAACGAGTACCTTTCGTAGGGCAATGGGCAAATCAATGTCAGAAGATAAGCCTAAAGTTGGTGAAAGAGGTGGCGTCAGAGGAGAGTTAGGTATGGTCTCAGCAATAGGAGCAGATACCACAGCATGGCATTGGCGACGTTGATATGTCTAAAGAGGTCGCATTGTCGGTGGATCTGCTGTGGGAACATCTTGTGAAACAAGTGGCAATGGAATAAAAGGATGGGTGATAGTAAGAATCAGCTCGAGAATGAAGGTAGCAAACTAAAGGTATGGAACAAACTCAAAGAAAGAAACATCAGCAAAACCGGATTGCGAGTAGAACGAGTACCTTTTTGTCAGGCAATGGGCAAATTAATGTCAGAAGGCAGGCTCGGAGTTGGTGAAGGAGGTGGTGTTAAAGGAGAGTCTGGTATCCTCAACAGTAAGAGTAGGTACCACAGCATGGCGTTGTCGACTTTGATATGTCTGAAGAGGTCGCATTACCAGTGGATCCGTTGAGGGAACATATTGTGAGACAGGTGGTAGTGGAGCAAAAAGAAGGGTGAAAGTAGGAACCAGCTCGTGAGTGAAGATAGCAGACCCAAGGTATGGAACAGACTCAAAGAAAGTAACATCAGTAGAAATGAATTACGAGTAGAACGACTACCTTTTCGCAGGCAATGGGCAAACAAATGTTAGAGGTCAGGCCAGAGTTGGTGACGGAGGTGGCGTTAGAAGAGAGTCTGGTATGACCTTAGTAGTAGGAGCAGGTACCACAACATGGCATTGGCGATGTTGGTGTATTTGAAAAGGTCGCATAGCCGGTCGATCTGCTGAGGGAACATCTGGTGAGACAGGTGGTAGTGGAACAAGAGGAAAGGTGACAGTAGGAGCCAGCTTAGGAGTGAAGGTAGCAGACTCAAGGTATAGACCAAACTCAAAGAAAGTAACATTAGAAAAAACGAATTATAAGTAGAACGAGTACCTTTTCGTCAGGCAATGGGCAAATCAATGTCAAAGGGCAGGCCCAGAGTTGGTGAAGGAGGTGGCGTCAGAGGAGAGTCTGGTATGATCTTCAGCAGTAGGAGCAGGTACCACAACATGGTGTTGGCGACGTTGATATATCGGAAAAGGTAGCATTGGCAGTGGATCCGCTGAGGGCACATCCTGTGAGACAAGTGGTAGTGGAACAAGAGGAAGGCTGACAGTAGGAACCAGCTTGGGAGTGAACGTAGCAGACTCCAAAGAAAGTAACATCTGCAGAAATGAATTACGAGTAGAATAAGCAACTTTTCGTAGGGCAATGGGCAAATCAATTTCAAAAGGGCAATCCCAGAGTTGGTGAAGGAGGTGGCGTTAGAGGAGAGTTTGGTATGGCCTCAACAGTAGGAGCAGGCACCACTGCATGGAGTTGGCAATGTTGATATGTCTGAAGAGGTCGCATTGTCGGTGGATCCGTTGAGGGAGCATCTTGTGAGATAGGTGGTAGTGGAATAAGAGGAAGGGTGACGATAGGAACCAGCTCGGGAGTGAAGGTAGCAGACTCAAGGTATGGAATAGACTCAAAGAAAGTAACATAGCAAAAACAGATTACGAGTAGAGTGAGTACCTTTTCATAGGAAATGGAGAAATCAATGTAAGAGGGTTGGCCCAGAGTTGGTGAAGGAAGTGGTGTTAGAGAAGAGTCTTATATGACCTCAGCAATAAGAGCAGGTACCACAACATGGGGTTGGCGACGTTGATATGCCTAAAGAGGTCGCATTGCCGGTGGATCTTTTGAGGGAACATCTGTGAGATAGGTGGCAATGGAACAAAAGGAAGGGTGACAATAGGAACCAACTCGGGTATGAACGTAGCAGACTCAAGGTCTGGAACAAAGACAAAGAAAGTAACATCTACAAAAATGAATTACGAGTAGAACGAGTATCTTTTTGTAGGGCAATGGGCAAATCAATGTTAGAGGGCAGGCCCAGAGTTGGTGAAGAGGTGGCGTCAGAGGAGAGTATGGTATGGCCCCCGCAGTAGGAGCAGGCACCACGGCATGGAGTTGGCAATGTTGATATGTCTGAAGAGGTTGTATTGTCGGTGGATCCATTGAGGGGACATCTTGTGAGATAGGTGGTAGTGGAATAAGAGGAAGGGTGACAGTAGTAACCAGCTCGGGAATGAAGGCAGCAGACTTAAGGTATGGAACGGACTCAAAGAAAGTAACATAGTAGAAACAGATTACGAGTAGAATGATTACTTTTTCGTAGGGCAATGGGCAAATCAATGTAAGAGGGTTGGCCCAGAGTTGGTGAAAGAAGTGGCGTTAGAGGAGAGTCTAATATGTAAAGCACAAACATGACTCATGTGGACTGTTAGCCGTGCTAATCCTATTCTAAGCCTATTCATGAGTCATGACATAATTTTTTGGGGAGCTTATTAGTCTCTCACCTACTAGGTTCACTATTCAGCTTCAAAATTAGGAATAAGGGAGAAATCCCATATGTTTTCTAATAAGATAGCAGGTTTCTATTAATTGGTATCAAAGTTTCGATCTAGTAGTTGTGAGTTTGTGAAAGTGATTTCAAAATTTGGTCTATTCAAGTGTGTTAAAACTAGGGCCTTATGTATCTAGGTTATGTTAGGATCCAATTGAAAGGTATTGGATTCGGGCCCCACATTGGAAGTGTGGGATTCTAGTGTGGTGTTTAAAGGTCCCTGGGCTCTCAAACATCATCAGCTAGTTTCTGTGGTTATGTTCACCCAAGGTTGATATCAATTTGTATTGAAGCCTTACACTATGTCTCTCAACTGCAAATGAGCAATGCACATGGTAACGTTGGCATTGCATTATTCACCAAGGACTAGTCAAAAGGCAAGTGCACAGCCAAACCGTGTGAAAGCCAAGGCTACTAAGTGAAGCAGGATGTTAGGATTCAATTGCAAGGTATAGGACTTAAATCTCAACCACATTGGAAGTATAGGATTCTAGTACGGGTTATTGAAGGCCTTTAGCTCTCCAACTACATCAGCTAGGTTTTGTGGTTACGTTCTCTTGAGGTTCTTACAAAGGATAGATTCAACTTCTATAAGCTTCATACTTCAAGCTTTTGGTCTTAACCATGTATTTTTCAACCTAATGTAACTTCCAACTTATCTACTCTATTTTTGCACATTTGCACACTCTAACACCATGTTTAGGTTCTTTTTTCACCAATCATTGAGCATCAAAGACATATTTTAGGCAAATCAAACACAAGAGGACCCAATTGCATAAAATGGCTTCCAAATAAGTTTGTTATGCAATAAATATCATGTTTGCACAATTATGCAGAACTTGTTCACCTATAATAAGCCATTTCTCTAGTTTAGACCAATTACATGCAATTTAGGCAATAGGATTACCCATCCAAACCATAAATTGAGGACAATAATGTGTTCTAAAGCACCAACATTACTCATATGGGTTGTTAGCCACATTATTCCTATTTTAAGCCTATTCATAGGTAATGACATAATTATTTTGGGGAGCTTATTGGTTTTTCACCTACTAGGTTCACTATTTAGGCTCAAAATTGGGATAAAGGAAAAATCCCTTATTCTTTCTAATAAGATACTAGGTTTCTATCAACTAGTATGAGATCGAATATGTAGAGCTGTGGGTTTGTGAAAATGATTTCAAAATTTGGTTTATTCATGTGTGTTAAAACTTGGATCTGAAGTGTTTAGGGTGTGTTAGGATCCAATTGTAAGGTATTGGACTCGGGCCCCACATTGAAAATATAGGATTCTAGTATGAGCTTTATGAGTCATTGACAATCAGCTCTAATACCACTTTGTAATGCCAGGCCACTTTCAGAATCGAAGAATGTCCCCACAAACCAACGCAAGACTTTTTAGCAAGCTTTGTCCTCATTCACATGCTTCCTAGGAAACTTCCCAAGAGGTCACCTATCCCAAAATTGCTCCAAGTTAAACACGCTTAACTGTAGAGTTCTTAAGTGATAGCCTACCAAAAAGTAGATGCGTCTTATTGGTATATGTAGCACTTATCAATTCCTTTAAGCTATCCTCAACTATACAATCCCACACCTACACAATCTCTAGATCCCTCTCATTTTAATGTGTATTCGATTCATTCGTGCGCCCCTCCTGCTGGAAGCCTGCTAGAAGCCGTTCGTTGTCTGTGCCTTATCTTTTTTGCACCGACGATCACTCCCTTCCCTCGTTAGCGGACGGGATATTACATGCCCACCAACTTCTGCTTGGTTAATCCTCGAACCACAACGTACTAGGAGAGAGGCCTTACTCTGATACCACTTTGTAACGCCTTATAATACCAAAGTTCTTATCATAGTACCGCCCTTGAGAGTCGACATCTCGACGGCTTACACTCTACACCACTTCACTCGGTGACACTTCACTCAACTTTCTCGTTGGTTAGAACCCTCCACCAGCCAAAACCCTCCGTAGGTAGCCCTTTCCGAGACATCGACAACTAGCTCTAATACTACTTTGTAACACCTAACTGCTTTCAGGATCGAAAACTGTCCCCATAAACCAACACCATACTTTTCAACATGCTTTGTCCTCATTCACACGCTTCTTGGAAAATTTTTCAAGAGGTCACCCATCCCAAAATTACTTCAAGTTAAGCAGGCATAACTGTAGAGTTCTTAAGTGATAGACTACCAAAAAAGTAGACGCATCTTATTGGTATAGGTAGCACTTATCAATTCCTTTAAGCTATCATCAACTATACAGTCCCACACCTTGACAACCTCTGGATTCTTCTCATTCTGGTGTGTATTCGATTCATTCATGTGCCCCTCTCGCCGAAAGCTTGCTAGGAGCTGCTCTTGTCCATGCCTTATCTTTTTTGTACCGGCAGTCACTCCCCACCCTTGTCATGCTAGGGATGTTACATGCCCACCAAATACCGCTGGGTTCGTCCTCGAACCACACCATATTGGGAGAGAGGCCCTGCTCTAATACCATTTTGTAATGCCTCATAACACCAAAGTTCGTATCATAGCATTGCCCTTAAGAGTCGATGGCTCGATGGCTCACACTCTATGACACTCCACTCGGTGACACTTCACTCGGTGACACTTCACTCAACTTTCTTGTTAGTCAGAACCCTCCACCTGTCAGAACCATTTGTAGGTAGCCCTTTCCGAGACATCAACAATAAGCTCTAATACCACTTTGTAACACCTAACAACTTTTAGGATCGAAGACTATTCCCACAAACCAACACAAGACTTTTCAACATACTTTGTCTTCACTCACATGCTTCCTAGGAAACATCCAAAGAGATCACCCATCCAAAATTGCTCCAAGTTAAGCACACTCAACAATGGAGTTCTTTAGTGATAGTCTACCAAAAAGTAAATACATCTTGTTAGTATAGGTAGCACTTATTAGTTCCTTTAAGCTATCCTCAACTATACAATCTCATACCTATATAGCCCCTAGATCCCTCTCATTCTGGTGTGTATTCAATTCAGTCATGTGCCCCTCTCACTAGAAGCCTGCTAGGAGCTACTCCTTATCCGTGCCTTATCCTTTTTGCATCAGCGATCACTCCCCGCCTTTGTCAGCGCTTGGGATATTACATGCCCACCAAATACCGCTTGGTTCGTCCTCAAACCGCACTGTTTTGGAAGAGAGGACCCTGCTTTGATACCACTTTGTAACGTCTCATAATACCAAAGTTCGTATCATGGCATTGCCCTTGAGAGTCGATGTCTTAACGACTCACACTCTACGACACTTCACTCGGTGACACTTCACTCAACTTCCTCGTTGGTCAACACCCTCCACCAGTCAAAACCCTTCAGTAGGTAGCCCTTTCTAAGACATCGATAACCAGCTCTAATACCACTTTGTAACATCTGGCCGCTTTCAGGATCAAAGACTGTCCTCACATACCAACACAAGACTTTTTAGTATGCTTTGTCCTCACTTACACATTTCCTGGAACACTTCTTAGGAGGTCAACCCTCCCAAAATTGCTCCAAGTTAAGCAAGTATAACTATAGAGCTCTTAAGTGATAGCCTACCAAAAAGTAGATGCATCTTGTTGGTATAGGAGGCACTTATCAGTTCCTTTAAGCTATCCTCAACTATACAATCCCACACCTTAACAACTTCTGGATTCTTCTCATTCTAGTGTGTATTCAATTCATTCATGTGTCCCTCCTGCTAAAAGCTTGCCAAGAGCCGCTCCTTATCCGTGCCTTATCTCTTTTGCACTAGCGATCCTTCCCACCCTCGTCAATGCCCGGGATGTTATATGCCCACCAGCTTCAGCTTAGTTCATCCTTGAACCACACCGTACAAGGAGAAAGACCTTGCTCTAATACCACTTTGTAATGCCTCATAATACCAATGTTCATATCATAGCACCACCCTTGAAAGTTGACTGTCTTAGCAGCTCACACTCTATGACACTTCGCTCGGTGACACTTCACTTAACTTCCTCATTTGTTCTCCACCAGTCAGAACCCTCCGTAAGTAGCCATTTCTGAGACATCGACAACCAGCTCTAATACCACTTGGTAATGCCTGACTGCTTTCAAGATCAAAGACTGTCCCCACAAACCAACACAAGACTTTTCAGCATGCTTTGTCCTCACTCACACGCTTCTTGGAAAACCATCCAAGAGATCACCCATCTCAACCAGCTCTAATACCACTTGGTAATGCCTGACTGCTTTCAAGATCAAAGACTGTCTCCACAAACCAACACAAGACTTTTCAACATGCTTTGTTCTCACTCACACGCTTCTTGGAAAACCATCCAAGAGATCACCCATCTCAAAATTGCTCTAAGTTAAGCATGCATAAATGTAAAGTTCTTAAGTGATAGCCTACCAAAATGTAGATACATCTTGTTGGTATAGGTAGCACTTATTAATTCCTTTAAGCTATCATTAACTATAGTCTCACACCTACACAACTTATGTATCCCTCTTGTTCCGATGTGTATTCGATTCATTCATGTGCCCTTCTCACTATAAGCCTGCCAGGAACCGCTGATTATCTGTGCCTTATCTCTTTTGCACTACCGATCACTCTCCACCTTCGTTAGCAATCGAGATTTTACATGCCCACCAGCTTCCGCATAGTTTGTTCTCGAACCACACGTGCTGGGAGAGAAGCCCTTCTTTGATACCACTTTGTAACGTCTCACAATACCATAGTTAGTATCATAGCACCGTCCTTAAGAATCGACAGTCTCAACAACTCACACTCTACAACACTTCGCTTAGTCACACTTCACTCAACTTCCTCGTTGGTTAGAACCCTCCGTAGGTAGCCCTTTTCGAGACGTCAACAACTAGCTTTAATATCACTTTGTAACGCCTGACCGCTTTTAGGATCAAAGACTATCCTCCGAAACTAACACAATACTTCTCAGCATGCTTTATTCTCACTCACACGTTTTCTGGAACACTTCCTAGAGGTCACTCATCCCAAAATTACTTCAAGTTAAGCACGTTTAACTGTGTAGTTCTTGAGTGATAGCCTACCAAAAAGTACATGCATCTTGTTGGTATAAATAAGCACTTATTAGTTCCTTTAAACTATCCTTAACTATACAGTCCCACACCTGCACAATCTCTGGATCCCTCTCATTCTGATGTGTATTCGATTCATTCATGTGCCCTTCCCGCCAAAAGCCTACCAGGAACAGCTCCTTATCTACGCCTTATCTCTTTGCACCTTATCTCTTTTGCACCAGCGATCCTCCCCACCCTCGTCAGCGCCTGGGATGTTATATGCCCACCAGTTTCTGCTTAGTTCGTCCTTAAGCCACATCGTACTGGGAGAGAGACCTTGCTCTAATACCACTTTGTAACACATCATAATACCAAAGTTCGTATCATAGCACTGCCCTTGAAAGTCGACAGGTCACACTCTATGATACTTCACTCGATAACACTTCACTCAACTTCTTCAGTGGTCAAAACCCTCCACCAGTCAGAACCCTTCGTAGGTAGCGCTTTCTGAGACATCGACAACCAACTCTAATACAACTTTGTAACGCCTAGCTACTTTCAAGATCGAAGACTATCCCCACAAACCAATACAAGACTTTTCAGCAAACTTTGTCCTTACTTATACACTTCCTGAGAAACTTTCTAAGAGGTCACCCATCCCAAAATTGTACCAAATTAAGCACGCTTAACTATGGAGTTCTTAAGTGATAGCCTACTAAAAAGTAGATGCATCTTGTTGGTATAGGTAGCACTTATTAGTTCCTATAAGCTATCCTTAACTATACAGTCTCATACTTGCACAACCTCTATATCCCTCTCGTTCCGGTGTATATTCGATTCATTCGTGTGCCCCTCTTACTGGAAGCCTGTTAAGAGCCGCTCATTGTCCGTGCCTTATCTCTTTTACACTGGCGATTACTTCCCACCATCATCAACGCCCAAGATGTTACATGCCCACCAGCTTCTGCTTGATTTGTTCTCGAACCACACTATACTAGGAGAGAGGCCTAGCTATGATATCACTTTGTAACGCCTTACAATACCAAAGTTCGTATTATAGCACCACTTGTAAGTATAAATGTCTTGACGGCTCACACTCTACGATACTTCACTCGATGACACTTCACTCAATTTTCTTGTTGGTCAAAACTAAAGCTAGGTATATGAGGCAAGGCCCTACGGGCCACCCGTGTAGCCCGCATCCTATGCTGGCTATGGTCCTAAAACATATGGTCCATTTAAGAGTGCGGGCTTTTCAGCCTAGACTGTTTAAACCGCAATTTAAGCAGATTTATTCACGGGCTTACGGGCCTATCTACAGGACTTTTATGGATAGGTTATTTTATGCTTAATACTTTGAATCTAAGACTTTATATTTCATATTTTGTGTTTTTATTTAACATGTAAGATCTTTGGTTTAGATGGTTTTTTAGCATATTAGACTTTGAAATTGATTTATTTTTATTTTTTGGTGTATTTGTCATTTATTTTTATTTTATTGTTTTTTTTTTATTTTTATAAAATTATTTTTGTAATTTATTTCACGGGCCGCAGATTGGCCCGTTAACCTGCGGGTTATGGAGGGCTGACGCGGGCCTCAAAATTCAAGGACCGTTTATCTTGCAGGCGGGCCTGGCCTAGCCCATTTGTTTTACTGGCTTTTGCGGGCCAGGCCTAAATGGGCAGGCTAGGCCCGTATACCCAGCTCTAGTCAAAATCCTCCGTAGGTAGTCCTTTCCGAGACGTCAACAACCAGCTCTAATACCACTTTGTAACGCTTGACCACTTTCAAGATCAAAGACTGCCCCCACAAACTAACACAAGACTTTTTAGCATGCTTTGTCAACACTCACTCGCTTCCTAGAAAACTTCCCACCACTTCCTAGAAAACTTCCCAAGAGGTCACCATCCCAGAATTGCTCCAAGTTAAGCACGCTTAACTTTGAAGTCCTTAAGTGATAGCCTACCAAAACGTAGATGCATCTTGTTGGTATAAGTAAACACTTATTAATTCCTTTAAGCTATCCTCAACTATACTATCCCATACTTGCATAACCTCTGGATCCCTCTCGTTCCAGTATCTATTCGATTTATTCATATGCCCCTCCCGCTAGAAGCCTGCTAAGACTCACTTCTTGTCCGTGCCTTATCTCTTTTCCACCGACGATCACTCCCTACCCTCGTCAACATCTGAAATGTTACATGCCCACCAGCTTCTGCTTGGTTCATCCTCGAACCACACCGTTCTTGGAGAGAGGCCTTGCTCTGATACCACTTTGTAACGCCTTGTAATACCAAAGTTGGTATCAGAGCACCCCTTTAAGAGTCGACGTCTAGATAGCTTACACTCTATGACACTTCACTCAACTTCCTCGTTGGTCAAAACCCTCCACCGATCATAACCTTTCGTAGGTAGCCCTTTTTAAGACATCAACAACCAACTTTAATACCACTTGGTAATGCCTGGTTGCTTTCAAGATAGAAGACTGTCCCCATAAACCAACACAAGACTTTTCAGCATGTTTTGTCCTCACTCACACGCTTCCTAGAAAACTTCCTAGGAGGTCACCCATCCCAAAATTGTTCCAAGTTAAGCACGCTTAACTATGGAGTTCTTAAGTGATAGCCTACCAAAAAGTACATGTATATTGTTGGTATAGCTAGCACTTATTTGTTCCTTAAGCTATCCTCAACTATACAGTTTCATACCTACACAGCCTCTGTATCCCTCTCATTCCGGTGTGTATTCGATTCATTCATGTGCCTCTCTCGTTGGAGACCTACCAGAAGCCGCTCATTGTCTGTGTCTTATCTCTTTTGTACTGGCGATCACTCCATGCCCTCGTCAGTGTCTGGGATGTTACATGTCCACCAGCTTCCGCTTGGTTCGTTCTCGTACCACATCGTACTAGGAGAGAGTCCCTACTTTATACCACTTTGTAACGCCTCATAATACCAAAGTTGGTATCACAGCACCGCCCTTGAGAGTAGACATCTCGACAACTCACACTCTACGACACTTTACTTGGTGACACTTCACTCAACTTCCTCATTGGTCAGAACCCTCTGTAGGTAGCCCTTTCCAAGATGTCGACAACTAGCCCTAATACCACTTTGTAACGCTTGGTCACTTTCAGGATCGAAGACTGTCCCCACAAACTAACACAAGACTTTTCAGCATGCTTTGTCCTCACTCACATGCTTCCTGAAAAACTTTCCAAGGGGTCACCCATCCCAGAAATGATCCTAATTAAGCACGCTTAACTGTGAAGTTCTTAAGTGATAGTCTACCAAAAAGCATATGCATCTTGGTATTATACTAAAGATCATGAATTACAAATGTGTCCAAAATTAGTACTAGACTACAAAATCAATAATGCAAGTGAACAGGAGGTCCTTATCAAGTGGCAGCAGCTGCCAGAGTTTGAAAATAGCTAGGAGAAAGTCTCTACTTTATAGCCTTCCCTCATCTCCACCTTGAGGACAAGGTGCATCTTGATGAGGCGAGTATTGATAAGGTGCGTCTTCCTATTAAGAAGGTTTATGAGAGAAGAAATAAGGTTCAAAGGAATAAAGTCACCTGAGCTAGTTACGAAAGTAACAACGTTAGTTATGGGTAGTTAGAGGTGGGAATTGATTGTACAAATAGTACAAAAAGGAGAGATAGTTGTCAAAGAGGGGATATCAGAAAATTAGAAATAAGCGGGTGGGAGGATTTTTGGTCCCTCAAAGTGCCAGTGCCAATTCTTTCTCTTATAATTCATACATTCTTGAGAAATAACAATCTTTACTTGTTGTTTGTTCCTTTGTGTTCTCTCTTTTTCTACATCTTTGAACCAGTTCCTAATAGGCCACAACTAAGGAAGGCTAAGGGTGACCGCTATTAAAGCAGCTTTCCAACAATCTCAAATGCTGCCTTATACAAGAGCCCTTGAACTTAAAGCATGGATAATGCATAGGCCCACCCTAACTTGATATATATAAGCACCACACTTATACATAAATTGATTGCAATAGGAACTAGTTATAAAGCAAAAAAGATAGGAAATACTAGATAAGCTTGTATATTCTATCTTATATTCTAGCAATCAAGTATAAACCAAATCAAAATAAACAGATCTGAAGAAAACTAAGGTGTAAACATCCAAGAACATAACATTCATGGATTTGATAAAGGAGAAAATCCAAAAGAATAAAAACATAGCAGCTGATCGGATGCCTTAGCTCTAGCCTTTATAAGACAGTAACTAGTTCCACCCATTATTGATGAGAATAGGCCAAATAGGATTTCAAATATATTTGTGATGACCTGCCTTAGTATATGCATTGCTTGCTTACTTAGCTTTGACCAACTATCCTAGAAAATCCAAATTCTAAAATCAGGAAGAGTAGTTAAAGTATACATATTATTCCCCCTGAACTTAGATGATGCAGGCCATACTCCCTGCAATCAATTAGAAATGAGCAAAAATATTACCTCAAACCTTTGTAACAAACAGGTCAAAGGCCTATTCAAGTGGTGCATGCAGAATAGAAAGTCAAGAAAAGTTGGCCAATAAATTCAAACTTAGAACCGAATGTATTCTTAATTCTAAATCACGTGTAAGCCTATTATAGTAAAAGGAACAAACATGCCAGTAAAATTATACAAATGAAAATGCATTTAAAATAATAAGAAATGGAAACTACTATACCTTGTGTAGTAAGCATTTATCGGAAGAATAGCAACCCAAAGAAACTGCAAGCAAGACCTGAACAATAGGCAACATTAAATAAATTAATTAGTACTCACAATTGAAAATGAATGCTTACTTTTATAATTAATAACTTTTTTCTTCTTGTACATGTAATATGAAATTTATAGTTTGTAACTTTGGAATTATGATATAATTATTAAGAATTTTCAGTTTAGTTGTTTCTTGTGTAGGCCTTAAAATATCTTATTACTAGTTGGCTTATTAGGATTCTATTTCCTAATGTAGGTTGGCATTGCTTGAATTTTGAAGTCCGGCTTTCTTGTCCAAGTAGAATGAGGTTCAATTAAGTGTCCTATATAGGTTTGGTACACCTCTAAGATTTAGATGTCATTGGAACCGTCCATAAAAACTTGAGTGTTTCAAGTTTGCCAACCTGTTCTACACCATCCTATATACCAAAATATCTGAATTGTATAAACAGAAAGATGACATCAAATATAAGATCTTATATGCTAGTTACAATTAATAGATTACAGTTAACAGTTTGCAAACTGCTTTCTAAATAGGAAATAGCTTTGCAAGAATTTAGGCAAGAAATATGAAAGTCATTCGTAATATAGACAAGTAATGGAGAATAGGCATTGAAAAAGAATAGAGTAAAAAATCAGGGTTTAAAGTTTCTCCTCATTCCATCATAATTTTAAAATAAAAAGTAATTTAAGAGCAGAACTATGAAATCTTACTTGCGATATCAGCAACTTCTAATTTCCCATGCAAAAAGACCCTAGCCTAGCCATAATTGGAATTGTTGAATTTAACACAATGGCCTGAGAGAAAGGCAACCTCTGAAAGCATAAACAGAACAGATTCTTTTATTACCGTAGTTGGCAACCCATGAAATCCTCGAGAAAAAAAAATTCAAATAATATAGAGCACAATGAAATAAAAGGTTGGAAAGGATGAAGAGAGTTGCACTAAACTCAGTTTATGAATGCAAATCATTGATGACGTCAAATTATGAACCAAGCTTTTAACCAAACTTAATATGAAGAATATTGTTTGCGAAAGAATTCTTGTTGTCAGCATGGAGATCCATACGGTAAGAGAAAAAAGAAAAAGTATTAAATTAATTTGTCTTTACATACTTATATTTATTAGTTACAACTTACATGATTTGAAAATGCAATGCAAATCTTTTTGCTAAAACCTTTATTGAATATTAATCTAGTAACTAGTGCAATAACTCTGTTCAAACCCGAAAGCTTATAAAATATACCCTGTATGAATAACTATCAACATTGAAGAAAACAATATTATCCAATGTCGAATAATATCCTAAAAGTTCGATAAAATATTCTCAAATTATGACATTTTATGAACATAAAAAGATAAATAATGAAGGGGAAAATTCCAATTGAGAAAAAACCATCCCAAAACGACAAATAAAGTGCTGAAAAGAATGAAAATTGAGAGGGAAAAAACTATGACCACTTCCGATACAAAACTTGACATTGATATACAACCTGTAAGTGCCCTTAAAAGTAGGATGATTCTAACATGGGATGTTCCAAATAGTGGCTGTTCACTCCTTCTCAACCACAAATATGACAGTACCAAGATAATTGTACATCTTGTAAAAGCAGTCTCAAACAAAGGAATTGTCTAAATTGCCAAATCAAAATTGTTATTGCAAAAATTAAAATCAAGAACAACTAAAAAAAATGGAAAGAAGAAAAAAAGAGAACTGTAGATCTTGAAAAAAAATCTTAAATTTAACTAAATAGCCAAATAAAATATATAATAAAAATTGATAGAATTGGAAGGTAAAACTAACAGATAAGTTTGTCAAAATTCTTAAGATGCAAAAACTATATATTGAGAGTGAAGACAAGGGAGTCCTTGTGTTGCATCCACTGTGTGCATGACTATAATACAAGCACATGTACACCTGGAGAAGGATTTTAATAACTTGATAATTTGTTACAAACTAGAAATATTCCATTGCAATCTCAATGGTTCATCGTATTCACTCCGCAATTTACCGTGTAAAGTGCAAGATGCACTTTAGAAATCCCTATGTAACGTAAACCATTCAGAGAACTTTGTTTTAAATTGTAAATGGGTATATGTTTAAAAGAAAAGGTCTTGTTGAACTTTACTCTATAATAATTATGCAGTTTTGGACGACAAAGTTAACGTTATGAAAGAGAGAAAAAGAAAAGAAAAGAAAAGAAAGAGAAATTACTCGGGGTTTTCTACGAGGGTAAGAAGCGGTGAAGACATTGATCTTGGGTCTTTCTGGATGGGAGAGAAGAGAGGCAATATGATGCGTCGTTGGATTCAAAGGATGTCGTTGCCATTCGCGCATTCAGATTTCACACAAACAAATGTAACAACCTCAAAGCGAATCCAAGATTGGTTTGGTTTTGATGAAGAAGAAGAAACTTGAAACTCGAAAGCGAGGGAGAGACAAAGGTGAGAGAGAGAGATGTCGAATGAAAGTTGTGTTGCTAGCCGTTGTGCGACCTTAATATATAAATAATTTAACTCAGTGAAAATAAATAATAAATAATTTAAAACCAATTTTTGTCAATCACTTTCGTAACAACAAGTCAACAATGGACCAGAAAATAAAAATATATAAATTTTTTATTGAAAAATGAAAATGTATATTTAATGTTACAAATTATATTTCCAGAACAATTACAAAAGTGAAAAACCTTACCATGACAATCTATGCTTAAATGATAGTGAAAAAAATATTTAAACGCATTCTAATAAAATTCTTAGTTTTAAAAATTATATTTTAATAAAATTTATTATTTATGTATATTTATTATTGTGATTTAAATATCAATATATTTACATACAAAGTTTTATCCACATAATGCATATATTTATTTATATAATTTTGATATTAATAGCTTTACATTGTCAACTAATTAAAAATTACCAAAATATAACTTTCAAAACAATTATTACAAAAGTTAATAATCTTATCATATATAGCACTTCATTATTGGATAATAGTATAAAAATCATTTACAATGTCAATAAATTATAATTAAATTCAAATTACGTTTTCATTATCTTACAATACAAATATTTATTCGTTTTACTTACACTTTCATATAAGAGTTTAACTTCTTATATATTATTAATATAAAATTTTTACATTATTAATCAATTATAAATCACCATAAATTTTACTTTTAAAATAATTATTACAAAAGTCAACAATTTTATCTCATATAATAACCTTTATACTATCAGTATATTTTATTTGAATTCTTTGAATAAAACTAGTTGGAAACCCGTGCTATGCACAGTATCTTTAATATATTTTAATTATATTTTTATAGTCTATAAAGTAATAATTAATAATTAATTTTTATAAAATTAAAACAAATAAAGTTATACGTACGAAAGTTAATTCAATATTAAAGTGACAAATAACAAATATAACTATGCATTTAAATGCAAAATAAAATTAATTAAAATTTATTAAATAAAAATTGATTTAACTTCAAACATCTAATGTGTTTTGATTCTTATATTTAGATTTGATTGTAAAGTTAACTATTCTAATATTATACATGTTAATTAATATATACACAAGAAAATATTATGACTCTTTCTATTCATGCCCTTCAACTAGTAATGGACTATTTATTTGGGTTGATTTCTTTGGGCCTTCTTCTATATTTCTTTGCGTTTACTTTCTACATGGTCAAAGCTATTGATAATGTACATTTTTGCCAGTTTTTCTGAAGCTCTTTTATGAGATAATAGTTTATTATTTTTAAAATTTTACAATTACTTTATAGATAGGGATACATCATTCAACAATAATAACTTTAAAATAGGAAATTAACTTATTCACTTAACCAACAAAAAAAAAAAAAATTAACGAATCAGATAATCAAAGACATAGTGGTGCGAAAGTGGTATCATACTTAATAACAAATAAATTTAAGTTAAAATTTAAATTTAAATTAAAATATGCTAACTATTTAAAAAATATTACATCTTTTCTTCATTTTCGAAATATATGCCCACAAACAAACTACAAAAATTGTATTCTACAAACAATACAAATCTTGAATATTAAATAACGAATATTAAATGTTGGATGAATTAAAATTTTCTAAAAAATATTAAAAATATCCTGTTTATTTATCAAAATAAATTATTGTTATAATAAAAAAAACAAAAAATCAAATAGTCTAAAATAATATAAATAACTCCAGTAAAATAACTTAAATTTTTTTGGAACGTTTATTTCAAATAATTTACATTTATCAAATTATTCAAATAAAAGAACTCGCAAATAAAATAATTAAATTATAAATTGAACCAACTTAAATAACAACTATTCGTATTAATTTTTATGCATATAAATACTAACATAAATTTAAAAATATTTATTTTAAGTATTTTATTTATAATTGTACGTTAGATAAACCAATGACCATACATCAAAACTTTTATCATCTATTATCGAATCTCGTTGAAAATAATTTCACAATTATTTACAATTAATCTCATTCATCTGATAACTTCAAAAAATATATTTGTTCGTTCAATTTCAAAAAATTACTTTTTATCTTTTAAAAATATTAGTGAACAATAATATAGAAGTTTTTAAATGTCCTATCCTTTTTCATAAATACTTAAACTGATTTAATTAATATTATATATAATAAAATACTTGTATATTATTTTTAAAATTATTTTTTATCAATTAAAATAATTATTGACATTTTTAAAATTAAAAATTTTAAATGTATTCGTTACATAAAATAAAAGAATGTTACTAAAATGAGTAAATAATATAGTTAAACAAAATTTTGATATTTTAAAATATTTATAATTTTTATTCTTTGAATTTAATTTAGAGCTCAGATATTTTTAATTTTTACTTGGTAGTTAAGTTTTTGAATTTTTAATTGCAATAATATATTTATTAAATGCTTTTTAATATATATTTATATTATTGAATTTTGTTTAAATAAATTATTTTTTACCTTATAAAAATATTATTGAACAATAATAATGAAATTTTTAAATATTTTATATTTTATAATTAATACTTAAATTTATTTAATTAATATTATACATAACAAAATATTTGTAAATCATCTTTAAAATAATTTTTTAATGAGTTTAATGGCTATACACTATCATAACTTTTTAGGTAGTTATTGTAAAAGTCAACAAACTTACCATACATGATGGTTTGTAATTAGATGATAATGTAAAACTACTTTACATTATCAGTGCATAATCTATTTATTCTTTTTTAATAAATAATTTTTTTGAAAATTTTAAAATTAAAAATTTTAATTGTATACATTTTAATACTTTTATGTATTTTGGCCATATTTAAAATAAATTTATGTTAATTAAATTAATTTTATATAATATTTTTTATTTTTATCAATATATTCTTTCATTGAGTGAAACAATTAGTTCTAATTAAATTTAAATTTTTTTAAATTTTTTCCCAAACAACTTTTAGCTTAAAAAGAGCTTTAAAACCAAAAAAATAAAAAATTACCAAACAACTTCTACTTTATTTTTAAACCTCTTATTTTATGCTTTAATTTATAGGCAATTTTTAAACATAAAAAAAAGTGAGTTAAACATAACTTATATTAATTTCAAATTTGAATCATAATATTTTAGATCTAAAGTCAATTAAACTTTATTGAGTAAATTCTTTGTTAAGATTATTTTAAGTTTTTTCAAACTAATTCGAAATATTTAAAATGACATCTAATCCATATATTAAATTGACAATATATATTTATCTAAAATATATTAACCCGTCTAATAATTTATATGTTAACACGTTTTCATATAAAATCTTCACTTTTACAATTAATATAAACATTTACTTATATAGTTTATATATCAATATATTAATGCATACTTTAACACGATATTAGGATAGTTGAATAGAAATCAATGGTTGTGGACATTCAAATACAACCACGCGTTCCCAACTTGTTAATTTAATTTAGTGTTTACACCTAAGTAAGATTAAATAGAATCCTTAAAAAGGATATAAAAATGGACACGGCTGCAGACTCCGTGTCATAAAAATTGGCACTAGCACTACATCTAACATAGCTAAGTGACAGTAGGACTCAATTTTGTATTTCCCTGTCGAAGATGCTGCAGCAGCACTATATATATAGAACCATTCTGGTCTTCATTACCCTCTGCCTCTAATTATTACAGACGCAGAATAGAAATGGAAGGCTCAGTTCCAATTTTAACAAATTTTGATTCTGTTGTACAGGAAAAGTTGATTCCGTCGACATATGAAGTGATAGAGAATGGTTTGCGAAAATATGGGTGGTTGGGGATGGTGCAGTGCATCCTTGTGTCCATTGCTATGTACGTTGAGCCCTACTTAATTTCACATAATTCTTCCACAGATATTTAATCATTTTGTAATGACCATGTGGTGGTTCCCAGACAGCAAATCCCATCTTCAATACCAGCATGTGACAATGAGTCAAAATGACGATAAACATATATTCATGAACCCAAAAATAAAAACTGAAGTAGACAGTACCAATGAATCTTCTTTACTTGTAGATTCAACAACCAATCTGTAGCCATTGTAAACTGGGTGATCAGATGCTTGGTAAGTACGAATTTTAGACGACACCTTCTTATATTCAACACAATGAAGGTAGTGATTGACAGCACCTGAAAGAGAGAGAGAAGCTCAAAAGCGATATACAACCTAGGAAACATGTTTGAGAAGCAACAAACTATATGGTACTAACTAGGGATGAGCAAAGGATGGGTTGGGACGGGTTTATATTTGTTCCTACCCGGCCCCAAATTTTGAACGGGGTCATTTTTTCAAATTCGAACCCAACCGAATCAAGACTCGAAAGTTATGGAACAAAATCAAGTCAATCCGACTTTTTAACACAATATATCAATCTTAATATTATTTATAGTTAAATTGTAAAATAAATAAATTTAAAACTTAAATTAAGGTACATTTTATAATATCTATTTTAAAATAAATAATATCATTATAAATATAATATCACGTTATACAAAATGTTATCTATTAAATTAAACACTTTATTATTAATACACAATTGTTCAAAAAACTTGTACTTTTTAAGAAAATATAGGACAATAAACCAGGTTGGGACAACTCGAAGCATAACCCGAACCCGTCCTTAAAATACACTAGGTCTAATTTCAAAACCCAAACCCATCAAAATCAACTCCGGACCGGGCTGGATTCGCAAGTTGGGTTGGGTCACGCTCACCCCTAGTCCTAACTGGAAGTTCATGAAATGGGATGATGAAGAAAATATTGTACAATACCTTCCAAAGATGTTGCAACACCCATGAAATTTTTTTGACACAAGATTATGCAGATCCTCACTAGCCCAGATTGGGTATATACAGATATTTGCTCCCAAAGATACAATAGCACTAAGTGCAATGAGAAAAAATCTATTTATAGCTGTATCAACAAATTCCCTTGTCTGATACCCGGATACAGTAATGAAACAATACGTGATTAAGAACACACGGAATCCGTATTCAAAAGGCTTGAAAGTAGGGTATAGTTTTGTATAGGTGGCACAAAATCCTATCAATCACACAGCTAGTCAGAAGACCAGGCATAAGCTAGAAACACACGTGTGGAATGTGGATCACAACAAAATTTTCACAAACAATTCATATGAAAGGAAAGTGATTGTGAAACCAGACCTACAATGAAGATGCTTATAATAATTATAAGTTCCTCCCATTGAACCAAGTCTTCATAAACCTGTTTGTACATGGCGATAGTATTTTGCAACTCCAGTTGCAGTCGTTCCACTTCTTCTTGCATGACTAACTGCATAAGTACACATCATATGTACACCAAAGCCATGTTGGAGAATAAATAAACATAGCACATTCAAACAGATAAAAAAAAAAAAACACAACAATAGAGGTTGTTTTCAATATATTGTGAAGAAAGAGTGAATTTTACCGCAGAAATCAGTAATTATAACTTTGTCAACATAAAACCAAAAAATAAAATATAACAAAAACAAACAAAAAACTATCGCGCAGCTCATAGTGGAGACATGGCCGCAGGGTGAAGTCAATAGCACAATAAACGGCAGACCTGCGATGCAAGTTACTTTTCGGTCAAAATGTGTTTTTCTTTGAATTTTGTTTAGGAGAAACATAGAGGGAGAGGTAAAAAGTGTTCTAATCGGTCTGTTTTCCTAAATCGCAATATGGAGTGGTCGAAAATCACCGACTCGCCACCGATGAACAAAGGAAGAGACCGAAGGAATGAGACCGTGGGAGTAGGTAGGTATCGTAAAAAGAGAGATAAGAAATCAAAAATTAAAATCTTCATTAAGAAAAAGCTTACATGATCGTACAATGTGTATTACAACTTTACCTAAAATCTACCCACTTGTACTAACCGTAGGCCATTTATCTCTTCCGCACATAACGCGTTCACATTTTCTCACTACTACTCACAAAATACATGACAAAAATATACATAATTTCAAATTTAAATATTAAAAATAAAAATTATAAATTATAATTATAAATATTAACAACTGAGCAAATACCAACAACAAACTAAAATTAAAAATGCAAAGTCACGAATTATACTTCAACATCAAAAATCCAACCAACTAAAAAAATATATAAATTACGCTAAAAATGAATCATTCTTTACATACACTCTATTAATTATATCATTTTCAAAAAATTAATCCAATACTAAATTAAATATTTCAATTCCGCCTAACACAGAATTTTTTTTCATCTAATACAACACGAAAGTAATTTACAGAATAGGTTATAAAATTACTAATATAACTATAAATGTAATATAATATTAATTACAATTCAGTTAATTAAAAAAAATTAACAAATTCAAAGTAATAACCAACTTCTGAAAAAAAAAAAAAAGACCCAAAAAATATAACAATAAGGCCTAAAAAAAAGAAAATAATAAAAGAAAAATTAACATGAGACAAAATAGAAAGATGAATAGAAAATGTAAACCATGAAGTCAAGGACAAAAATCGATTTACAAGAAAATAGCCATGAATAGTCAAAAGTGAACCTTGGATTGTATAAGTTACAGATATCCATTCATGTTATATATATATATATATATATATATATATATATATATATATTCAATGATGTGATTATGCGCTACGGTTATACATTATATTCACATGTAAATATTTATTCTAATAGCATACATTCTTTTTGGGTAACATGTTATAGATGTAAAATATCTATCAATTTTGGTAATGACTAATCTTTGCTAAGAAACAAAGTTGTGGTCTTCCTTCCAACCATTTTTTTTTCATTCACAATATTTAAACCTGCGACCTTACTAAAGGGATCTAAACTCAATTTCACTTAGATCAACATAATGTTGGTATAGTGCACATTCCTTTTAAATACTTTGCAAATATTCATACGTTTTCATGTAAATTCTTCGTTAACTGTTTATCATTATAATTAAAATTGCTTCAAAATTGCAATGGTTATAAGAAAATCACAATATTTATGATATAATTCAGCGATTCTAAGACTATCATAATTTCCATCTATTATACGATGGTAATAATAATATGATAGTTAAAACTACCATAATTTAGCCATTATAAATGTCAAATCTTCATATATAATCTATTTTTTCTTTTATAAATCAACCTAATTAATTGTTGAGTTTAATATGATTCGCTATTAAAACCCTTTAATGTGTTACTTTTTTTATAATTTTTAAATTATTTAAATTTCAGTCTTTACCTCTATATTCCTTTTTATCAATTTAGATTGAATCCTTATATTAGGGATGACAATGAGTAGGATATAGGTAAGGTACTATAATACATGTCTCCATACTCACGTTGAAAAACAATACTTGTACCTGCCTTTATACCCATACGAGTAGCAACTTTACTCCTCATCCATATATCTGTTGGGTACCTATGTCCATACCCACACACGCACATTAGTTATGCATAAAGTTAATAAATTAATAAAAAATATTAATTAAAAATTACTTCAACTAAATCAAAAATTCACTCTTATATCATCCAAGCGTAACCTTAAGTCATCTAAACATAATATTAAAAGCATCTAAACATAACCTTAAATCATTCAAATATAAGTCATTTGATCCGTATACTTGTATCATCTTTACTTTTTGGTCTGTATACCTAGAAACTATTTATTTTAGTCCCTATACATGCATTTTTTATATCATTTTGGTTCTTACAGTCAAGTGTGTCTTAACTCCATGAGTAAAACCGTCACAAAATAAAAATTAATGGTGTAAAACCACAATTTTTTTGTATTTTTTTATGAGACCAATTTGTACCAGAAATTGTGGCGATTTTACACAACCAATTTTCATATTGTGACAGTTTTGTTTCATGAAGTTAAGACTCACTTGACGATAGGGACCAAAATGATATTAAAAGTGAATGTATAAGAACTAAAATTAATAGTTTTAAGTATAGGGACCAAAAGGTAAAGATGATACAAGTACAAGAACCAAATAAGTAATTAAACCAAATTAAATTATTATATATATAATAGGTGCAGGTACGGGGTGAGTTGTGTATAATAGTACTTATACCTGCACCCATCCCTATTAAAAATTACAGATAAATACCTACCCCAAACCCATCCCCAATAAGTGAGTATTTATCTACCCATTTACAAATATTTTTGCGAACACCCATAGGATTTGAGTACACTTTGTCATCCCTACCTTATATACATACTTATTCATTTTAGATTAATATGATATCATTTTTTACATCCCGTATAATATGTATTTATCTAAATTTTTCACTCTTGTTTGATATATATATATATATATATATAATCTAAATATTAATATGAATTCATTAAATAATTCAAGTGATAAAAAAATGAATTTATAATGTAAAAAGAAAGTTCTACTAAAAATTGACTTAACACTTTCAAGTTGCATATTAAATACATGAGTTAATTATTTATCTTCATTTTGGAGAAATGTTTCTACAAATAGCCACATATTTTTAGTGAGATAAAAAACTATTTCATTTAATAACTTTGTAATGAATACATTAATAATTATTTTTAACAACAAATTATATTTTAACTAATTTTATTTTTAATGATAGTATCAAATTCCTTTTCCTAACTCTTTTAATTTGATTGATGAACTTACAAGTTAGTTCTAGAAAAAATCACCTAAGTACTGTCTTATACTATAAGTAAGCGAGAGTTTAGTATGTGAGTTGATGATTTTGTTTTTCTTTAATTGTTCGCTTTGATTTGAAGTTGATCTTATAAATATGGTCTGGATGCTGTTAATTATGGTTTTAAGAAGTAAAATTAAGCTTAAGATATATTGATTGATTTGCTTGAGAAACCTTGAAAACTAATTGGGTAAAAAAAAACCCAAGCATGGAATGCTATGTTATCACATATTTAAGCACGAATCATGGTTGTGGCAAGCTCCTTGGGCCAAGGTGTGATTCCTTTTATTTCTCATATTTAAGTTATTTTAACCTTTATATGTGTTAGGACTCTAATGGTGTGTTTGGATGGCAAATTTTGGGAAAGAAATTCAATTTTTAAGTGAATTTAAAATATTATAGATCAAAATAATTTCTTTGGATATCAAATCAAAGAATTTTTAAAATGATAGAAATTTTTACAAAGATTTTTTTTTTCAAACAAAACAAAGGAATTTGAAATAACAGCTTAAAGTGAAAGAATTTAATATAACACATAAACGAAATTTTAATGTGTTAGGACTCTAATGGTGTGTTTGGATGGCAAATTTTGAGAAAGAAATTCAATTTTTAAGTGAATTTAAAATATTATACATCAAAATAATTTCTTTGGATATCAAATCAAAGAATTTTTAAAATGATAGAAATTTTTACAAAGATTTTTTTTTTCAAACAAAACAAAGGAATTTGAAATAACACTTAAAGTGAAAGAATTTAATATAACACATAAAATGAAATTTTCATATAATGAAAATTAAATTACTTTATCTAAACAAAGAATTTGAAACATAAGAAAATTAAATTACTTTATCCAAAAACAAAGTATAATGGTTTGTACATGAAGAATATATTTATAGATTTTGAGTAATTTTGTGTGTGTGTGTGTACACAGTGTGATTTAATTGAAAGCTCCCGTTAATGATATAATATTGTATATTGTGTGTAAAATATATATCACGTACTCAAGCCTATATTTAAATTAATTTTTAGACTCTCTCTTAGTATTTAATTGTCAAGGTAATCTAAAACATGAGCTTTGTAAAGAATGTGAAGATTTATAAAGAAGTTATGCGTAAACATATTAAGGAGGGAAATATAAAGTTGGTCAACGATACCAGATATATGAAAAATGAAAATTAAGGTGTTTATATATAGAAAGATTGATAGGTCAAACTTCTGTAGTACAACAAATAAAAAAAAACATTTATTTTAGGGATGAAAAATATTTAAATTAATTGCCTAAAAAAATTTGCAGCATAAATTTTTAAACAATTTTTTAACGAGTTTAATTTAATTAATATCGAAATAGAAAGAAAGAACATTTGAGCCACATACTTCGAGGAAGAACTTTGGCGCCTATAGTGATCTTATTTGACTTGGACAAAATTTCTTTCCATATAGCATGAATTCAAACTAACTAGCAAAATTTATGAATGCCTTCAAAACTAAAGAATATTAGCATATTTTCACATAATTAAATTCATAGCCACAAAACTATTATTTTATTACTTTTAATATTTGTTTTAAAATGAGTAATATATAAATAAATTTGTGTGTTAATATAGCAAGTTGGAACTACCCGTACAATCGGTACAATGAATGAAGCAATGTTTTTAAAACCAGGACCAGTTATTGAATCGGTCGAGGTACTGATTCAAGGTTCAATGATCGAATCATGATCAAACCGTGGTCAAACCATATAAATAAAATAATATATTTTTTAATAAGAAATATATAATATATAAAGAAAATAATATCAATGGTAATCCAAACTCAAAAAAAGAAAAAAAAATCTATACTTTTCACATAGACAATAAATATCATAATAGGTTAAAGTAAAATATTAGAAACAAAATCCCCCTATAGCATTCCCCAAAAGGAGTAGAAAAAGAAAAAAATATATAAAAAGCATAGCAGGACATAATCAAGTGCTCTAATTGTAACAACCTACCTTAATCTTTCAACTATTTTCCTAATATTTGATTATTTATTTTTGAAAAATTGGAAAATAATCTCAAATTTTATTTTCCATCATTATATTCAAAATTTCAGGGAATTATCTAATCGTCATTTTTAATAAATTTTTTGAGCCGAACCCTAAGAAATGAGAAAATGATGATTACATTTTGATTTCTCAATAAAAATGACTGATATGAAAAAAGATTCAATTGATAGTAAAATGTCAAATTGAGCTTGGAATCATTTTATATGTATTAAAACATAATTTTGAGAATTTTCTAATTTTTTTTTTAAGTTCTTGTGTAAAATGACCAAAATGCCCCTAATTGTCTATTAAGCCAAACTAGTACGAGTTTGAGATCCATAAATGGAAAAATGATAATCTCAATTCATTTTTAGGTAAAATATTTAATTTTAAAATATTTATAAAGATTTTGGTATTTATTGAATTAAAATAGATTTAATATGAATTTTTTAACTCAAAAATATTAAATAAATAATTGAAAATTTTTATTAAAAATTAAATTAATTATTAGAAATTAATTTATAATAGAAAATAATGTGTGTAAAATTTCACACTAAAATTCATTAATTTGTTGTTAAAACTAATAGACTAAAGTTTAGGAGATTTTATCGGTTTCGATCGATTCTACTGTAAAGAAAACAAAACACATAAACTTAGGGACACCTAAGCATGCCATGTCCAGCCCTAAGTAGCTGACTCACTACTCTATTTTTTTCACATGTCAAATTAATAAATCAAAAAGAAATAAAAGTTAGATTTATTACATAAGCAAGATGTCCTCCTCTTCTCCTATAAATTGGCCATTTTTGGGACAGATTTTAGCACTCCCATTTCTCCCTATAGCTTGCCAAATCCTCCTCCTCCTCCAATATCCTCACCATAAAATTTCTCTTTACTTCCATTTCCACACTAAAGCCACATCACTATCTTCCCCAACTTCATCAAAATGAGACCTTGAATCTACCACCTATCCTCTTCTTAGTGATCTACTTCCATTGAGGTAATAGAGGGGAGTGAGGTTGGTTTTAAATTATAGTCATTTCATATAGTGGTGGGAAGGTTTTTCCCTAGGGGTATAAATGAGCTGAGCTATTCGCTAACTATTCGAGCTTGACTCGTTAAATGCTTGATCAAGCTCATTTGTTTAATTCAATAAACAAACTCAAACTTGAAATTAAACTCAGTTATTTAAATGAGCCAAGTCCAAGCTTTACAAGCTCGACATTAGCGACTCGTGAATAGCTCGTTTATTTAAATTGATGATGAAAATGTTACTAGCTTTTGTTATTTATATGTTCATTATTAAAATATGTAAAACTTTGTGGAGAGTGTTAAAATTAATTTTAAAGTTTTTTTTGTAGTAGTTATGAAGTTATAATTTTTTTTATTTATTGGATTATGAAAATATAATAGTCTAGAATGTTTGAAATTGAATTCCACATATTGCATGTTAAGCATATATTTTTATATGTAAATTATCATCTAGTATTAAAATATTTATTAATACAAAATTGATAAAGTTAAAAAATAGGTTAAGAAAATTCATAAAAGTAAAAATAATTAAATTATCAATGAGCTAAACAAGTCAAGCTCAAGCTTTTAGTTAGACTTGTTTAAGTAAATGAGCCAAGCTTGAGTCATTCATTTTTTTTCACAAGCCAAGCCTAAACTTTAAGTACTTGGCTCAGGCTTAACTCATTTATACTCCTAAATTTTCCCCAAACCTTGTTTCCTTTCTTATTAATGCTTCCATTGATATTGTTATTATTGTTATTCTTGATGATAAAAGTGATGAGATCATGTGCGTTTGACATTGATTATGCTCTTGGAATGCTGATTTTTATGGCAAAACTTTTTAGTTTTATAGATGCTAATAATAATGTGTGTTTAATTTTTAAATTTTATGACACTAAAAATGATAAAGGAAATTGAAATTTTGTTTATCATGAATTGCTGGAATTTTTTCATAATCACCTATAATTAATTGAAATTTGTATTAGTTTAGTAAAGGATTGTTAAAGCTTGGTAAAAGAAAAGGTTTTAAGGCTTTATTTACACTATATAGGAGCCACGGTTTTGAAGAAGCATAAAAGGGGATTGATGAAAAAAAAAATTAGTTAGTGGAAAATTTGTAAAGATGAAGTGATGGTATTTTAAAGAAATAAAGAGTTCCACAATTTTTTTTTAGCCAACTTAATTTTAATATAACCAAAGTGTTTCAAATGATTGTAAGAAGAATTTTTCTGAAGCTATTCTCACTTAGGTCCACGGTTTTCAAAGGAGGAAGATGATGAAATTTTTAATCAATAATAACAATAGTTTATAAAAATTCAAGTATGGATTATGAATTCAAGCCCAAATTAAATTGAAAATTCTTTTGCTATTGTAAATGGACCCATGGCCCAATTTTAAAAAATGAAAAATGAGTAATTTGATAAGTCTTTTTAGTTAACAAAATTTCATTTAAATAGCTATTAGTCAAATGTATTTTGAATTATGATCACTTAGTAGTAATCTGAACTTAAGTTAGAGTGCAAGTCTTAAAACTTTTACCCTCAGTGAAACAATAATTTTAAGAATAAAAGTAGGAGATTTATATGATGCTTAAGTTTAATAAGATAAAAGAAGGTTTTCCTTTAAAAAGTCAAATTAATTAGTTTAAAATTTTCTTGAAATACCTAATAATTTAAACTAAGTCAAAATTTATTTGCTAAGATAGTTGGATTACTACCAAATAAATTTGTCTCAAAGTTTCACTAAATAGGATTAATTAGATATTTAAGATAGATGATTAATTTCTATACTTATAGTTGCTTTCTACAAAAAGAGAAATACTATAAAATTAGAATTACAGGTCCTCATCTGTAAGAGTATCTTCTAACTAGTTTTCAACATCATTAGGCATTACCACCATTTTTAATAATCAGGATCAATCATACATGGAAGAAAAACAATGGAGTGAGGCTATTTGTTCTAAAATCACCTTCACATGTATGGTAGGAATTCTACCATAAAATACAAATAAAATAATGGAGGGGAATATAGAGTTTATTCTAAGTTGTATTATACTATCCTTAATTAGGTATGAATCCATGTTTCCTAATAGTAAATAATAGTTCTTAACAGAATCGAGAAATGACTAGGAGTACATATACATCTCTTAATAACATCACATGGTACAGTCCTCATCATTATTAAGGAACAAAATAATAGTTCAAGACGTACATTCATAAAGGTATACTCTCACCAATCCTAGAATACTGAGCAATTGTCGGGTTTGTCAATGTTAGGTGAATACCTTGTTCACGGGTGCTACCTTGGTCATTGGAACCTTCACCACTCAATGCCTACCCCCAAGACCTTCACAAGGGGTCTTTGCCTTTCATTCCTCAGCGTACCAGATTGTAGCTTTCTCAGTAGGGTGTCATGCCGCTGCATGTCCCTCACTTTACATTACTCACTAACTTATCACTTTCTAACTTCACAAGTAAAGGTTTTCCCTGGTCTTATTTAATTTGAGCACTAGTACAATCAACATTTCTACCTTATATTGCAAAAATTGCACAATAGTAATGTAAACAATCCAAAAATTGCATATTAGTAATCATTAAAATTTTAGTAGCATAAATACTTAGTAATCATGTTTTAATTATCAAAATTTTAGCAAAATAACAATTTAGTAATCATATTTTAATTACCAAAATTTTAGCAGAATAACAACTCAATAATCATAATTTAATTACTAAAATTTTAGCAAAATAACAACTTGGTAATCATAATTTAGTTATAAAAATTTTAGCAAAATAACAACTTACTAAATTACATTTTAATTATCTAAATTTGAGCAATATAACAATTTAATAAAAATTAAATTTTATCATCAAGCATTATAACAATATAAAGAGAACATGACTAAACTTTATGCATTGAAAGGTTTAGGGGAACATGTAAAATGACTATAACTTAGAATCAACCCCATTCCCTCCATTACCTTAAAAATGGTTGAGGAAGAGGAGGAAAAATGATGGTAATGTTGGTTCCAAGCTCCTAGGAAGAGAGGTTTGCTAGATGATAGAAAACTAGTACAATTTTGGCATAATAATGAAGGAAAAAAAATTAGAGAGAGAGGCTATTCATATGTGTTTCGGCCAGCTAAAGGTAGGGAAAGATGAGTGAAAATCTGAATTCTTGGGTGCCTATTTATAGAGAATGGAGGTGGGTTATGTGTCCTGACATCATGCATTATGTCATAAATTAAATTTATTTATTTATTTTAATTTATTTAGGTGGACACATAAACAAAAATAGGTGGCGAGTTACCTAGGCTAGGCTGGAAGTGTGGCATGCTGAGGTGTCCCTAAATATCAATATTTATTTTCTTTACAATTCAATCAACTAGTACTTATAAAATTACCTAAACTTGAATAAATAGCTCTTAATATAAATTAATGCATTGTAATGTGAAACTTGACATATACGTTATTTTTCATCAAAAATTAATTTTTATTTTTATTAATTTTTTTGAATTTTATTTATCAAAAATTTTATGAAAATTCTAAAATTAAATTTTTTTTCCCAAAAAATGAAGTAAGATGATTATTTTCATCATTTTTTTATGTCAAACTAATATTGACTTGGCTCAATAGACACTCAGGGGTATTTTGTCATTTTACACAAAAATTCTAAAAAATTTCTAAAAAAATTTAAAATTATATTTTGATACATATGACATGATTCCAAGCTCAAATTGACATTTTATTGTCAATTAAATCTTTTTCTCATGCTAGCCTTTGGCAAATTTGTCATTTTTTAATTTCTCCAGGCCCCGTCTCCAAAAAATTATTAAAAATCACGATTAGATAGCTCTCGACATTCTAAACAAAATAGTGGAAAGTAGAATTTTAAAATTTCTTTCTGATTTTTTAAAAATAAATAATCAAATATTAGGAAAATAGTTGAAAAACTAAGATAAGGGGTATCCCTTACAGGGTGTCAAGCCATTGCATTTTGCTCGCTTTACATTACTCATTAACTTATCAATTTCTAACTTCTCAAGCAAAGGTTTTCTTTGATCTCATTTAATTTGAGCATCAGTGCAATCAACATCTCTGCCTTATATTGAAGAAATTGTACAATAATAATTTAAACAATCCATAAATCACATACTTAAAAAAATATTTATAATCTTAAAATTCAATAATTTATCTAATTAGAACCCTTAAAATTTTACCAAAATTTTAACAGTATGGTAATTTTTGTAATCATCAAAATTTTAGCAGCATAACTAATTAGTAATCATGTTTTAATCATTAAAATTTTAGCATAATAACAATTTAGTAATTGCATTTTAATTACCCAAATTTTAGCAAAATAACAAGTTAGTAATCATAATTTAATTACCAAACTTTTAGCAGAATGTGTTTTCCTTGTTAGTGTAGGAGCAAAGCATGGTATAAGGAAGAGATTATAGGCCGTTCAGATCGAAGCAAGGTATAAGTAAAAGAGCATAGGCCGCTCAGATCGGAGCAGGATATAAGTAGGAGATCAAGATAGGGTCGATGCTTTTATGTGGCTAACGCTTAGCTAGGTAAAGGACGAAGAAAGGCATGTGAAAGATAATAACAAAGCTAATCAGAACCTTACACCTATGAGAGGATAAAAGACGCTTTATGAGGATAGTTGCTAGCCTAGTTAGCCCAAGATCTTAAAGAACCTATTATAGTCCTAGGAATATGATTTTCTACGAAGAGGTTAAGAGAAGAGAAAAGACAAATAAGGATATAAGGCTTGTAGTTAGGTTTCAATTTTTGAGGACGAAAATCTTTTGAGGAGGGAAGAAATGTAACATCCCCAATTTTGAGACAATAGAAATGAGAATATAATTAATGGTTTAAAATACCCATAAGTAATTATAATAGTTACCCTATTGTTATAATTTACAAGGATATAGTAATAGGACCCTAAATGGGACTCTAAGGCCTACCAGAGCCACACACACACATGGCTATAAGAAAGGGAAGGAAGAGAGAGAAAGAAAAGAAAAAAGAGAAAGAAAAAGGAAAAGTGGAGTAAAGATCCATGACCCGTCCCCAAAGCTCAAGTCTAGATAATCCCCAGAAGTGAGTGCTTCCCTTTTTGTTTTCCATACCCCTTTGATTGTATGCTTTCCCTGTTTTCCCTCTTGAACTCTAAGAAGGAGATTTGTGGGTTTTTGAGTGTGATTTGTTGTTTGAGAAACAAAATTTGTTAGATGAGTAATAAAAGAGATTAGGAATGTTTTGCTAGGCTTGTTGATGGTTGGGAGGCCATCGATAGCCATGGGAAGCAAAATCATGAAGGTTCATGATTCTGTATAGATGCAGATTTGTTGAGTGAATCATAGTCTCGCTCAATGAATCCTAAAAAGTTCAGGTAGATTCGCTAAGCGAATTTAGCTTCGCTGAGCAAATTATAGGTAGAGGGATGAGTGAGATCTAGTATGAAATCGCTGAGTGAGAGACAACTTTGTTGAGCAAATCTTGGACAGAAAATAGGTTTGGAGCCCTTATGCAGAATCGTTGAGCGAATGCCTCATTCGTTGAGTGAATATACCCCATAATAAGTGGTCTAAGAATAGTATTAGAATTCGCTAAGTGAGACCTTAGGCTTACTGAGCGAAAGTACCCTAGAGAGAATATTTTTTTATTATTACCTGTGTTTGTTTATGTTGTTTAGTTGTATGTATGTTGTTTATGTTGCTACTTTATTGTGCTTGTATTGTTGATTGTATACTTGTGTAGCTGTAGTATTATCCTTGTGATTGTGAGTTGTGTTGTGTTATGTTGTATGAATACAATGATGAACCTTGCATAAGAAAAGACTATAGACTGCTTAAGTCGAAGTGAGATATAAGTATAAGACCATAGGTCGCTCAGGTCAGAGCGCAATATAAGTACGAGATTAGGAGGGAACCTACAAGATGAAACTATAAGATGTATGATGTGAATGCTTATGTGAGGCGTGTTTGATGACCCCGTTGGGTGTATGTGGATGTGTATGCCTAGTTATAGGTGAGTTAAGTTAAGCCAAACCGAGGGAATCTATGTGCTTACTGAGGACATAGTTTATGAAAGCTACTACCCAATGGGTATGCAAGGGGTTTGCCCCAAGAAAAGTTCATATATAAGTCTTGAAAAGGCAAGTAAAGAGAAAGATAAGGAAAGGAAAATCCAATCCTCACTCAATGTCATAAGAATTGAGATGTCCAGGAAAAGAATAGAAAGAGTTAAGTTCATATCCTAGAGATGAAACAATAGCTATCCTATGTGTGGAAGTAGTATGGGTCAATAGACCCAAGGCTTAGGCCTATTAAAGAGTATTAAACCCAAAGTTATGTATAGTTAAGAAAATAAGCTCAAAAGGTAAAGTTTGGGGGGGGGGGGGGGGGGGAGGTTAGTTAAAGGATAGATCGTGAAAGTATAAGAAAAGGATTTCTAGGATAAAAGAGCCAGTATGTCTCTATAGTCCCCATAGCATTCACTAAGACGTTTTGTCTCAATCCCTTCAATTTATATCTTTTTGGGTTCAATCGATGGATATACTCGAGAAAGAGGAGCTGAGAAGCGCTTGTAGCTGAAAAGTGCTCATAGAGATAGTGGAGAAGATGTTTGAGTTTTGCACTTCCATATGCATAGGATTTTTGTTTAGTTTCATATATCTTTCTCTTATGTGATATACGACACCTTGTGCCAAAAGTTTGTAATAAGGTTTATATTAGAATCATGTTTAAGTTTTTGCTTGATCTCTGACGTATTTTTATAGTCAAAGTTTCCATGTCCTAACAATCTAGGTATAGTTAAGGTAATGCCTTCTTAGGGTGTTACACTTATTTATTTATTATTTTTTTTATTTTTTAATCTCTAGGCATTGACTAAAATGAATATTAAAGTAAAGGAATGAATGAACAAACAAACGAGTAGAGCTAAAACGAATAGAGTAACGTATCTTGGAGTGGAAGGATAAGGACAAAGGAGTTTTGGTTAGGGTTCTGTTCCCACGAGCAAAGAGTCCCAGGCAAAAAGACACTCATCCAAAATCCAAACCTAATCAACCAAACCAAAGGCTTCAGTCATAGTCAATTACGCTTTGTTTTCGGAGATGGTTTGCAATGAGGAGAAGGTGCAGTCGATGTTGAACTGCTTCATCGTGATGAAGGTAGAGGAGAAGAAGAAGTCAAAGGAGCAATGCCCATTCCTGGCCTCGGAGTTCGTGACCTCTCAAAGCTCGACAAGTGGCGCTAAAAATCATATGTGGGATTGGACGCAAGGTCACAGAGATCCAGAACAAAGGCCTTAACGAGCATCACCTCTGTGCCCTCAATGACAAGATCAACAAGCTCATCTGCAAGAAGTCTTATTAGGAGCACCACATCGACGAGCTTGATGGCCCTAACCTTGCCAAGTACTCCACCAAGATGACCGACCTTGTCGGCAACATCATTAACATCCCTAACCCCGGCAGCCGTGGCTCTAACTACCTCTATTTTGGCACGGCGAAGAAGCTCCCCAACGTCCATAAGCTCTTTAAGAAGGCCCCGAAGCTCCGCAAGCACCACACACTCTATGACCTTTATAAAAGGATTGACGCGAGTTACCGCGAGTACCATGATGATGAGGATGGTGTGCTGGAATGACTCGAGTGGCCGGTGGAGGAGGTAATACTGCTGGTAGTGGCCGAGGAGTGGAAGCAACTAGTTAAGGTGAGGAAGGAGGTGAGAAAAGGCGTGAAGAGCGAGGAAGTGGCGAAGGTGACGACAGTGGCGAGGGAGGCATTGAGGGAGGAGGAGGAAAGGGAGAAGGAGAAGGAAATGAGGGAGTTTGTTGTGCACGTGCCACTGCTGGATGAGAAGGAGATTGAGAGGAGGGTGTTGGAGAAGAAGAAGATGGGCCTGTTGAGTAAGTATATAGGTGACAGGTTAATGGAGGAGTAGAGTGTATAACATCGCGGGTGCTAACGAGGGCGGGGAATGTCGCCGGTGCAAAAAGAGATAAGGCATGGACAAGGAGCGACTCCTAGCAGGCTTCCAACGGGAGGAGCACATGAATGAATAGAATACACACTGAAATGAGAAGGATCCAGAGCCTGTGCAAGTATGGGACTATATAGTTGAGGATAGCTTAAAAGAATTAATAAATGCTACCTATACCAACAAGATGCATCTACTTTTCAGTAGCCTATCATTTAAGAACTCCACAGTTAAGTGTGCTTGACTTAGAGCAATTCTAAGATGGGTGACCTCCTAGGAAGTTTCCTAGGAAGCAAGTGAATGAGGACAAAGCACACTAAAAAGTCTTGTGTTGGTTGTGGGGACAGTCATTGATCCTGAAAGCAGCCAAACATTACAAAATGGTATTAAAGCTAGTTGTCGGTGTCTCGAAAAGGGCTACCTACGGAGGGTTCTGACCGGTAGAGGGCTCTGACCAATAAGGAAGTTGAGTGAAATGTCACTGAGTGAAGTGTCGTAGAGTGCAAGCCGCCAAGACATCGAGGGCGGTGCTGTGATACGAACTTTGGAATTATGAGGTGTTACAGAGTGAGGCCAATGACATGCTTAATATTCAGCATTAGTTAGGTTTATGCCAAGGTTTTAAAATGTGGTTGCGGTTTTGTTGCGATCCTTGATGTTACGAAAAATTGCCGACAAATATAGCCACAATTGTAGTCTAAAAGTCTCGATATTGTAGCCAAAATTTTGGTACCATTCTTTAAAACTTGTGTTTGGAATTTTAGTGGATACGTAGGTTGGTTATTACTCATTACATGTTGCAATTGAATTAGTTTAGATGCAAAGAGATGAATATGTTACTATAATTATACTTTTTGAGAAATTTTATGAATGGATAATTTATTGGATGATGATAATATGTCCATTGTGAAAATTTAAATGCACCATGCTGGCACTTAGTTTAAGACTCAAATAATTAACATAAGCTATAGAAGGAAGTATATCCATAGTTCATATAACATAAGATAGTTGCTATAGTAATTATTAGCTTACCACAACAATGTTTTTGATTTAATAAAATGCTCATAATATGATGGTTATATTTGAAAGCTAAATTTATTCAATATAAACTAATATCATGGATGTAGCTATAAACTGGTATATTATTCTTTTGAGACAAAAGAAACATGGTATTAATTAAGCAAAAACTAAAACTTTAACAGCTTCAAAGTTATCATAGTATGTTTTTCTTAAATCATGAACTATTGTTCTATGTATATAATAATCTTAATTTAAAAAGGCATAAGGATCTTAAGAGAAAAGCCTTCATAAATAAACATAATGCTTGGAATTCAAATAGATAGTGTAAAACTAAACATGATATTTGGAAGCAACTATGATACTTTAAAAACTTATTTTGTAATCCTCAAAAACATAATTAATTATACTTGTAGCGATACCAAAATCAAAACATACATATGTATGCACCTACATGAGCTTGTAATGGTATAAGCTCTAGCGACAAACAAGTGCTTCTCCCTTAGCAAGACACAAGGTACTTGGCCGAGGGTTATTTTCTTCGGGTTAAAACTAGGATGTTACATGTACCACATCTTTGAAAATAGGTAGTGACGGAAACCCCCTATAGCCAAAGAGGGTTCCTTTCATCATACACATGCATCTCTTTCATTCATTAAACCTTATGTCACTCACATAAGGGTGTGAGTGTGTGTACATCCTCTTGCTCTCCTCCTTCTCTTCTCTTCTTCTTTTTTTTTTTCCTCTAAGAGTGAAGAGTGTGGTGAGGAAAGGGAGTCTTATTAGTGGGTCTAGAGGGTTTTGGACTTCTATTGAGCCTTATGGTCTTTTCTCTCAACTAAACTAACTCTGACCCACTAATATATCATAATACAAGGCAAAGTCCTATATTATATAGAGCACTCATAAAACGTGCACCAGAAGGCATTTTATTCACCTATCTTATATTTCACAAAGCAAATATCATACAAGCACAAAAAAAAGATATTTCATTTATTTAATGCTGACATGGTTGCTATTAACTTATTTTGGGGATGTTATAGTTTATGAGCTTTTCGAGAAGCCCTTAAAACTCCGCAAGCACTGCATGCACCATGACATTTATAAACACACTGATGCTAATTATTATAGTTACCATGATGATGAGGATGATGTGCTTGAGCAGCTTGAAGGGCTAATAGAGGAGGCGATGCGATGAGCAGTAATTGAAGAATGGAGGAGGCTGGGTGAATAAATTGCATTACAACATTTTCAATGTGTTTACTTGTAAAAATCAACAACTTATTCAATTCTTTACATCACTATAATTAATATAAGTGAAGAATTGTAATCAGATTTTGTTGAAAAAGCTAGGGATTATGTTGTCATCACTTCATAAAATAATCTTTAAGAATATTTTGAAAGTTATTATTTTTATTTTTTTAAAATACTAAAATAATTTTTAGATTTTTAATCTAAATAATTATTATTTTTAATTAAAAAGTACTTTGAAAAAATACAAAAATAAATAATTGTAATTTATATTGGTTGTCATTATAATGATAGATCGATATATCTTGGTCCAGCACAATTGATAGATAGTTAAGTTCCCAAGGCCGACCCTAAACCTAGTCCAAAGGGGTGACGACCCAGAGTCAAGGATGAAGGGCCCCTAAAATTTAAAATGTGTATATAATTGTGTAGTAATTTTTTTATATTATATTATTTTCATTAAATAGATTGAAATTATTGTCTTGTTCATGTCTCTTTTTATCCAAAGTAAAAAGTGATATTTGATTAATAAGTATCATTCTCTTAGTTGTTAGTTTTTTATATATATATATATGTTATATTAATAAATTTATGTTAAATGAATTTTCAACCAATCATAACATATCAATGTCTAATGAAAATATGATAATAGACATAAAGTGTTTGTATTTTTAATGAGATAAGAAACATAAACCAAAACTCAAGTCATAAAGGAATCTAAACTAAAAGTTAGTATATTAATAAAAAAAAAACAAAAATATATGTAAGCTTTAATATGAAATGATGATATTTTGTCAATGATAGACTATAAGGACGAAACTAGAACATTTTCTAAATATAAAAATTAAATTAAATTATAATTTTAAAATTAATGTATTAAATGTTGGATACTTAATTCAACATTGGCCTTATATGTGAATAATTATGTATTGTAGACTACTGCTTAAGGTTAAACCCAATTAAAAGTGATCTAATAAGGTTTAGGTAATTTAGGTTTTAATGTGTCTAATAGGATATAGGCCTTTAATGTGTAGAGATTAAAAAGTAATTCTATTTTTGTAATGGGCTAAAATAGAAATACCAAAAGATAATTCTAGGGTTGTTTATAAATAGGTCATGGTCCCCAAGTCACACATACCATTCTTTTTTTTTTGACATCCCGTCATCATAAGGAGGCAAAGGGAAAGTCAAAGGGCTCTCTTAAGGGAGTACGTGTAGACTTGGAAGACCATACCACAGCTCTAAAGAGTAATCAGTCTTCATGAATTTAGGTACGCTTTCGCTTAATTTTCTAATGATTGGCATGATTGATTATGGGTTATAGGTGATGATTTTCACCATAGAAATTAATTATGGTTCCAACAAGTGAGAACCAGTCATGTTTTATCATTAAAAAATTTATTTTCATGAATTCGGTCATGATCGTACGATTATCTTATTTTTCTATTTCAGTTCGATTCCCTCGTTTTGATCTATATGATTCAAAATTGAATTCGGTGGCTTTTTTTTTTTTGTATATGTCTGCACTGCCATTACGGTTTTGTTATCATATGAATTCAACCATGTATAATGCTTTGATCAAAACACATTACAGTGTATATGGGTTTATTGTGGGCATATTTATATATTAAAAGGATTAATGAAATTGCTTTACA
Organism: Spatholobus suberectus; assembly: GCA_004329165.1. Classification (NCBI taxonomy): domain Eukaryota; kingdom Viridiplantae; phylum Streptophyta; class Magnoliopsida; order Fabales; family Fabaceae; genus Spatholobus; species Spatholobus suberectus. Next base: position 36,485,173 of record CM014732.1, read on the forward strand.
TGCATACATATTGCTTGAATTCAGATACAAGTTTCTTTTTCCTTTAAAAGCTAAAATGCTTTTTTTTTTTGGGTTTCGTGTATGTACGATGGCTTATATTTTTTTTTTATGAAGGCATGTATGTGTGTGTGTATATATATATATATATGTTTAGTGCGTTATTGATTGCTTTTGCTTGCTCATATATATGCTGCTGCTACTTGCTATTGAATGTACACATTATTCGATTTGGAAATCATGTGGATATATATAGAATTGTTTTAAATGGAATTGCTTTATTGAATTACACTTCCAGTGGTGTTCTCTGTTTTTTTAATAAATTGCTTTATTCATATCGCAAAGGCTCATCTCGATTTAATTTTTCCTTTTACGATTTTAATTTTAAGTATTATTTTGGAAAGTTGTAACATGTGATATGCTTGTTTTTTGGGTATAAATTTATTTTGAGCAATTCTAAATTCAAATATTGGAACGTTTATGTATATATATCTTAGGATAAATTAATTGAAGTAATATGTCACCAAAGTAGTCTCTCTTGTGAAAATAATTTATTTTGAAATATAAAAGGTTGTGTGCTTGTAATTTATGTGAATACTGTGACACTCATTCATATTAAATACAATTTATATTAATTTATTTCTTAAGTCTAAGTAAATGAAAATGCATGTAAAATTTTTTCGTTTTTATAATAGAAAAAATCCAAACATAACAGAATTTGAAAATAGTAGTAAAAGATGAAAGAAAAAGATTGTATATACATATATGTAGTAAAACTATACATCATGGTTTGATAATAAATGACAGCCATAAAATATAGAAAACCTAAAAATATATCAAAAGATAGACACTATCTAACTTAATATATACATAAAAAAGATCCTATATAGAGCAGTGTCAATCTACCCTATTCCTAGTAAAAAAATATATTATAACTAAGTCTATATATCCTCGCCCGTTGAAGTATCCTATGAATCGTCCTCAGCATTACTGGAGTTATCGTCATCTTTAATAATCGTGATCAATCATACAAAGAAGAAAAATAATGGAGTAGGGTGTTTTGTTCTAAAATTACTTTTACAGGTATGATAGGAAGTCTACCATAAAACAAAGCTGACAATAAAAGGGAACTTAAGGTTCATTCTAAGTTGTATCAAACTACCCTTAACTAGGTATGGATCCATACTCCACATTAATGGATAATAGTTCTCAATAGAACCTGAGAAGTGATTGGGAGTACATATACTTCATGAACATTATCACATGGTACAGTCCTCATCATCATTGAGGAAAATAACAATTAGCATATCCATTTATAGAGGTATAATCTCAAACCAATCCTAGAATGTTGAGTAGTTGTCGGGGTTATCGAGATTGGTCAGGCAAATATCCTGGCTTATAAGCGCTACCCTAGGCCATTGGAACCTTCACCATTCGATGCCAACACTTAAGACCTCTGCAAGTGGGTCGTTAGATTTTATTCCTCAGCGTACCAAATTGTAATTCGCTAGCAGGGTATCATGCCACTGCATGTTACTTGCTTTACATTACTCATTAATCTATCAAATTTTCACTTCTCACACAGAGATTTTCCTACTCTCATTTAATTTGAGCACTAGTACAGTTAACATTTCTGCCTTATATTGTAGAAATTACATGATAATAATTTAACAATCATCAAAATTTTGGTAGTATAACTATTTACCAAAATTTTAGTAGAATAACAATTTGGTAATCACAATTTAATTACCAAAATTTTAGCAAAATAATGACTTAAAAATCAAAATAATATTACTAAAATTTTAGCAGAATAATAATTTAATAATTAAAAATTATTACTAATTTTTTGCAAAATAACAATTTAATAACAAAATAATAACTAAATTTGAGGAAAATAACTACTTAATAAAATGCATTTTAATTATCTACATTTAAGCAAAGTGACAACTTAATAAGAGCATTTTAATAAAAATATGAGCAGCATAACAACTTACTAAAAATTAAATTCTAGCATTAAAACATTATAACAAAGTAAATTTATACATTAAAAGGTTTAGGGGAAAACCTTTCATACCAACATACAAAGTGACAATAATTTAGAACTAACTCCACTCTTACCATTACCTCTAAGGTGGTTGATGAAGAAAATAGAATTGTTGATGCAAAGCTCCTAGGAAGTGAACTTTACTAATTGATGGAAAACTAGGAAAATTTAGCTTAAAAACAAAGTAAAATAATTTTTTTTCTAGAGAGAAAAACTCTATAATATCTCGGCTAGCTTGAGAAAGGGAGAGGTGATGAAAATGCTATCCAAGGATGGGCTATTTATAGAGAAAAGAATGAGCTTAGGTGTCCATGTGATTATGTCATACATTATGTAATAATTCTCATTTTTATCTAATTTTAATTTGATAGTAGGGACACATACACTAAGCTAGAGTGGTGAATCAGCTAAACTAGGGGTTGGACATGTCCCAATGTGTTGTCCCAAATTATTAGTGTAAACTTAAAAAAATTGACTTTTAATATCAAAAAAATAAAATTTTATGTGAAACTGGATAAATACATTATTTTTCATCAAAAAATAAGTTTCCAATAATTAATTTTAATTTTTATTAATTTATTTTGAATTATAATACCAAAATTTTTATAAAAATTCTAAAAGTAAATATTTAACCTATAAATGAACTAGGATTATCATTTTCATCATTTCTAGATGTCAAACCAATATTGGCTAGGCTTAATGGACACTTAGAGGCATTTTGGTCATTTTAAATAGAAATTCCAGAAAATTTTCAAAATTATATTTTAATATATATGACATGATTCCAAACTCAAATTGACATTTTAATGTCAATTCAATCTTCTTCTCATGTTAGCCTTTAATGTTGACAAATAAGGGCAAAATTGTCTTTTTCTAATTTCTCTAGGCCCTGTCTAGGAAAAATTATTCAAAATCACAATTACATAGCTCTCAACATTTTGAATTTAACTATGAAAAATAGAATTTTGAAATTTCTTCCCAATTTTTTAGAATTAAGTCGTCAAATATTAGAAAAATAATTAAAAAATTGAAATAAGAGTGTTATATTATTCACTATTTTTCTTTCAAAATAAAATTTTTATAATTAAAATATACTTTGTATAAAATTTTCAAAATATTTTGAGGTCAAAAAGCCTCTGATTGGTTCCCGCAATCAACTAGTAATATTTTTGTCATTTCACAAAAATTATCTTCATAAATTTTCAAAAAAATTCTAAAATTATTATTAATTATTCTAAGTATATTGATGACTAAAAATAATTTGTAAACACTTATAACTATTTTTGTTTATTAATTTTGTTATCTGTCTTTTTACAAAAAAACGATCATTTTTCAAATTTTATCAGGTTCCATTCCCCAAAAACTATTAAAAATCTAAATGAAATACTACTAATTAATATGAACGTAATCGAAGGGATCAAATTTTTAAGATTCCTATCCGATTCTCAAGAAATAAATATAAAATAATTAGAAAAATAGTTCAATAGGCAAAAGTAGCAGTGTTACAAATACTAATTGGGCTAAAGGAAGGTGAGTATTTTACATAATTGCATGTGCACATGTGGTAATGACACATGATAATTATTCGATTTTACATGTAAATAATGAATCGTCTAAAAGAAGATTTATTGTTTGACATGTTTTTTATTATCAGTGTTTGATTACTACACCATATCAGTGTTTGATTACTACACCAAGGTATTTTGTCCAACCATAAAATGTTAATGGATTCCTGATATCTTGAGATGGGGTTTCCTTTATTTGAATTTAGTATTGCTTCTATTTTGAGCTGGACTTATGTGAGCATGTTTTGTTTGTTTATTTTTCTCTGTTCAATTATAAACGATCTTGCTAATAATACCACTAGCATCAACTCTATTCCTATGCTTAACGGCTCAAACTTTAAGTCCTAGAAAGAAAATATCTTGATAATTCTTGGAGTAATGGATCTTGACCTTGCGTTAAGGGTTGACTCTCCTCCACCTCTCACGAATCAAAGTACCTCTAAAAATAAAAAGGAAATGGAAAGGTGGGAAAGGTCAAATCACATGAGTATGATGATCTTGAATAAAATCATTCCGGAAGCATTTAGGGGCACAATATCTAAAAAGATAATTTCAGCCAAGGAGTTTCTTGTCAATATTGAAAAGAGGTTTATTAAGAATGAAAAGCTAAAATAGGTACGCTTTTGGCAAATCTAATTTCAATTAAGTATATGGGTAAAGGAAACATTAAGGAGTACATCATGGAAATGTCTCATATTGCTTCAAAGCTGAAAGCAATTAAGCTAGAACTCTCTAAGGACTTGCTAGTGTATCTGGTTTTGATATCTCTTCCGACACAACTTGGCCAGTATAAGATGAGTTATAATTGTCAAAAAGAGACTTGGTCTTTGAATGAGCTCATCTCACATTATGTTCAGGAAGAAGAAAGGTTGAAGTAAAACAAGACAAAAAGTACTCATTTTGCCTCTACTTCAAAAAATAAGTGCAAGGGACTGAAAAGGAAGAAGGATAAGGAAGCTGCAGATACAATGCCTTAAAAGAAACAACAAAAGAAACCAAACGAATTAGGAGGAAATACTTGTTTCTTTTGTGGAGCTAAAGGGCATGTAAAGAAGCATTACAATAACTATCATGCATGGCATGCTAAGAAATGTATGCTTCTTAATTTGGTTTGTTCTAAGGTTAATTTAACTTCAGTGCCTAAACACATATGGTGGATAGATTTTGGTACAACAACTCACATCAGCGTGTCTATGCAAGGTTGCCTGAATTACTAAAAACCAAGTGATGGTGAAAGATACATATATGTAGGTGATGGTAAGACAGTTGAAGTTAAGGAAATTGGAAGATTTAGATTATTGTTAAAGAGTGAATTTTATTTGGATCTTTGTGAAACATTTATTGTATAGTCTTTTTGATGCAATTTGATTTTTATTGTTGCTTTGGACAAATCTGGTTTTTCATATTCATTTAGGAATGTAAAATTTAGCCTATTTCATAATTCAAAATTGGTTGGTTTTGGTTCTTTATTAGGTTATGATAATTTTTATTTGATTGATACAATTGCTTCGTTTAATGAATCATTGTAATTAAGTACATGAGGCATAAAAAGAAAATTAACCAATGGAATTCAGTTGCGTTATGGTACAGGAGATTAGGTCACATCTATAGACAAAGAATAGAGAGACTTGTGTTAAACAAAATTTTGGAACCCTTAGATTTTACAGATTTTGATATTTGTATCCATTGTATAAAAGGGAAACAAACCAATAAAAAGATATTTGAAGCCAATAGACTTTAGACATCTTAGAACTTATACATATAGATATTTGTGGGCCATTTCCTAGGCCACTTGGAATGGTCAACAATATTTTATAATGTTCATAGACGATTTTTCTAGATATGACTACATTTATCTCGTTAATGAAAAAGTAAAGTTGTTGGACATGCTCAAAAATTATAAGGCTGAAGTTGAGAACCAACTTAACAAAAGAATCAAAAGCATTAGGTTTGATTGTGGTGGTGAGTACTATGGTAGATATGATGATTTAGGTGAACAACGTCTAAGGCCATTTTCAAAATTCCTAGAGGAATGCTAGGTTTGCCCACTATGAATGGTGTTGTTGAAAGATGAAATAGGACTATTAAAGACATGGTAAGGAGTATGATTAGTCATTCTACCTTACTAGAATCACTTTAGGGAGAAACACTTAAAGCTACAACATATATCCTTAACAAAGTTCTAATTGAAGCAACTACAAAAATCCTTTACGAACTTTGGACATGCAAAAAGCCTAGTTTAAAGCACTTGAATGTTTAGGGCTGTCCGGCTAAGGCAAGGCCTTATAGGCCAAATGAAAAGAAACCGGACTCAAGGACAGTGAGTTGCTATTTTATTGGATACTTTGAAAGATTTAGGGGTTACAAGTTTTATGATCCTATAAGTAAGTCGATTTTCAAATTAGGAATGCTCGGTTCTTTGAGGATGTAGAGTTTACAAAGGGAGATATTGTAAAGGACTTTGTCTTTGAAGAGGAATATATTGATATTCCCACAGGTGTTACTGGCATGGTTCAAGATCCTTTTCTTGACTCTGTTCAAGACACAATAGATCAAGACAATGTCGAACCTCCTATACAAGAAATTGTTCCAGAAGAACAAACTCTTCCACCTCAAGAACCCATGCCATTAAGAGACTCACAAGAGAAAAGAGAAGTGCAATACCATATTACTACATTGTATGTCTACAAGAACATGAGGTTGACATAGAAATGATGGAAGATGATCCAGTCAACTTCTGTCAAGTCATAGAAAGTTCTAACTCTCAAAAGTAGATAGATGCCATGAATGAAGACCCATTAATTGCAAATGGATATTTAAGACCAAGAGGATTCGAAAGGTGATGTGGAGAGGTGCAAGGCTTATCTTGTTGCAAAGGGATTTACACAAAAAGAAGGCATTGACAATAAAGAGACTTTCTATTCAGTTTCTTCAAAAGACGATTTCAGGACTATAATGGCATTAGTGGCACATTTCGATCTTGACTTACATCATATGGATGTAAAGACAGCATTTCTCAATGGTAACATTGATGAGACAATCTACATGGTGTAATTGGAAAACTTTGTTTTGGGAGACTTAAAGAATATGGTTTACAAACTTAAGAAATTCATCTATGGGATCAAGCAAGAATCTTGACAATGGTATTTCAAGTTTCATCAAGTGATCATCTTATTTGGTTTTGAGGTGAATTTGGTCGATGATCGTATATACCATAAGTTTTGTAGGAACAAGTATATTTTTCTAGTTTTATATGTTGATGACATTTTGCTTGCTAGCAATGATGTAGACTTATTGCATGAAACCAAGAGATTTCTAGGTAAGAACTTTGATATGAAAGGTCTTGGTAATGCATCTTTTGTATCATGCATACAGATAAACTAATATCGTTTCTCGGGGTATTCTTGGATTATCACAAAAAGGTTATATCGAAAAGGTTCTCAAAAGATGTGGCATTCAAGACTGTAAGCCAGGTGATACCTCTGTGGCTAAGGGAGACAAGTTTAGTCTAAATCAGTGTCTTTAGAATGGCTTTAAAGAAAAAGAGATGTAGAAGATTCCTTATGCATCAGCAATGGGGAGTTTGATGTATGCTTAGGTTTGTGCACGTTCAAATATCGCGTACATTATAGGGTTATTGGGCAAATACTTGAGTAATCTAGGATTAAACCATTGGAAAGCTGCTAAATGGGTTATGTGGTACTTACAGAGACAAATACTATGTGCTCACATATCAAATGTCGTAGCTTGAGATCATTAGGTATATTGACTCTAATTTTGCTTGATGCTAAGATAGTATGAAATCTACGTTAGGTTATATATACCTACTATCTGGAGGTGCTATTTCCTGGAAGAGTGCTTAAACAGTCTCTTATAGCCTCTTCCACTATGGTGGTAGAGTTTATAGCATGTTATAAGGCATCTATAGAGCCGACAAAATGGGCCTAACCCGATCAGCCTGTAAAAAGGGTTAGGCTGGGCTCAAAAAAGTTGGCCTAAAAGAAACTAGGCCATTTTGGCCTCGCCCATTTGGCTCGACAAGCCAATTAAGCCCAGGTGGGTTGGCTCGGTAGGTCGTGGGCTAGCCCCGATACCTATATTTAAAAAAAAAACTAAATATAATATATTATTACATAATAATATAGGTAAAAAAATAATTAAAAAAAGGTGTACTCTGAAGAATAAAACACTCAGATTCTAGTACTTTGCTTCTACGGTTCTGCCTTTCCCTTCAAAAAACCTATACAGGAATGAGATGAATGGTTTTTATTTATTCCATAATTTTTTTCTTTAATTTATTATTAAACTAGTATAAAATTCACGCACTTGAATTTGTACTTTTGGTGCATAAAAACTTGACACTAAATAGCGCTTCACAACATTATTTTTCTCATGTTTATCACTTACCAGTATTATGTGACTTAGGTGCACTTTCATCTAAGTCAACGTTGTTGCAGTATGCACCACGAATCTAGGGTCTTTGGTAATTGATATTGATGACTTTTGTGTGGGCAATTCCATTATTATATATTATGTAATTGACAACATAGCTTAATTTTAAGGAATAAATAAAATCGCCCAAATAACGTGTGGGGCTTTCTTATAGAAAAGGATTTAAATGATTTAAAAAATTTATTTTAAATAATTTTTGATAAAAATAATAATAAATACAATAGACAAATAACGTTAATTGGTGCCAAACAAATTAAGGCTAAATTGGCCCCAAAAAATGCAACCCGAAGAGATACCGGGCTGGCTCGATTGCACACGTTAGCCCGGGCAAGGCAACCCAGCCCGGCCTGACTTGTTTGACAACTCTAGGCTCCAATCATGGAATTTAGCTGCAAAATTTTGTCACAGGGCTATGCATAGTGGATCACTTAAGTTATTTTGTGACAATAAATCGACAGTTCTATTTTCCAACAACAACAAGAGCAAAACAAAGTTGAAGCACATATACACAAGTTCCTTGTTATTAAAGAAAGAATTCAGATTGGACAATTATCTATAGAGCATATTGGAACAAACTCCATGGTTGCAGATCTGCTTACTAAAGGATTACCACCCAAAATATTTCATGAGCACACTACTCGTATGGGTGTTAGGTCATTCAATGATATTCAGTTTTAGTGGGAGTTTGTGTTTTTTAAATGCTTTTGTGATATAGACATATTTTTTTATTATAATTTAAGAATATTTTCTACAAAAATAAAGTTTTGGTGTAATAACATTCTGATTTTTGTTGTAGTTTGATCTCACAAAGGTTTAAGGAGGACCAATTGGAATTATGCATGTTAAGATCAAATTACATGAAAATTCCATGCTATACATCCATATCATGGTCCATGTCATTCTTTTGTATCAGCATATGTGACCATTAATGAGTTGAGTTATGATAGATGCTGTAACACCCATTCTTTCTTTTTTGTAAATATAATTTATATTAATTTAGTTATTAAGTTTAAGTAGATGAAAATACAAGTGCATTTTTATTTTTTTTGCTTTATAATAGGAGAATTTAAAATGTAATAGAATTTGGAAATGGGAGTATAACATGAAAGATAAAGACTGTATATATATATGCTGTAAAATTGTACATCGTGATTTGGTTAATACATAACAGTCATTAAGTACGAAAAGAACAAAAATACATCAAAAAGATCTTATACAGAGCAGTGCCAATCTACCCTACTTCTTATACAAAAAGAAAAATACTATAATATAGCTCTTCATATCCTCGCCCATTGAAGTATCCTTTAACTCATACTCAACATCACATAATCACGATCAATTATACATAGAAGAAGAATAATGGAATAAGGTTTTTGTTCTAAGATCACTTTTACATGTATGGTTGGAAGTCAACCATAAAACAAAGATAAAACACAGCTAATAATAGAAGGAAACCTAGGGTTCATTCTAAGTTATATTATAGTAAACTGTCTTTGACTAGGTATAAATCCATACTCCTCATTGGTGAGTAATAATTCTCAATAGAACCGGAAAGTGATTAGGAATACATATATCTCTTCAACATCATCACATGGTACAGTCCCCATCATCAATGAAGAACAAATAACAATCAGGACGTCCATTTATAGAGGTATGCTCTCATACCAATCCTAGAATGTTGGGCAGTTGTTGGGGTTATTGAACTTAGTCAGGCGAATATTGTAACACCCCTATTTTTGCATATCAAATTATTTTATTAATTATGTATTTATTTTTGGAGAACTAGATGGAAATCTCAAAAATTTAATACGTATGTAGTACTTAGTTTAGATTTTTAATAAATTTTTGGGAAACTGAGCTCAAAATGGGTAAAATGACCATTTTGCTCCGAAAAAGTAAAATAACAAAATAATAAATAAAAAATAGTTAGAAGTGTTTACAAATTGTTTTTAAGTTATCTATATACTTAGAATAATTAATAATAATTTTAGAAATTTTTTTGGAAATTTATAAAGATATTTTTGTGAAATGACAAAAATACCCCCAATTGACTGCGAAAGCAGCCCAGAGACTTTTTGATTTCAAAGTATTTTAAAAATTTTATACTAAGTATTTTTTGTTATAAAAGTTTTATTTTGAAATGAAAATAGTGAAAAATATAATAATCCTATTTCAAATTTTCAACTGTTTTTCTAATATTTGACAATATAATTTTGAAAAATCGGGAAGGAATTTCAAAATTTTGATTCCTGCCATTTCACTCAGAATTTCAAGAGCTATTTAATAGTGATTTTTAATAATTTTTTTGAGCCAAAGCCTAGAAAAATTAGAAAATGACAAATTTGCCCCTATTTTTCAATATTAAAGGCTGATATGAGAAAAAGATTCAATTGATATTAAAATATAAATTTGAGCTTGGAATCATGTCATATATATTAAAATATAATTTTGAAAATTTTCTAGGAATTTTCTAAAATTCCTGTGTAAAATGACCAAAATGCCCGTAGGTGTCTAATAAGCTAGTCAGTATTAGTTTGACATCCAAAAATGGTGAAAATAGTAATTTAAGTTTATTTATAGGTGAAATATTTAATTTTGGAATTTTCATAAAAATTTTGGTATTTATTGAATTAAAATGGATTTATTAAGAATTTTTTTTGCTTAAAAATACAAAATAAATAGATAAAATTTGAAATAAATTAATAAAAATTAAAATTAATTATTAGAAACTTATTTTTTATTAAAAAAATTATTTTTCCAGTTTTACATTTAATTGCATTTTTTTGGTATTAAAAGTCAATTTTTTCAAGTTTAGGTAATTTTATCGATACCAGTTAATTTACCTGCAGATAAAATTGACATCTATAAGTTGGACAGCTAAGGGAGCACGTCCACAACCTAGGAATAGCTGATTCTTCACTCTAATTTTGATATGTGTCCCTAAATTAATTAAAAATAAATCAAAAATGAGATTTATGACATAATGGCTTATGTCATCTAAGAGGACACCTCACCCCTTTCCTTTCTCTATAAATAGGCACCCAAAATTCTAATTTCTCACCATCCATTCCTTCATAAACCAGCCAAAACATATAGAGCTTCTCTCACCCTCTCTAAATTTTTTTTACTTTAGTATTATGCTTAAATTTTACTAGTTTTTCATCAACTAGTAAATTTTTGTTTCTAGGAGCTTTGCACCAACAATTCCATCCTCTTCATCAACCACCTTAGGGGTAATGGGGGGAGTGGGGTTGGTTCTAAATTATTGTCACTTTGCATGTTGGTAGGAAGGGTTTTCCCCTAAACCCGTTTAGGCTTAAGTTTTATTATTGTTATTATTGTTTAATGTTAAACTTTAATTTTTGCTAAGTTGTTACTCTGCTTAAATTTAGATTATAAAATTATAATTGCTAAGTTGTTAGTCTGCTCAAATTTAGATTATTAAATTATAATTGCTAAACTGTTACTCTGCTCAATTTTAGAAAATTAAAATGCATTTGCTAAGCTGTCACTTTGCTCAAATTTAGAAAAATAAAATGTATTTATTTAGTTTTATTTTATCAAGATTTTAGTAATTAAACTATAATTACTATGTCATTATTCTATTTTGATATTGTGCAATTTCTGCAATATAAGACAGAAATGTTGATTGTACTGGTACTCAAATTAATTGAGACCTGAGAAACCTCTGTTTGAGAAGTTAGGAAGTGATAAATTAGTGAGTAATGTAAAGCAAGTGACATGTAGTAGCATGACACCCTGCTAGGAAAGCTATGGTTTGGTACACTACGAGATGAAAGGCAAGACCCATGATTAGGTCTAAAGGGTATGGTATCAAGTGGCGAGTGTTATAATAGCCAAGGTAGCGCTCTTGAGCCGGAACAATCACTTTACCAATTTGATAACCCTGACAACTGCTTAGCATCACCGGGATTGGTGAGAGTATGCTTCTATAAATGGATATCCTAAATTATTATTTTGTTCCTTAATGATGACGAGGATTGTACCATGTAATGATGTTGAGAAAGATATATGTACTCCCAGTCACTTTCCAAGTTCTATTAAGAACTATTACCCATTAATGGAAAATATGGATCCATATCGAGTCAAGGATAGTATAAAATAGAATAAACTTTAGATTCTCCTTTTATTATCAACTGTGTTTTATCTATATTGTGTGGTAGAATTCCTACCATACATGTAAAAGTGATATTAGAACAAATCACCTCACTCCATTATTTTTTATTTTATACATGATTGATCGTGGTTAATGAAGACCTATAGGGCTAGTCTACTAGTTTGTTATTTTATAGGATAGGGTAGACGGACACTGCTCTGACTAGGATCTTTTTGATGTACTAGGAATAAGTAATAACTATTTTTATGTATATTTTAATCTCCCTATATGTCAATAATTTTTTTGATTATGAAACCATGATGTATAGTTCTATGATGAATACATACAGATTTATTTATTTTTTACTATCGTTTTCAAATTCTGATAAATTTACAAATTTTCTATTATTAAAAACAAAGAAAAATTTTACTCGCATTATTAAATAAGTATGAGTTATGTTCAATGTGAATGGGTGTCACAAATATCTCGGCTTGAGGGTGCTACCTTGGCCATTGAGACCTTCACCACTCAATACCTACCCCAGGACTCCCCGCAAGTGGGTCTCTATTGTTCATTCCTTAGCGTACCAAACTGTAATTTTCCTAGCAGAGTGTCATGCCATCGCATGTCACTTGCTTTACATTACTCACTAATTTATCGAATTTTAATTTTTATTAATTTATTTCAAATTTTATTTATTTATTTTGTATTTTTAAGTTAGAAAATTCATAATATATCCATTTTAATTCAATAAATATCAAAAATTTTATGAAAATTCCAAAATTAAATATTTTACCAATAAATAAACTGAAATTACCATTTGTCCATTTTTGGGTGCCAAATCATACTAGCTAGGTTTAATAGACACCCAAAGGCATTTTGGTCATTTTGCGCTGAAATTCAAGAAAATTCCATGAAAAGTTCAAAAATTATATTTTAATGCATATAACATGATTTTAAGCTTAAATTTACATTTTAATGTCAATTGAAACTTTTTCTCATATCAGTCTTTAATGAGAAGAAATAAGAGCAAAATCGTCACTTTCTTAATTTCTCTGGGTTTCGACTTGGAAAAATTATTAAAAATAACGATTAGATAGCTCTCAACATTCTGAGTCTAACCACAACAAATAGAATTTTGAGATTCCTTCCTTATTTTTCAGAATTAAATTGTCAAATATTAGAAAAATAGTTGAAAAATTGAAATAAAGGTATTTTTGTCATTTCACAAAAACTATCTCAATAAATTCTCAATTTTTTAAAAATTATTATTAATTATTCTACGTATATTGATGTCTTAAAAATAAATTTTTAAACACTTCTAACTATTTTTGACTATTAATTATGTTATTTGGCTTTTTTAAGGACAAAATTGTCATTTTACTAATTTTCGGGCTCCGTTCCCCAAAAATTATTTAAAATCTAAACTAAGTACTATTAACTAATACAAACGTAACTATAAGAATCAAATTTTTAAGATTTCCATTCAATTCTCCATAAATAAATACAAAATAATTAGAAATATAATTCAATAGACAAAAGTAGGGATATTACAGATGTAACAAAAACTGCTTTGATCCTATGTTAGTATGATTGATGAACCAGATTGGTTATAGATACATTCAGTAATGGCAATAACGTTGAGCTCATACAGTTAATTTTTGCAATACATAATTATGAGGTTACACATATAGTCCAAGTGGGAGATTGTTGGATCCTTAATTTAACATTGGCCTTATATGTGAATAATTATGTTTTGTGGACTACTGCTTAAGGTTAAGCCCAATTAAAAGTGATCTAATAACGTTTGGATAATTTGGGCTGTAATGTATCTAATAGGATATGGGCCTTTAATGTGTAGAGACTAAAGAGTAATTCTATTTTTGTGATGGACTAAAGTAGAAACACTAAAAGATAACCCTAGGTTTGTCTATAAATAGGTCATGGTCCCCAAGTCACACATGTTATTCTTTTCTTTTTTGACATCTCATCATCAGAAGGAGGTAGAGGGAAAATCAAAGGGTTATCTCAAGGGAGTGCGTATAGACTTGGAAGACCATATCGTAGGGCTCTAAAAAGTAATCGGTCATCATGAATTCAGGTACACTTCCACTTAATTTTCTAATAATTAACATGATTAATTCTGGGTTATAGGTGATGGTTTTCACCATAGGAATTAATTTTGGTTCCAATATTAAATTTAACCAAAAACTAAAAAATTCATAATGATTGTCCATATATCACAAAAACCAAAATTATATAAATTAAACAAAAGATTCAAGAATATAACATTGTAGTAGGAAAAAAGAAATTTAGTTTTAAAATTCATGGTGACAATTCTAATGATAGGAAATCTTTATTATATTTAGATATCATGTTTAAAGTTTTAAATGCATAATTGATAATCAAATTTTGTTAAAGCAATATTTAATTTTTAACCAAAGAATAATACATTGTTTATTTGAAAAACAATGAAATAACGTTCCTTTAATTTTTTTTTTATTAAGAAACATTTAGGAAAAAATAAAGAGGCCTTAAAAAATTATTAGAAATGATAGTTGTATACTTTTTTGGAGGTGTATTCATCTTGAGTGGTAAGAGAGATGAGAAAAGAAGAGAAAATGTGAGATGTAATAGAAGATGATGAGAAAGAAAGAGAGAAATATAAACAAAAAGAAAATGAAGGAATTACAAGAAATAAAATTATATAAAATCATTATTGAAAAATTATATATACATATTGTGTATATATGTTTTGTTCTTTTGGAGGGTGACCCTATGTATAAATGTGTGTGTGTGTTTGTGTAATTTTATTTTATTTTGGGTGTAAATTGAATGATAGTCGATAAAATAGGAGTAAATTGAATGAAAAATGTTATCCATTTTTTTGAGATTTGTTAAAACTATATTATTCCCTTAATGTAATAAAAATATATAATAAAATTACATATCTATTTTTTATGCAATATATATTTACACTTTCAAATACTTGTATATAAAGGGCCCTTATTTATTGTTCCTCCTTGGGCCCAGAAAATGTCAAGATCGACCTTGTGAGTTCCTTAAGCATATTGTCGTAGGTTCGATTCCTAACAATGTGAATGGAGAAGACTTTGTTGAGAGAGGCAAAACTCACTTTGATGATCTCTATGGCTCAAAGAAATTAGTTTCCAATTATTGATTGAGTGATATCCTTAGTAAAAAAAAAATATGAATATGAATCCTGTACCAAATATTAGTTTGGATGTCGAAAGAAAATGAGAAGAAAAAATTTGAAGAAACAGGAAATAAATAAATTTTTAATGTTAAGATTAAGAAAAATAAAAAATAGTGTAATTTTAGTTTAAAATGATATCTATTCTTCTTAAGATTAATCTTTTCTATGTCATTTTTAATTTTTTAAACAAAAATATTTTAATTTGTAGAAAATTATTAAACATAATAACATATAATTCATTTTTTTCTCATATTATGCATTTGTCTTTATCAAATTATTATTTATAATTAAATATTTCATTATAGTAATATTGAAATTATTAAATAATAATTTTATATCTTCAAAATAATTTATAATTCCATATCTTTAAAATAATGTCAATATCTTAAAAACTATTGTAATACAAATTTATTTATAAATTATTGACCAAAATGTACAAATTTACAAAATGCACAAAAAAAAATTTAGAGTGAAATTTTATAAATTAGGGACAAAAATTAAACCTTTACATTTTACACAGACTATTGACTTATATTTATATTTGATCAAAGACATTTAATATTATCTTATCACATATTAATGCGCACAACACAGACAATTTTTTTTTTGAATATTTTGTTTAAAAATATCTAAACTAGGTGTTTTAAATCTCAATGTGAAAAAAAACCCAAAAAAATCTCAATGTGTCATGACTCGTGCTTATAGATAGACATTGGCTAAAACGAATATTACGCCTTGTTGATAGCGTGGAGAGGAGTGAAATATGGGGGGGTTTTTTTTTAAATGGTGGGTCCCACGACAAAATTAATCCACATAAAACCACGAAGATTGTTGAAAAAATTGTACAAGTTACATGTGGGTTCTGAAAATAGCCTTTGTTGCTTTAATGCAAAACCAATTTGCCTATAACAAAATCGGTTTGCTCTATTTTTGAATGTGACGAAATCGATTTTTTACTAAAAGAAATTGATTTTACTAGTGGCATTGCAAAATCGATTTTATGTTTGTATAAAATCGATTTTGCATGCCTGTATGTCCATTACTTAGAATATAGTAATTTTAAAGGGATCATTACGTTTAATTAAGTGATATGTGTGTGTGTGTGTGTGTGTGTGTGTGTGTGTTTGTTCAAAATAGCTTTTTAGAATTTAAATGAAATTGATTTGCTGCGTAGGGAAATCAATTTCATTACCAAAAATCAATTTTACCAACAAAAAATATTCAAAAAGTATTTGGTTAACACCTAAGGGTATAATAGTAATAATTTCTTTTCTTTTCTTTCAAACCAAACAACCCCACATATTTATTTCTACTCTATTTCTTCTCTATTTCTCTTCAACTAAACAATTTTTATTTTTATTTTATTTCTCACATATTTCTCTTCTCTTCTTTTCTCATTTCTTCTTTTCCTTTCTTCCCCTTTCTTCGTCCCTACCAAATAGGGTCTAGTTAAACAGAATAAACTATCAACTTCATGTTTAAATTATTATTTTCTCTCTTAAATAATTTCTAAACTAAACAAATTATATAATAATTTTTTAAGCATTAAAATTATATTAAATAATTTTTCAAGTTTTTTTTTTAAATTAATCCTTAAACATTAATAAAATATACGTTTAATACATTAGTATATTCCTAAATTTTTTGAAAATTTTTAATTATATCTTTAAACTAAAAAAATATAATTAAATCTTTGATCTTTTACAATTTTTATAATTAGGTCCTTATAATTAGAAAAACCACATAAATTGTAAATTTTTTAATAGTTTCAAACTGTCATAAATTAATTCTAAGAACTCAATTATAAAAATTGTAAAAGATCAATAACTCAATTACAATTTTTTTTAATTTAGAAACTTAATTAAATTTTTTTAAAAAGTTGAACAACTTACTAATGTATTAAACCTACAAAGAGCCATTTAGGTGGAGGCACATTGGTTTGGAGAGCACTATATATGACCTCTTTTATTGTAGAATTGACATATAACTCCAAAGTGATTCTTGCTACCACTAGAATAATTAGAGACTTGGAGGCATTGCCTTTGTCGCAACCATTACGACATTGAATATAATTGGTAGTCACTGGAACGAAGGGTTGGAGACGATCTTCACATTAGAGAAATATTTCAAAGTCCAAGAAATTATCATAGAGTTTATCAAAATTTATGGGAGAGTCACTAATTCTAATGGAGACAATGAACTCATAAAAGGTTAGACCTAAGTCATTAAAAGTGTGAATGACAAAGCCAAGGTCATAATAGGGTGACCAATCAAGACAAGTTCATCCGCAATGGAACAAATGGACTACAGATAAGATGTAACTGAGGTGGAGCCCTCAGAGATAGAGCTAAGTCGTTTTTTCAATTACATGACTTTGGAGTGAGAATGGCTGGAGAAAGCACATTGAAGTGAAAGCCATGCACCACGCCAGGTATCTATAGATGCCATTAATAACATAAGCCTCAACATTACAAGGTCCAAGAAGTGCAACATACAACAGGTTTTCCTGTCATATCCAGAATAAGCAAGATGGATTTAGGATAAAAGAGTCACCATTAGAGATAGTAGGTGATGGGCAAGGTGTAACCTCAAAAACGTAACATTGCAAGTCCTTTACAATAAGAAGGTAGTTAACATGTTTGTACCTTGATGGATAATTAGAAGAATTCAACTTAGTTGGAAGTTGAACAACAATGTTAAATTCCATAAGATCCTTTGGATCATTTTGAGAGAAGAGTTGGTAGCATCAATGGTTGTAGAAACATAGGCCATGAAGATCGAAATTGCTAAGAAACTTTAAAGAAATTTGATACCATATAGAGGAGTAATTTGAATGGATACTTTTCATTAATTTTTAATGTGGGATACATCAGAATATATAGAAGTAGTTGTATAATACAATTGGATAACAACCTTATCATAAAATAATATAAGTAACAACCATTTGAAATTAGATAGCAAATATTTGAAATGCAAATTAAGTATAACATTGACTAGCAACTAATAAATATTTGAAATAACTCCAACATCTTATAAGGTCGTATTGTACTTGATTGTAGTAACAAAACCCATCATGTGAAAATGAATCTATCAATTTTTCCACTACAAATCCTTCCTCAAAGTGGACAAGGTAATTGTCTATCACATTTGTCCCACGCTCTCTGTAATTGCTAATATATATATATATATATATATAAAGAGTTATTGAGTGGAGTTAACATTAAATTCCATGAAAAAAAGTTCCTATTGTAACACCCCTATTTTTTGTTATAATCGTTTTTCTATTTTCTTTTGATTTTGTTTCTGAACAATCAAATAGGAATATCAAAATTTTGATCCCCATATTTGCATTCAGAATTTTGAGAATTATTTGATTGTAATTTTTAATAATTTTTTCTCGAAGAATTGCAAAATGACAATTACGTTCCAATTTCTAGATATGAAGGATAAACATGCGAAAAATATTTAAAAGATGATAAGAAGTCATTTTGAACTAGAAAACATGTTATACATATTAAAACATAATTTATAAATTTTTTAGGAATTTTTTGAAATTTTTGTACAAAATGACCAAAATGCTACTAGTTGACTATTGAGCCAAACTAGCGTTTGTATGATTTCCAAAGATAGTGACAAAATTTTTTAGGATTATTTTCATGTAAGGAATTTATTTTTGTAATTATTTTACCATTTTTTGATTTATTTTAAATTAAAATAGATTTAATAGTAATTTTTGACTTAAAAATACAATTTAATTAATAAAAATTAGGAAAAAAATATAAATTATTTTTAATTTTTAGAAATAATCTAAAACCTCACTTTTATATGTTTAAGAATATCAAGGTTAATTGCATTGATTTAGTGTGTGAATTAATTAAACTAAGGAAATAGTATATAATAGTATTGGTTAATTTTAACAGATAAAAATTAAATAAAACATAGTGTGGACACAGAGAGCTACATGACCAAAGCTCTAGACTTTTAGGGACAAAATTGAATTAAACTTAATTAACATGTGCCAATTGAAAAATAAAAGAAAAGTTAGATTAATGACATCATCCCTATGATATCATCCACATGACCTCATCATTTCCTTTTATATATACCCGTTTTTCACTCTTATTCATCCCCATTTCTGGTGAGTGTTGGCCAAGACACCCTCTTGAGTTCTCCATCTCCATTTTATTTTTTCCCTTTACCCAAGGGCTTAATCCACCCATCATCCACCAAGAGAAAGCTCAGAGTTCATCATCAAACCACCATTCCCACTTCATTCCTTCACACAAACAAGATACATAAGGCGGGAGGGGTATGATTTTTTGTTCTTGCTCTTTCACAAAGATAGCAAGATGAGGTTTTGGCCCCCAAAACCCACCTACCATCTTTGATGTCTTGTTTTTATGAAGCATGCTTTTATGGGTTTGTTGTTGTCCCAAATTACTTATAACTCGAGTTGTAGTTATCATTTTTGAATGCTTGTTTTTGGTATGAAACTAAACTCAATATCCTTCATAATAGGCTCAAGAATCACCTGAAAAGTTAAGAAATGAAAAAGTTATACTTGTTGAAAGTTGAACTGGCTGTCTGAAAACGTGAATCTAATAGTGTATGTCTTTTTGTGATTTTGGAATCTCTAGTTCGTTATTTAGTAAAATACTAGAACGAGTAAAAAATAGAGTTCCTAAGCTTTCTGGTGATATATAGTATGCTTATTTTTATGGTCATTTACTATTTTTATTGATTTTTGGAAACTAATGGTTATGCACTGATTCTGGCTAAAAATGTTTTCTAGAACTGTCATCTTTCAAAAATCACTACAAATGGTATAGAGTTTTGTTTTTAATTATCTTGATCAATCTAAAAAGATTATTGAATGCACATTTGGAAAAATTTGTACTTTGATGCTAAATGTTCCAAGATAATCAAGAAAAACTAAAAATAGTTTTGGTAGTCATCCAGTAGTTCAGTCTAACCTTACTGGCTTGTTATATTTGTATCTTTTTTCAATGTGATTTTGGATGTTTTAGAAAGTAGACAAAATTATATTTTCAACAAAGTATGGATCACATTTTATAAAAATTGTTTAGCTGTTTAACTTTGAAGATCAAATCCGGCCACTAAATCTGGAAAAAGAAGGAAGTTTCTACTCCTTATTCTAAACCAAATTTTCAATCTTTTTCACTAATTTATATGTCCATAAGGAAAGGTTTCAAGGAAATAACATTATTTTGGATTAAATAAAATTGTTAGATTGAAAAACAAGCATTCTAGGAAAGTAAAATGAAAAGTTTTTCTTGTTTTCTATAAGAAAAGCCCACGACTATTTTTTAAAAAACTTGAAAATTTGTGTGTTTTTAAATTTTATTTTATCACTAAATGAAATTTTATGTATTTTATATTTCAATTAGAAAATTTTAGATATTTTTAATCATTCAAGATTTTTTAAATTAAACCTTGTTCAAATATATTTGTGTACTAGAAGTTTAAATTTGGGTATTTTAGTAATTCTTGAAAATTTTAATTTCAAGATCATTATATTGTTGAATTAATGTATGTCTCTGTATGGTGAAATAGAGACAGTGGTGACTATTGTACTAATACTCAGGTACTGAGACCAGAGATATCTCTACTAAAAAGATGAGTTAAGTTGTGATGAACTGATGTTAGATGAGCAACTGAGATGTAAGGGTCATGTTGTGGGCATAAATCTCAGTGTGGGGGAAGTCACAATTTGGTATGCTGCGGGATGAAAAGCAGAGACTAGATATTTTAGGTCCAGGGGATATGGTATAGAGTGGTGAGCATCCTAATGGCTAAAGGAGAGCTTTTGAGCCGAGACAATCACATAACCAACTTAATAACCCTAACACCTGTTCAGCATCCCACGATTGGTTAAGAGTATACCTCTGTTTGGATTGTGAATGTCTAGAGCTGAAAGATTGTTCGTTTCCTTAATGATGATGATGAGGACTATACCTTGGTATGAAAAAGGTATATGTAATCTCAGTCACTTTCTAGTTCTGATGTGAAAGTTGCTCATTAGTAGGGAATATGGATCCATACAGAATCTTGGGTAGACTAGTACAATTTAGAGAAAACCCTAAGTTTTCCTTTTATAGTTAGTTGTATTTTATTTTTGTGTTTGATATTAAAACTTCCTACCTATCTTTGTGAATGAGATTTCCTAAACAAATTTCCTCACTCCTACTATTTTCTTTTCATTGCTTGTGCATGTGTATGGTAAGAAATTACTGCTAATAGTACTCAGAGATGGAAGATGAGAACGTCGAGATCGAAAAAGGCCATGTCACACGAGAAAAATTGATAGACAATAAGGATGACGCTACAAAAGGTTCAATATAGCTGTGAAAGACGTTTATACATTGTTTAGAATAGGTAAAGGTCTAGATGTAGTCACTTCTCTGACTTAAGATTGTAATGGGTAGTTAAGACCTAATTAAGCATGTATATGTATACATATGACATATTCTTGTTTCAAATGATTGTATTCATATTGACAACAGTAATGTATATTCCTTATTGATACATTATATATGAAAATGCGACATATGTCTTTTATCCTCTCTCTTAATTAAATAAAATGAAATTTAAAATCCATTATGAAATTAATCAATTGAATATAAATGGTCATAAATATTGAATAAAGAGTCAATGTAACTTGGGGCGTTATACCTATAAAGTTCATTTATTTTTAGGTAGGGTTTGGCTTAATCTATTTTGAATTTTTTTTCTTCTCTTTAAAACAAAAATATGGGGCAAACAAAATTTTGTGAAAATGAACTTTTGAAAAAACAACTTTTCTAACGAAGAAAAGTTTAAAAAAAAATGATTTTAAGAATTTCTAGCTTGTACTTCTTCTTTTCTTTTTTATTTCAAATCCCAAAATCCAAAACATATTGATTTAGAAGTATCTTTTAAGCTTAAAAAAATATAGAATTGTTAAACAACTTTAACTTTAAATTTAAGATTCTTGTTTTTAACTTTTACCATAAAATAACTTTTAAACTATGAAAAATATAAGTCAGATGCTGCTTTAAAATGAGTAAAGAAACTTTTGATAGAATTCTTTTGAAATTGTGAAAATAATTAATTTATAATTTCAATAAATTGTTTTCAGTTTTTTTCAATACACATTTTGGTAAAGTTTATAAGAATAAGTTTTTTTTTCTTATTTCAATAAATTTATAGTCAAATTTATGATATATGAATGTAATGTGATAAGATTTTATGGAATAAACAACTAAATAACTTATGGGCAAAATGTGTTTTGGTCAACATTAATTTTAGTCCATGCCTTTTAAAAATGGTGGTTTTGGTCATTGTATTTTCTAAACTGTGGTAGATTTCATTTCTAATAAGGTCAAAATGAAATATAGGATAAAGAATAAAATCTACATTTCAGAAATACGAGAGTCAAAATCACTGTTTTTAAAATGTAAGTAATAAAATCAATTTTGTCCAAATCTTGAAAGACCTAAAACACATTTTACTCTTAGGTTATTTTATTAAATGTACCATAATTGAGACAGAACATACTTGTTATTAATTTAGTCTACAATATAGAATAATATTAATCCATTAAATATATATTTTTTGTCCAAGTCCATTAAATATATCTTTTGTCCAAATCTATTAAATAATTTAAATTTAACACTAATACACATTTTCATGTTTCTTAATTTAAAGAAAAAAAAATAAGAGAGAATCTTGCTCGAAGTTCACATATGCACAAGATAATTCCAATACTATTTTAAATATTTAAAGAAACAATTTTATAGGTGCATCATCTAGTTCCTTTTCTAGATTAAAGTTCGTTTCCTTGAAGTGCATGCATAGGATCTCTTTCCCCCCAAACCATTCTTGACATGCTACTCCTTTTCTAGCTCTCTAAATTGAAATAATTCAAAGAACACCCTCGCTGTGATCAGTTCAAGATCCCTAACTTAGTGAATAGAGGGAGAGGCGAATTTATAAACGTTTCTTCTTCAGTTTAAACTTTTGGTGTAGAGAGGGGGGAAATGGAGCGGACCAAAAATTTCTCCTTACTTTATATTGACTTTTTTCCTCTCCAAAATTTAGAAGATTTAGAGGAAAGAGAAATTTTTATATTAATCAAATTAAATTATTTTTAACTTAATAATATTATTTGTCTATTTTAAGAATATAATGGTAAATTATTTTCTTTTTCTTTTTCTCCCTATCAAACAAGGTGTTTCTCATCTCTCGTCTCCTAAATTAAAATTCTCTTCTTTTCCTCACCTGTTTCAAATCATATAGTACATAAAATAGATTAAAGCTTTTTTATATCATGGTTTGCATCAAGTAAAATTGAGTTTAAAAAGTCAAACGTCATTCTCAACCATCAATACATGTCTGGTTGAGAAATCACCATAGATATAATCAATTCTATGTCAAAAATTACTTTTGAGAAATTATTTTTTTAATTTTTTGGTGAATAAAAGTAATTATTGGTATTGAACCTATAATTTTTTTATACTTATATTATTTAAAAGTACATTTTACTCTATTATCTAAATAAAATAATTTTTTAAAATATCATTTCTACAGATAAATGAATTTTTAATATAATTTTTTAAGAATGAATTCTATCAAAATATAAATTAAAATGTTCGTCCCTATTTGAATGGTGCCCCAAAATCCGTATGATGGATAATGCACTTAGCTTAAGGCCGAACTGTTAGCCCAAAGCTAGACCAGAAAATTAATGTTTAAGCTTGGGCATGAATCCTAGCCCAAACGAAAGGCCTGGACAAAAATTTTATTTACTTTTGTAACACATAAACTACGAAGTGTTGCGTAAAACATGACTTAAAAACAAATAGGTAGACCAAAACAACAAATAAATAAACGATTATACAAAACATTTGTTGAGAGTGGGATTTGAACCCACGCCCTTTCGGACCAGAACCTTAATCTGGCGCCTTAGACCAACTCGGCCATCTCAACTTTGTTGTCTGTAAGCAACCACTGCAACATTATATACCGATTCCTAATTCAACAACTCCAACTAGTTTCAGATGCATTGCCTCTAACCTAAAATCATCTTCTGTTTCTTATTATAGTTACCAATTGAACCGTGACCCATGAAAACTTGGATAGAACCTAGAAACGTTTGTATAACTGCAGTGTCGTGAGAGCTTCTTCAACAAACCACTTACACCTTTTTTCTAAGACAATAATGTAATACTCTTCTCCATTACTCGTCACCTATACCATTTCATGTATCCTCTACTTCCAAAGACTTTCCACTAACCGTTAAATAATTATATCTTCTAATTCCCTGTGTCTTCCCGAAATTTTAAATTTCAATGTCTAGTTGAGTTACTGCTAAGTTTTGGGGTATGGTTTAATGAATTGAATCATTGGTGTTGACGAAGAATCTTCATTTTAAACTCATACGATGGATTCCAAATTAGGTTTTCTGCTATTTATTCTGCCTCAATTTACCAGCAATCCCCTATATATGTAAATTAGAATAGTTATCAGTAGTTTTTAACTACTATTTTTTAACGAAAAGCATTTTTAGCTAGTTCTTATTCTACAAGAATGTTTTTAGAATTTTTTTAATCTCTTATCTCTTTTAATTTATCATTTTTAATATTTTTAGCTCTAAATTAAATTTGAATGTTTTTTTAAAGGAAATTATCAATAATTAAAATTAATATTGTATTATAATAATTATTTATTATAAATTTAAAATATAATTTATATATTTAAAATTATTTATTTATTTCAATTTTTAATTATAATATAATTTATATATTCAGAAATATTTATTTATTATAAATTTAATTATATAAAATAAATATTTACTTTATACAATACACAAATTAAAATATTAATATAAAATAAATATTTATTCTATACAAGACAAAGGATAAAATACTAATTCAACATCGATCTTCAATAATTATTCATCTCTGATTCCTCGTTTCCAAGTATTGTATGACAACCAGCATTAACAACCCCCCCTTATCCGCACAAAACTCTACGCATATTCTGCGGCATTTACTAAATATTAGTATGCAGATGTGGACATAACATCTCCAGTCTAGCTGTTGACATTTATTTGATAGCTAATCTATACTTATACAATCAACTAAAATTTAGAGCACTGTTTTTCACTATTCATTGGAGTTCTACTATTTTATTATTTTTTGTGTTTTATCACCTGGGCCAACAACTGACAGGTTATGTATTCATCTGAAAAACAGTTTTTTATTTATTTTAAAAGACTTTTTATCACAATCACATCATCAAATCTAGCCTGATATAGGGAACGTATGAAAGAAGGATACACCCACTATTTTTTATGTATATGAACGAAAAGGAAGTAGATGATTATGGAGGATTGGAAGGCATTTTGTTTAGAGCTTTTTGTAAATGAAATATCCACTTTCCTATCTCAGCAGCAATAATAAACCTCTAACCCTTCAGCACTTTTGGTTCTGCGGTCCTTTTTTATTTTGTGAAAAACTATTTAGAATATAGGCATTATGAGTTGTGCTAATGTTTATATGGGTTTTGTGTTGTCATAGCCAGTATGTCAGATGAATATCATGATATTTTGTTGTAAACTTGAACTTAATTATAATTTTATGAAGTATGTGTTATTGTGAAAAACTATTATTATAATTACCAAGGGTTACCTTATTTAATATACCAACTATTTGACTGTGTTATTATTTACACTACAAATATGTCATAATATTTTATTATTTTTTTATCTACATGTTGTGAAAATATTATTCTTTTTCTTTGAATTGAATGTGGCTAATTCCATTCCCACATATAGGTAACTTATTTTTTAATACACTTAATACTTTTTAAAAAAATAACATATATTTTAGTTTTTTAAAACTTAATACCACTCCAATATTTCAAACTCAAAGCTATTTTTTTATAAAAATATATTAATTTAGTTTCACAATCAACAAAATTGACATTAATGTATTTATTTTTAATTGTAGATACGATTAATTTTAAAGTAAAGATGTGGTTTTAGATTTTAGTAAAAATTCTTTAAAAATTATGATTTAGGTCAAGTATAGGTTTGATCATTAATACTTAGATGTAGATGCCTGTTTTTTATTAAGATGTTCTTATAATTTCTATTTGTATCGGAAGTAAGATTTGGGAGTATATTCATCCCTATTTAAATTTGTGTGGAGGAATTTTATGCTTGAGATTTATGAAAAATGGCCTCTTGTACAGCGGCTTACACTTCACTTGCCTATGTAACACGTTGTATACTTTAAGGATACATAACAATTTGATAATTAATGTTTATGTCATGGGTGGAGGCTAATAAAAAATATCTTGGAGTAAGAAATTTGACAAATTTGACATACAATGAATTTTCTTCTTTGTTTGTGTGTGATGTTAATAATGAGGAGTGACATCTAAGAAAGCAAGATTATTCACTTGGTCATTGACAGTCTAAGAAGACAATGTTATTGAATATGGTTCTCAATCTCTGATTCACACTCATGTGTAAATTTCTTTTTGTCTAGAACAATATGTTGTAATATGAAGAGTTAAGTCTAAACAAAAATTGAAGATCTTGATATGTGATGGGGCAACAATACTCATGGTCACTAGAAATATAATTTACAAAAGAAGTCTTTCAGAAAATATGTCAACTACAAAAAAGACACTCCATTCATATCAATGCAAATATTTTTGTTGTTCCTAACCTTATCACGTCAAGATTTTATTACCTTATATGAAAAACAAGGTGTTGTAGACCCTTTTTTAAATGAGTCGTGCATCGCAGAATTAATACTAGTTCTTAACATATCTACTGCCTGCGGTTGAAACCAACCAAAAAGATAAAAGTAATTATTTCCTGCATTCATTTGAAAAGCAACAAAATTAAAAATATCCAGCAATTGTCAGCCATACATTTCTTTAAGAATTTAGATGAGTACTGCATAGTTATTTGTAGGGGTGTTCATAAACCGATCCAATTCAATGAAAATTGAAAAAACTGATCTAAAAAATTAAAAACCGAATAAATCGAAAACTGAAAAATTGAAAATTGAAAAAACCGAAATTTTTTATTGGATTGGATTGGATTGGATTTCGGATTTGATTTTGAAAATCAATCCAATCCAATCCAAACCGAACTTTTACATGCATATATATTTGTACTTGTAATTTTCTAATATCATTCATGTTTATGTTTTTATTTCTTATATATTTGTAAAATTATCACATAAATTATACTTGTTTATAAAAAAATATATTTATTTAAAGATAATTTTTTATTAACTATTTGAGTAAAGATACATAAACATAATCATCAAGTTATGTAAATTTATTTTTAATAATATATATTTGAAGAGTTATACTAGTATTAGTTATATAATGACTCATTAATGAAATATTTGATATTTTAAATTATTTTTTAATATATTTATTATATATCATATTATTTATTTAATACTTTAAAAAAAATAGTACGACTATAACCAAAAACCGATCAAATCCAAACTTGTTTTAAATTAGATCGGATCGATTGGATTTAAATTTTAAACCAAACTGATTGGATAATGAATTAACAAAATCGAAGTGATTAGATCAGATAGTTTTTCTTTTCAAAACTGATCTAATCCAATTTGCGAACACTCGTAGTTATTTGATACTAGGCAACATCTTTATTTTATTTTTATTTCCTTTTTTGTAAAAACTACTTTCAATCTTCATACCAGTGTTTTAAAAATCGGTTCGGACCGACTGGTCGGACCAATTGAACTTGGAACCGATGGTGCAACTGGTTGGAGTTGGCGATTGGATCGAACATGTCATCGACCCAGTATGAACTGGTTTGACTCGGCGGGTTTTACAGTTGAACCGATGAACCGGTTGGTTGACCCGGATTGGTTCAAAGAATTTTATTTTTTTAAGTATGAAACAACGTCATTCTAACTACAATTATTGAAAAAATAAAAATCCCAACTTATAATATAATTTACATATTTAAAAACATTTATTTACTATGAATTTTAATTATAAAAAAATAAATATTCATATGTGAAATGATAATAATCACCAAAATCATAAATTCGAATGTACATATGCGTATGACATAAATGTTTCCTGTGTTAACATGAATGCATAACCTTCATTCACTTGCTTTTGTTTATTTGACTTGAATGCATAATTTTTTGTCCTTCCCTCCTTCATTTTCATCTCAAATACCATTGTTAATTTTTTATTTATTTTTGGGATACACATCATCATTAAAATTTAATTTAATAAATCTTATAAGTATAAAATTTATGTCATGAATATTCTTAAATTTTTTCAATTGAGATCGGATCATGCAATTCAATTGGTGACCCTCTAGTTTGACCATTAACCCAATAACCCAATGTCCTGACCGAGTCAATAATTAGTCCAAGTTTTAAAACATTGAATAAAACAGTTAAATAACAGTTATTTTAATTACAAATGTATCACTGCATTTCCAATTGTGCTTCAAAAAATCAATAATGTTTTTGTTATTTAAAATTTTATCCCATAATGAAAAATCAAAGTATCCAAATACTTTTTCACAGTGGTTTTCCTTTCCCTGCTCTTTCCTCCTTCATACTGCTTCCCATAAACAAATGCCAACCTACTGTACCATATGTGTTATCCATTTCATTTTTTCATATTAATCATTATGTGCTGACGGCTGACGGACAGGGAAAAAGCAGCAACCAAAGTTTAACGATAAATCAGTTTAGTGTCAAATTCAAATAAATCACAAAATAAATCTTAAAAAATTAATCAAAAAATTGGAAAAATGGTTCAAAACTAATAAAAACCAGCAACAAAAAAAAAAAGCAATTAACAATAGGTTGGCTTTAATTTTTTTCTTAAAAATTAAAAAATCAACATAAAACATTTATAATTTCCTTTTTAATTCTAAATGTAAACTTATCATTACTAAAAGACATTGTTGTACATCATTAAAACATAGACTCAAGTATTATAAAATAGTTTTTTATTTTTAATTTTTAGTATTATAAAATTATAATATATGTTTCTTTAATATTATTTGTCTTATTTACTTTTATTATTGTTTATTAATACCAATTCGAATACAGTTCAACTATATTTAAATTATTAAATTTTGAACTAGTCACTTTACTGATTTCATGACCTATCCAATTTTAAAAATATTACATAAAAACGTTACCCGTACAGGTTACAGCGGCTACAATATGGGAATGAAATGAAAATAAAATCCGGTAACAAAATGAAGTGCCAGGAGGTAAACGAAGTAAATTAAAGTGACATCGATTGAGGAATTGGCCAACACAAAATAAATGTCACGCAGGCTACACTTAAACCAAAATATCTGTTAATATAATTTTAACAAAAGGGTCCATCTTTTGGGTCTAGCTCGGCGTATACAGAGGGGACACCTTCCTTGGAACAATCTCTTCGATTTGCTCAGCTGACAAAATGGATGTCTCGCTTTCATAATTGCCATTTTCCATCTGCTGGTGTAACTGGCAGAAGAAAAGCCAAATGCATCTAATAAATTGATTTTCTACTACTTTTTAAGTACATAATTTTCAGAAAGAAAATCTCGTGACATATAATACAGCAACATAGACTGACAATTGACCATTAACAACCAAGGAGATCAATCATTTTTATGAGAAAATAAGACATGTAATTCAGATAAATTAGCTGAACTAAAAAGGCCGAAAGTAGTAGCATTAGCAGACTGCTTAGAAGTTTTCAAATGAAGTCCAAATCCTATTAACAATCACGCTTACATTCAAATAATATTTTAGGATCCATTAGCAGCATTACTTGGAAACTATCAGATTAGATGTACCAGAACCAAATACTAAAATTAGTATATAGGTGTGGCTAATGCTAACAAAATGTTGTAAAATGAACGTAATTAAAATTCATAGTTGGCAAGTCAATTGACTACCCTACCACTTATATTTTCTAGTTGGAAGCAAGATTTGAAATTAATCTCCCTGTACTTTGAAATCTGTATTTACCTTCTCAAGGATGGCAGATTGATCATCCAAGTGAAACTTGCGCATGTACTTCAACATCTCTAGTTGCTGTAAAGTTTTACTCTTTCTATATTAGCAGCGTACACAAGTAACCATAGAATTCATCAGAAGTTAAATTTTACCTGTTCCTGTAACTTTTGTTGATAGAGCATTTTTTCTGCAAATTCTTCTTCTCCAAGTTCTGCTTCATCACAGGCCACCTCTTCTCTGCCAATTCATAGCATAAGGTCATTTCACATTACAGAACTGTTTATTAATCCTTCTACCAGATAAAGTCGTGTATTTTACTTTGTCTAAGGACAGAAGAAAAAGCAAGCATTAAATCCGAAAATAGACTTTAGTACCTATGATTTTAATTATAAGTTGTTTTGAACATAAAATAAATAAATTCAAATGCTGATATGTGCAAAAGACAATCATAACTAAGTACAACCAATGAATATTGTCAAAATCTTTCCACTTACTGCATGTTTGTTTCTGTTTATTTTTTGAGAAATAAGTGTTTTTATTTCAAAAGCTCTCTTAAAACTAGCAAAACAAATAAAACGATTATTTTTCCAAATTAAGCTAATTCTAAATGAAACATCCAGGCATGAATAAAAGCATTTCACACTAATTCCAAGCTATACTGTAAAGTGTATGGCTTCCAAGGATGCAATTGTTGTATTCCATTATTCCTTAAACATGGTGGAAACATCAAGCTAGTCCATTTATTCAGTGATAGTATTGGACCAGAAATAGCTGAATAGTACTGTATTATCACTGAAATTGTGTTTCTGATATCAACGTGATATTTGTGCTAGAGATAAGTTACTGCAGAAAATGGCATAGAACTCACTTCCTCACAACAGAAGAAAATAGAGATATCCCAGGCTCTTTTGGAGGCCTGGACCCTCCTATCCAATTCCTTCACTAACATTTCCTGCCTACTCTCTTTCCCTCCATTCCCATGTATCCTACACTGCACTGTTTTTCTCTCTCCATCATGTGATCCATGTCTCCTAGTAGTTACTCCCCTCGCAAGTCATGCTAACTTGGAGAGCTGATTCCCTACTTCTCTGTAACGTAGTCCTAGTGTACACCTTAATAGATGAGTTTCAATTATTCAGTTCTTGAAAAGTCATTACAACTCAAAGCTAGGAAAGACAGGCATGGAATGGCCATTTTCCAAATGAATTATTCTAACAATTGAAGAGAAAATATTAACAGGGAAAAAGTGAATGAGAGAACTCACTTTGAAAGGAATTTATAAAACTGAATTACCAAATCCCTGGTCATTCTCACATACAGTACTGACTCTTCCCAGGCATGAGATACCAAATCTTGGATCTGTTGTATAAATTATATTAATAACAATGTTTCAGAATAAAATATTATCAAGTTTGGTTATACAATAAAACAGATTCTGCGTACAATCACTCCATGCATCAAAATATACAAGTTAACCTCACAGCTATCCTAAACTAAAATGGCAGGAAAAGAAATGTAAAAGTACAATAAAAATTAAAAGAAAGGTCATTCCTATCAAATGTGAAAACTGCAGTACTGTAATACTTTATTTGGGAGAAGAAAACACAAGGATTTTCCGGAAAGAAAAGAACCAAGGGCCTAGGAACAACAACGTACAAGCTTAAATTCCATCCAAGCTATACTCCTCCAACATTATTTCGTCAAAAATGAATTCCTAAACTATTCTGCATCAGCATTCTAGCATGTCAAGGACCAAGACCAAGAAGCATATCATATTTGACCATCAAGAGTCCAAGATAATTTGATCCATTATGTGTTTGATTCTCTTTTATTGCTAAAAAGTGAATACCCAATAATGCTTTAGATGGTTTTTGTATCTAGGGAACATTAAACTTTCAATCAGGGATACATTGTCACACACACACATACATATACAATGATGGCATCCACAGCATTGCTGCAGCCTACAGCAGAGCTGAGTTTGCAAAAAAAAATGTCACGATGGCACTGATTAATGATATGAAAAATGAGGCACCAATGCTATGAAGTACAAACAACTAATATCACAATAAAACAAACATACCAACACCCATCTCCAAAAATATCTCTTCCTGTATTGCAGTGGTCACGGCAACAGCTTCCTGCTCATCAGTAAAGAATTCCAGGAAATGATAGTGAAATGCATTATATACTGACTTTCGTCACATAAATTCAAAGGGCAAAAGTATAATCTTACATCGATTTGCACTTCAATTTTATATATCTTGCATTTAAATACGTCTCTCCATAAATCTAAATCCCAACACATACATAGATGCTAATCTAAAAGAACAAAACGTGTAAAACAAAACCATGTCCCATGAGGTTTGTGATGTTTGGAAACAAATCACGGATGTGATTTTTCACAGCAAAGTAAAAGCTATTACTTCTAGCTTTTGTGTTTTTCAAATCATGAGCATGATTTTTTGAGTGCAGAACATGTTTCCAAACACGCTCTAATAAAAAAAGGGTAACCCACTGCACCAGACTCCCCACCTAGTGGAGTCTGTGAAGGGTAGAAGTATATAACCTTATATACCTGCAAGCCTTCCAGAATTTAAGCGTTCTAACCTTATTTTTGCACCAAGACTCGCCCGCCTTTCATGACTAGTCATCAAATCAGATCAAGAAAGCAGACAAAGGTTCTAGTTATTCAGCTCAGCTGTCACACGTTATGAATTCAGATCAAAGGAAGAATTAACTACTGAAGAGACTAACAAGGAAACAAAGTCAAATTCCTTTTAGGTACCTACATAATTTTTTTTGGAGAAAATTTACTTTTACTACATTATGCTTTTAGCGTCGTTCTTCCATAAAAAATTAGAGATTCACCTCTATAACCAGCACAAATCTTTATTACACGATTCATTTAAGTAAAACTCCAATTTTAATTTAAAAAAATAATACAAAATATTCAAGTACCTACGTCAAAATTTTGCCCAATTATTTTTCCCTCACAAGCCCTTTAACAATTCCTAAAATCCAGGACGTTTCTGAGACTAAATATGTAATGCAATGAAATAGCAAGGTCACTGTCACCTTACATCGAAGATAAGGTGTGCAATTTAAACAGAATTGTAAGGCGAAGCAAAAAAAAAAGAGAGTGAAAAAGGGACGAATGACAACAAAGAAATTCACCTGCTTATCCCGTACAGCCTCTGCAATCCTTTTCTTCACATCTGCAGATAGATACCGCAGATTGCCAAAGTGAAAAAAATCAAACGGGAGAAGGGAATCAATCAAAAAGCAGAACACCAAATCTGGAAACGAAAGTAAAGTACCAGGTTGGGAAGTAAGAAAAATGAAACGATCGAAAAGATGGAAAAGTTGCTCTCTAGGTAACATTCCAGTACTCTGCGTCCCAGATGCCATTGGCGACGCTCACAAGTCACAAACCACACTCAATGAAGGGACACGAGCCACACTGTGTGACTTAGCCGAAACAATTTAAAAATCCATTTTATTTATTTTCTCATCGTAACAATTTTGGCATGCTTCACTTTCAAAATCGCAACGAGATTCCGTAAATAATTACCTTTCACTTTCAAAAATGAAAGGCAATTTTGCAGAAAATTATTATTTTCCCTTTAAATTGAACCCAATTAACAAATAATAAAAGGTGAAACACGTACAAGTTGAATGCATACTTTACCATTCCTCGAGGAGAGATGAGAAACAAACAAAGAACATAACCCTTACAAAAAAATAAAAAAAACACTATAACTAAAAAGCAAAACTTTCCCTTTAAATTGACCCCGATTAACATAAAAAATAAAAGATTAAATTACACTTTTAATTTTCTTATAACTTTCAGCATACAATTTTATTCTCTCTATTTTTAATTTCACAATTTTAATCTTATAATTTTTAAAAATCTACAATTTTGATTTTTTTTTATTTTCAATTTCATAATTTTAATCATCTAAATTTTAAAAATCTACAATTTTAATTCTTTAATTTTAAAATAAAATTTTAAAAATTGCAAAAGATTACAACTTTAGAAAGACAAAAACTGCAAATTTTTAAAAATTGGATAATTAAAATTACAGAATTAAAAATAAAAAAATCAAAATTACAAATTTTAAAAATTATAAAATTAAAAATAAAAAAACTAAAATTACAAATTAAGAATTATAAAAAAGAGTAAACATACAATTTAGCAAAAATAAAACTGTAATTTTATCATTTCTCAAGGAGAGATCAGAAACAAACGAAAGAACATAACCCTTACAAAAAATAAAAAACGCTATGGACTAAAAAGTAAAACCACATAAATCTATTTAACAACGGCCACAACACAGTGCAATATTATTAGAGCATCGAGTCAGTAAAACTAATTCCCATAATTTAAAAATCCTCGTCCATCTTGAACTCGTGGGCCCCACCGTTCCCGTTTAAACTGGACATAACGGAGGCCTTCTGATACTCCCCGACGCGCTTCTCAAAGAAGTTGGTCTTCCCCTGCAGCGAAATCAGCTCCATCCAATCAAAGGGGTTCGGCACATTGTACACCTTCCCGCACCCGAGGGCGCCCAGCAACCTGTCCGCCACAAACTCGATGTACTGACTCATCAAGCCCCCGTTCATCCCCACCAACGCGCACGGAAGCGCGTCGCACACGAACTCCCTCTCGATGTCCACGGCGTCGCGCACGATCTCCCTCACGCGCTCCTCGCCGAGCCTAACCCTGAGAAGAGAGTAGAGCAAGCACGCGAAATCGCAGTGGAGCCCCTCGTCGCGGGAGATGAGTTCGTTGGAGAAGGTGAGTCCGGGCATCAGGCCACGCTTTTTGAGCCAGAAGATGGCGCAGAAGGATCCGGAGAAGAATATTCCCTCGACGCAGGCGAAGGCCACGAGGCGCTCCGCGAAGGAGTCGGAGGAGTCGATCCAGCGGAGGGCCCATTGGGCCTTCTTGGCGACGCAGGGGATGGTGTCGATGGCGCGGAAGAGGCGGTTTTTTTCTTCGGAGTTTTTGATGTAGGTTTCGAGGAGGAGGCTGTACATCTCGGAGTGGATGTTCTCGATGGCGATCTGGAAGCCGTAGAAGGCGCGGGCCTCGGCGACCTGGATCTCCTTCATGAAGCGGCCGCCGAGGTTTTCGAGGACGATGCCGTCGGAGGCGGCGAAGAAGGCGAGGACGTGGGTGACGAAGTGGCGCTCGCCGTCGGTGAGGGCGTCCCAGTGGCGGAGGTCCTGGGAGAGGTCGACCTCCTCCGCGGTCCAGAACGAGGCTTCGGCTTTCTTGTACATTTCCCAGATTTGGGGGTACTGGATTGGGAACATGCAGAAGCGGTCGGGGTTCGGGGCGAGGAGGGGCTCTTCGGGAATTGCAGGCATTGTGGTTTCGGAACTGGAGAGAAAAGGGTTTGGGTTTTTGATTGGTGGTTAGGGTTTGGGTTTGAGAGGGGACAGTGAGGGGTTTATATAGGAGAAGGAGGGTTTTGAAAATTGGAGCGGGGGATTCGAAAATTTTAAGGTGGAAGCTTGCGGGAGAAGACTGGAGGAGGGGTAGTTTGGGGTTTTGGGGAGGGGGCGTGTTGGGGAAGTTTTTTGGGTTTGAAAGGTGAGGGTGAATATGCGTTGCGGCGCGGAGGGAGTGAATGATGATATAGTTTTGGTGGGAAAATTTGAGTTCGCGGGATTTTTTGAGAGGGGAGGGGGGTGGGGTTTGAAATTGAAAAGAAGAGTGTTGAGTACGCTGGTGGTGTGTTGCGGTTTTGCAGTTTGCTGGGCGAGGGGTGAAATTGAAACCCACGTGCTTAGATTGTTTGTTTTGTTCATCCTTATCCGTTAAGAACTTACAAAAATCCAACAGTGTCCTCGTTGACGGTGGCCAAATGGGTGCCCGTGCCGTGCTGTCCGTACTTGGCATAAGCCAGGGCACGTGTGGGCACGCTCTAGGTATCTACATGTCAGCAAGTAAATTATTCGTTTTTATTATTCCAACATTAAATAATTAATATTATGTATGGTTATTTTTGTTATATTTTTTTTTGTGTACAATAATTATATGAAAGTTCGAATTTATGTCATTATGCATACTATTTTAACCATCCACCATTAGGCTGATTTAGTGAGTGTTTTTGTTATTTTTTTCTAATTTCTAATATCTTAGGTTCAAACAAATCCCACATTATCTATTAATTTTTTATCTTTTTCGAGAAATATTATTATTACAATAACATATATTATCTATACCAAAAAAAAAAATCAATATCATATATTCATATAATGAATTCAATATATAAGTAGATTTTAAAATAGTAAATTTAGAAATTATATCATATCTATACTTGATATGGCATGTGAGAAATTTTCTATCAAAACTATTGCAACAAAAAATCGTTCCATTAATCTTTTCCAAATTAGGAACAAAAAATAGATTTTAAACCAGTGCATTGGATGGATATATTTATATTATCTATTAGTATTTTAGTTTATATATTATACGGGTCAAAT
The DNA here is from genome assembly GCA_004329165.1 of Spatholobus suberectus. Lineage (NCBI taxonomy): Eukaryota > Viridiplantae > Streptophyta > Magnoliopsida > Fabales > Fabaceae > Spatholobus > Spatholobus suberectus. The sequence continues at coordinate 36,522,107 of CM014732.1, forward strand.
TCAATATGTAAATTTTATGGTTATAAGCTTTTATCATAAATAAAGTAAAAAATTATTCATACCATTTAATAAATTTGTTGAGTTTAATTATTATGCACTAAAAACTTTTACACTGTCAATCAATCAAAAATCAGTTTTAGTAAGACTTTTAGGGTAGTTATTATCAAAGTCAACAAACTTACCATACATGGTAGATTATGATTAGATGATAATATAAAATTGCTTTACACTATCAGTGCATAAACTATTTTCTTAAATTAATTTGTTTACAGAAAAATATTAAATATATATAAATATAATAATTGTCAACATAATAAATTAAAATTCTATAATAATCTCAATTTTTGCAATTCTATTTAATAATAACAGTAAAGTGAGAAAAATTTAAATAGAGAAACAATAGTTTTGTTATTTTATAATAGGAAAAAGAATAATGATAAATAATTATCTTAAGAAACTGGAAAAAAATTATCTCCACAAAATTGGAGATGAGAGAGGTAAGATAATTTATTTAATTTTTGAAAAAATAAGCAAGATAGTTAGAATGAGGTAAAAGATAAAAGAATTTAAATGAATATGCAAGTTAGAAGAGATAAGGATAATTTATCTCATGAAATCAAAGATGAGATGGACAGATTAGTTTAAACTAGTATTTTAACTTGTGTATTGCATAAAATAAATATTTATTTTATATAACTTAAATTTATAATAAATAAATACTTATAAATATATAAATTATATTATAATTAAAATTTGTAATAAATAATATTTTTCTAAATATAGATTATATTTTAAATTTATAATAAACAATTATTATAATATAATGTTAATTTTTAGTTATTGATAATTTTTAAAAATAAATATTAAAATTCAATTTAGAACTAAAAATATTAAAAATGGTAAATTGAAAGCAATAAGAGGTTAAAAATTCCTAAACATGCTCTTACTTGAAGAATAACAGCTAAAATGATTTCGTTGAAGAATAATAGCTAAAAACACTCTCATTCAAGATAATTATTCTCATTTAATATATAAGGTGGATATTTTAAATTTATAATATATAATTTATATTGCGATACCATGTCTAATCTGATTATTCATAATTCCTTTTAAAAATATTAAAACTTTAATTTACAACTAAAAATATTAAAAATCATATATTAAAAGATATGAGAGGTTAATAAAAATTCCTAAAACACCCCTCGTTGAAGAATGACTGCTAAAAAAGCTCTTGTGAAAAATAAAACTAAAAACACTCTTGTGTGATATAGCTATTCTAATTTATATAGAGAGAGAGGATAGAGGATTAGGAAAAGATGAAGAAATGAGGGAAGAAGAGATGAAGAAATAAGATACGAGATAAAGAAATTTAAATCAGGATATAACAGGAAGACGAATTTTAAGAGTGAAATTTTTAAAAACAAATAATATTTGCACATGGAGAGAGTATAGTTCACCTTTGCTTGAGAAAAGAAATTTAAATGAAATCGAATATAAAAAGTTGGAAAATAAACTTTCACTACCCTATTTTTATAGCCACTATTTTTATAATAATTATTTAAAAAGTCATACTTAAAATAACTTTTAATTTAGTAATACTTATAAAAGCTTTTTACTAATACTATATGAATTAAACTCATACATAAATAAATGTTCACATTTGTTGACTTTTTTAATTATTCTGTAAAATATAATTCACACAAACATTATTGTTATGCTGTAATAATTAAATTAAAGAGATGTAAGCTGATACCAAAAACAAAAAAAAATAAAGCCTCATTTTTTTCATCCTATATAACATTACAATTTATAGTAAAACCAAGTTTTTTGACATGGTTAAGTGCCTCCTTTTCTTAGAAAGTGTAACACCCTTAACTGTCAACTTTTCTGTAACTCAAATTCTAGCTCTAATAGCTTAGTAGTAGAAATCAAGGTAGATTTAAAAAAAAAAAAAACCTTTAAAACTGAAATTGTAGCATAATATAAAATGTGAAATCATTTTTCATGTAAAACGAAATAAGAGCTTTACTACCAAATCAGTAATAAAATACTATGATAGCAAATACCAATAAAAATGAAATACAATTTAAAACTCTACAAAAATGAAGCTACATATTCTTGATATGAAAAGAGTTTACATTACATTCTAATGATACTATAGCACGGTTTACTACACAACTGGATACTCTTCTAGATTAGAGTATTACCATTCTAATCTCAGAGGAATACTAGCCCTGACACCACATTAGACTTTTTTAGCATCTCGTGTGGTAGGACTAAATTCTATATCCTCTTTCTCAAAGAACAAGCCTTCTACATCTTCATACACACTTTCGCCACGCCACTCTAATATCATCCTGGTTAGGGGTTGTAAGACTTTTAATCGTAGTAGAGCTCTTAACCAAGGTGTTTCCTTTGCCAATACCACATACTCTTAAGCCATGTACCTGTTCACGTACAAATCAAAAGGCAATCCACCATCTATCTCTATTTTAAACATTCGCAAATGAAGGAAAGGACGGATTAATTAGGGGTAGGAACCAGACAATTTGAAACCAAGGAATCAAATAAACCAAGAGACCCACCTAAACCATAGTTCATATCACACAACTAATATGACAAACATTAACATAGTCGTATCATTCAATAAACTATAAAACCATGTATCAAACATCATAACATTCAATAGAGAGCACATTCACAACTCATAACACATTATCACAACATATGTAATTATTAAAGTCATTTCATACACATAATGTATCCCATTTCCATGTTGCACACAAACAAAGATTTGATGCATGACCTATCATTTTTCTTTTCAATCTATTAACACTTTCTATCAAGTTATTCAATAAATCCAAATGGTAGCACTACAAGTCTGTCTGTGCTACTACCATATAAAATTGATGTGTTCTATACCACACCAATTTTGGGATTTTATTGAGACACTCGTTAGTGCAAAGCATATGGGCCCATAATCCATTTAGTGTTCATCAATATCCATGGGAAGTGGTTAGGAATACTTATACCTCTCTCACACCAAGGTACAACTTCCTCATCATCGAGGGAACGAGCAATCTTTCAACTTAGGACATTCAAAGTCCAAACAGAGGTATACTCTCACACCAATCCTGGAATGCTGAGCAATTGTCGAGGTTATCAAGCTTGGTCAGGCAAATATCTCAGCTCAAGGGCGCTATCCTAGTCATTAGAACATTTACCGCTTGATACCTTACTCCCAAGACCTCCACAAGTGAGTCCCTACCTTTCATTCCTCAGTGTACCAAACTATGGCTTCCCCATCCAAAACACATGTCATCAGTGCATGATTCACAACATCAATAAATATGCATATGATGTATGAACATCCATAAGAACAATATATTGAATTATAAACATTCATACTTTTCTAGAAAATTTAGTAAAACCTCCTCTGTTTTGGTACATTCTATCATACCTCTCAACAGGTAGCAAAAACAATTTAGTCATTCAATCAACTTAGTTCACCAAAATACATCACATTATTCATATTTTCCTCTGCTTTTTATAACCAAAGCCATTATCATTCGTTATTCAATCCACATCCGTCATAGGCAATTTTCTATTTTCTACCATATTGCAATACTCTGTTTTTGTTGACATTTTGGCATAGCAAATGAATTTTTATTAAAACCATCTTTTGTAGTCTTAACCTTCAATATGTCTAGTTTATAAATATAATTTTTCCTAATTTTTATAAAATCATTTAAGGGTTCAATTGAGCACTTTTTCATGGCTGGTTGCTGTTAGGATTTGACAAAACAACGGTCAAACAAAAATTCTCCAAATATTCATCCTATGGAATTAGATTACAAAATTTTACAGGGATGTTCTAGACATATAGAGGCATCTCTCTACCAAAAATCATGCAAAAATTCCAACCACATAGGAAATTATACATGAAAAACAGAGGTTGTTCTACTGCAGTAAAAATTCAGCAACTTGTAATTTAATCTTTAAGCATTGTAATCAAGCAATTAACATATATTTCAAGCAATTCCATTATCAAGAACATCATACAAGGCCCAACTAAGCTCTATGTGGCCAATTATGCAAGCACATCACAATTAGAATCCTCAAGAATCATACAAATGAAATTGACAACACAATTTAACAAAACCACCGTCTAGGCCATTATCATTCTTGAAATCAAATTAGTCTAGTTTCTACCCCCTTACCCATTGATGACTGTGGCTGCCATGAGAGGAAGATGATAAGGTTTTACTCATCCATGTTCTAATCAAGCTCCAACGGGTCTAATATCGCCTTTCCTACCATTTCTACCTACAAAGTCACAGAATTCACCAATTAATTTTACAAAACAACATTGAATAAAAGAATGAATATTAACCAAAATTTGAATTAGGTGGAGAAGAAGAAAATTACCATAGGGCTTTTAAACCCCATGAGGAAGAAGTGCTAAATACTTGATTGGATTGGAAATTAGAGGCTTGGATTGGTGTGAATTGCAAAATTTGATAAAGAGGGCTAGGGTTCAAAGAGAGAGGGGTGTGTGATTGTAAGGAGAAAAGGGAGAGATTGAGCTTCTTACACTACCCATGGAGTCTCCTTAGTCTTGAAATGAAGAGAGGAAGCTTGGATGGTAAAGAAACTTAAGAGATTTTGAGAGAAATGGAGAGGGTTTGTTGAGGAAGAAGAGAAAAGAATGAGATCTTGTGAGAGAGAAATGGTGGTCACAGTTGTAGTTAGCTAAAGAGGAAAAAAATATAATTCTTGGACCACTAAGTGTCGTCATGTGTCACTAAAATGTCCAGTGTTCGTTTTAATTTTGACTCAACGGGCCTACAAAGAGTTGGAGTTAATGGCATTAAACTTAATCTAGTCTCTCTTTGGTCACACATTTGTGGTATCTCTGCAAACATAGCTAAAAATAACTAGGTTATTTTATAAGTCATTTTATGAGCTATTTACGAACTTATTTTTAGAAAACTATTATAGGGATCTCAGTTTGAGTTTTCCTTATTCAGATAAGGTCTAGACACACTAAAAAACCAATTATAATTTTTCTATAATTTTTAAAGCTCATTTAGTATTTCTAACTGTGCTCTATAAGTGTCTGTAAACACTTTTTACTCATATATGCTAAATTATAAAAATTCTTGAAAATTTTCTAAAAATTCATGATAAATTTCTAATCATTTTTCTAAGCTTAAAAATTATTTTACATTAAATTTTTGACCATTCTATAATTTATCTCGTAATTGTCTTTCTTTATTCTTGTTTATTTATTACAATAAATCTAATTTTATTTATAAAATTACCAAAAAATATTTTTATTTCTTTGATATCTTTTTCATATTGTTCTAAGTATAAAACATAATTTTTTCAAATTTAAAAGGGTAACTACTAATTATCTATGTAAGATTTTAAGGATGTTACGGAAAGCAACAATGAACTAATACAAATTTTATTCATCAATGACTTATGTGTCCAACTGATCCAAAAGGAAATCAAATTGAAATATAAATTTGAGCAAATGGTTTCTTAACATAACAATTAAACTAACACCTATTAATATTTATTAACACACCCACACACCCACCCACCCACCCACCCACACACACACACACACACACACACACACACACACATATATATATATATATTAAGTTATTATGTATGCCAATATCTCTTCGAGTATTATAACATAATAGCTAAGATTACTAAAAATAGAAATGATTTATTTCACAAGATCAACTAATATGCAGAGGATTAAGAAGAAGATTTTACAGCAAACAGTTTAATTTCTTTTTGGTATTTGATTTACTTGAATCCAAAGAAAAGTATAACTGGTAAACCATCTTAAAAGAATAAAAAATAACAACTCATGTAGCACAATAGCTAAATTCTTAAAAATATCAAAATTACATGATCGTAAAATTTCAAAGAAAACCAAAAAAAGAGAGAGAATATAGCATTGTATCAGTCACTCACAACTCTTCACAAATCAAATTAGGGCTTAGTGTACCTTAATTTTATAAGCAATAGTTGAAGATAATAATAAAAAAAAATCAAGAAACAAGGAAAATCAAAACCCATACCAAAGTGACAATGGAAGTAAGAAGAATAATTTTAAGAAGTAAAATATGTAAAGAAAATCTTTTAGTACCTTGTTTTTATAACCAATCATGTTCTTAAAATTACTATCTACCATTTAAAATTTGAAAAGTTTGAGAGATAAAGATTGAGGAAGATAAAAATTGAGGGTTTGTTTTGATCTTGGGAGGAAGGTTGATAAATAAAAAGAATAAGAATAAATGAATAAGGATAGATGACGAATTACTAAGATGATTTTATAGGCAATAATTTAAAATAAGAAAATAGAGTGATAAATGAAAGAAGATAAGCCAATAATGTGAAAATGATCAAATAATATTGTTAAATAAAAAGGCTGAATCCAAGAAGAAGATGAATTGGATCTATAAAATTTTTCAAGAACCCTATAGTTTTTTCAAAGATGAAACACTTTGATTTTTGAAAAACTTTAAATCAATTTGATTTAGTGATGTGGATGTTGTAGAATTAAAGTAGTTTACTTGTTTTTAATATGCTAACATGAACAAGATACTTATGAAATTGATAGGCATATGAAAAGAATAATCAAGAAACAATATATATGAGAAAGGGTAGAAAGAAGAAGAGGATATACAAATTTATATTGGTTCGATCAACACCATTGTGATCTACATCTAGGTTTCAATCAAACTAATTGGTGGTATCACTATGTAATTTCAATTGCTTACAAGCACATTGCACAAACAAAAAACTCACACACAATAAAACCCAAAAACCAAGGGCATTTGTTTCTTGTCATCTTTTTCTATTCCCAGGAATATGAAGTTGGAAATATTTATTTTCATGTTTGTTAGAAGGTTGTGAAAAGAGATTCTTAGATATCTTTCATTCCTAGGAAAATTACATTCTCATGTATTAGGTAGTTTTCATTCCTATGATGAGGGGGTGGGAAAGTGATACGCTCATGGGAATAAGAGAAGTTATTTTTTTATCACACTTGTAACTTATATATTTTTATTTATTTTTATATTAAATTATTTTGAATTTTAAAAAAAATTCCTAGGAATACTAAAATGTAACCAAACACCTTTTAAATATACACGGGAATAACATTCCTAGTTATAATATTCCTAGGAATTAAAATGATATCTTGAAACAAACGTCCCCTAAGGTTCTTGAAAATCTATCAAGAAACCTTGAACCAACTCTTAGGAAACCCTACCACAAGAAAACCTTTCTTAAGAAACGAAAATTGCACAAGGTTAGGGTTAGATATCACCTTAATTCTTGATAGATATAAACAGTGAAGCATAAAACAAATCTACCCATATGATGACTTCTATTTATTCATAATGATGATCTATGTGTGAGCTCTTGATTTGATGAAAAAATGTGTTGTAAAGATGATAAATAATGTGTTTTCTCTTTTGAAAAGCTCTCACAAAAGTTTAGGTATTCGAAGTCATGAGAAAGAAAGCAATAGAGTTCGCAATTTATAAAGGAAAACCTGAAATAAACAGTTATTATGTTATTGTAACAAGTTATTTTGTCCTTCGCAGTTCTGAAGATGAGCCATAAACAAAATAATAAGTAATTTTGCCAAATAACTTGTTATTTGCACAAGACCAACTTTCAGGTCTCTAAAATAACCGATTATACAACTAAATAACATATTTTTGCAAATTTAACAACTTTTTAACATCAAATTAACAATATTAATTGATTACATAACCAAAACAACAGATTAAATCTCTCCAACTCCAAAATTGAATCATTTGATAACATTAACACAAAACTTGCATCTTTTATCAAACTAAAACCATATTTAAACATAGATGGCTTCTTGAATTCAATTTTAGATTCATGAAACATGTTATTACTTTGTTAATTCATTAAATCTTAGATTTAGAGCTCATCATCATCAAATCATCAAAGATAAGGATCAATCATGCATAGCACACAAACACACATATATAAACACATAATACACTTTGCACTCATCAAGAGGCTAAATCATCAAAACTTTAATAATGGAGGCAAGCATGATTCTCTTATTGCATCTTCAAATATGATATGAGATTTTCTATTGCTGATTTTGTTGAAAGAATGACAGGGAGCGATTAGAAGGAGAAAGAAAAATAAAAATAGAAGCATTGCACCATGAGAGAGTGAATTATACCATTTCACCATAGAAGAATATTCAAATGAAAATAAATATGAGGGGGAGAGTAAGCTATTATGGTGATAGATAAAGGTTCTCATTTAATATATGAGGTAGATTTATAACATTTGTATTTAATGGTGATTTTTTTTCGAAAGGTATAAATGTAATTAAAATTAATATTTATTAATAAAATATGAAGATATATAAGATATAATTACATTGAGAAGAATTATTAAATATTTTATTGTATAGTACATTTTATTGTACTCTTGCATAACTCTCATTCTACTCAATAATGACAATCTTTAATCCCTCTGGTGGTGACCGTTAATGATGCAACATATAGCCATATCTAATGAAAAATAAAATTATATAATTACTAGCAGAAATATAGGCATTGTCGTGCTTGTGTATCCGCTTTTCTATTGTGCTAACATATTTTTATTGCATTAAATGTAATATTTGTAAAAATTTATCTTCTCATGCATTGACATGTATATTAATCTTAATTTAATTTTTTTCAACAAAATGTTTATATATACGTATTTTTTTACTTCTTGGATAAGATGCTAAGTTTGCGAGAAATTTGTAAATCCTTGTGAATCAATTTAAAAAGAAAAGACATGGCACATGACTTATAAAAAGGATTTCAAAGAAAATTAGCAACTTTTTATTTTGCTTTCTACCTATTTATCACATTAAATATATTACATCATTCTATTTCATATCACTTATCTCTCTCTTTAATTTTACCACATTCTTAATAAATAATTAACATTTTATTGTTGAATTTTAGGCAAAATAATTAACCTATACAGGACAACTTAATTCCCAACAACTTTATCTTTAAATTCTCTCTCTTTAATTTTACCACATTATTAACAAATAATTAATATTTTATTATTAAATTTTAGACAAAATAATTAACCCATGCAGGGCAATTATAAATTTATAATATAAGAATCAAACTTTATCCCCAACAATTTTATCTCCAAAATTTAATGTATTCTTAACTTCTTTTTAAATTTTTTTTTCTTCATGTCACTAAAATACTAAAATCCTAAATTTTGTGTTAAAATAAAAAGATGATAAATTCTATTAACTTAGGGCCCATTTGGGGTGGTTTTTGGTTGTGAGTTTTGAAAATTTTCAAAAACTACAACCAGTTTTTAGTTTTTAAAGATTAATTTTTGTTTTTTTTTCTAATTTTTGGTTTCAAAATAAACTCACTTTGAAATTTCTTATTTTTTTAAAATTAGTTTAAGGATATGTTTGTGTGGTGACAACAGTGGTGGTGGTAACAACAGTGGTGGTGGTGACAGCAACAATGATGGTGGTGGCGATGGTAATGCCGACGGTGATGCCGTGTCAATGGTGATGGTTGTGGTGGTGTCGATGGTGACAGTTGTGGCCGTGCTAATGGCAGCAATTGTGGCAGCACCAGTGGGGTGGTGATGGCAGAGTCGGTGGTGGTGGTGATGGTGCCTATGGTGGTGGCAGCGATGCTGGTGGTCATGGTGGTGGCGGTGATGATGAAGCTTGTGGTGGTAGAGGCAATGCCGGTGGTCATGGTCGTGGTAGTGGTGGCAATGGTGATGGTGCCGGTGGTCGTGGTGGTGATGGTAGCGGCGGCGGCGGCAATGTTGACGGCAACAGTAATGGTGGTGGCGGCAGTGGTGATACAATGGCGGTGGTGGTGGTAGTGAGAAAGGCTATTGTCAAATATAATGATGTGTATTTTTTTAAAAAAACTAAAAACTAAAAACCAAATTCACAAATTCCTTTTTCTTGGTTTTGAAATGAATGTAAAAGAGTTTTGGAATTGAGTTAGAAACCATTTCAACTCCAGTTTAGCCAAACGAGTTTTGTTTTAAAAATTGGATTTGAAAACCAAAAACCAAAAACTCACAACCACTCCAAACGGGCCCTTAGTTTAATTAACTGCGATTTTAAGTTTATTACTCATACTTGAAACTCTAATTATAATAATTTTTCGTTCCTCTCTCTTTAATCTCAAGTCTAGAGATTAAAGAGAAAGGAACAAAAAAAAATGAATTGTCACTTGTTGGACAATCTTACAATACTCTTATTTTTCATACTCTTTGCTTTGCAAAGTCTTGTAATCGCACTTAAACTTTCAAATCCTCATATTGTGAGTTGATTTATTTTAAACACTTTATTTGTGTTGTGAAAGCCTAGAGAGGCTTGGTGATTAAAGAATACTTGAATTTTCAAGTGATCTTGGGTTAATCATTTCCGTAAAGCCTGAAGAGGAGATAGAATACTTGCTTGTAACCAAGAGATTAGTTAGTAGAAATTCTTCTGAACGAAGGCACTGGACGTAGCTCAAGTTGAGTGAACCAGTATAAATTTTTTTGTGTGCTTTTCTTTCCTTATCCTTACTCGTATTTCTTTTATTCGTGCAATTTTTTTTTTGCTGTTACAGTTTTGCAAAAAAGTTTTTTAGAACACACAATTCAACCCCCTTCTTGTGTGTTCCCGTTTCTTTCAATTTTATGACCTTTATAACCTTTGGTAGTTTTGATGTTTATACCTATGTTCATAGTTAAAAAAAATAACGTTTATCTTTGTCAAATGAAGTTGGTGAGGCCATTTTTCGAGTCTTTGTAGAAGGTTTGTTTGTGCTTCGTACTGTTTTGAAGTTACTTGTGCATATACGTGGTAGTCGTTGGTTTGTGGAAGATACCCCTACAAAGTTGTTCTTTGTGTGTTGACAGAAATTGGTTGTGGTCTTTGTGTATCTGGATTTCGTTGCTAGTGTTTGTGGCTAAGGTTTATTGAGTGTTCCAACTACCCGGTCTGCCATTTTTCGTAAGGTTTGCAAGTTCATTTGGCAAGATCGTTGTATCTATTGTTTGTTTGCAAGATCTTCATGGAATATTGTTATTGGTGAGTCGGTGACATCGATGGTGGTGTTTGCAAATCTCGATTTCTTTGCTAGTCTTCTTTGGTTGAAGTATAACTTCAAAAATTCATCAATATGTCTTTTACTAACTCCAACTTAAACTCAAAGAACAAATTCTAGCCATAAAGTGATTAGGAATGAAAGTCAAATAGCGAAAATATTTTTGGAAGATCCATATCCAACTGCCATTCTGTTCAAAATTATGGACAAAACTGTAAAACAAATTAGGGACAGAGATGTAAACAAGTGAGATACAAATTAGTAAACGTATAAAACTTTAAAATAAAAATAAAAAAACATAATAACTCATATAACCGGTTACACAAATTATATCTTTGCCACTCAATATTTTAATATTTAATGTAATAGTGAGCAAAATTTGTATACCATACACCACTTGTTATCATGGTCGATCGTAAACAGAGTCCTTTTTGATAGGTTTTTTTTTTTTTTTGAATGTTCACCTTCTTCTCTTTTCTCTCTTCTTCCTCATTCCTTCTTCTGTTCATCAATTTCCTTGAGAGTTGATAGTGAAGATGGAACTAACTTAACCCACCACCTTCAATTTTGGGGGCTATTTTAAAATTTTAATAATATCGCCCTACAATTTTACGCATTGGAACAATAACAGAGCAGGTAACAAAAAAGCTGCTGCTATTATGGCTAACGAACAGAGTAACGGACAGCGAACGGAACCGTGCATCCCCCACCCCTTGTTGGTTCTATGTATTTCCCTACCGAAATGAAGGGGGAACAAATGACATTCCATTCCCATCTCTCTCTCCTTCGAAATCAAAACTCAATCAAACCCAACCAAAGCAAGAAGCACAACAAACAAACCTTCCCTTTCCCAAACCCCATGGAAGAAATCCCCACCACACTGCTGCTCTTCCTCACTAATTCCTCACTCACCATCACTTGAGCCTCCCTCTCCATCAACAACGTCACCGTCAACAACATCACCCCCCTCACAATTTCTTCAACTCCTCTTCCCTTTAACACCAAACCTTTCAGGACGGTTTCTGACGTCTACAAATCCAACGGCTGTTCCGCATGATGGCCGCATTTCGTGAGGCTTGGAAAGCGTCAGAGACGGAATGTCAGCGATGACTCGGCGATTTTCAGGAAGCACGTTGTTCCGAGACTGATTACGTGGCGCGATTTGATTCGCCTTCCGGACATGAATCGTAACAATCGCCTAGTCCTCCATCGTGTTAATTGCTTGCTCGAAAATAGCACAGCGCGTAGCTGATTGGTACGTTGCTACGTCTGACTGCTAAATGAAACTGCATATGACGCATCTTGTTTACACTGTTTGGCAACTAGGAAAGAGCGAATGAAAATAAGAAAGAGAGAAATAAAAAAGAAAAAATAGATATGAATAAGGTAAAATTTAAGGATGATTTCTTTGAGAGAAATAGATTATAAAAGGGACTTTGAAAAATTAATATTAGAAATAGACTATCAGCTACTTTGATTAGACGGAAGTAGATAAGAGAAATTAGATTAAAAATAAAAATATTATTTTGTTCTCATATACAACATTATTAGCTGTCATGGTTGTTTAATCAATTGTAAATTCTATTTAATCGATTAAAATGAGAGAGCAAGGATACCTGATTAAATTTCAATTTATCCATAATCGATTATGAGAAAAGTATAATCAATTATCGGGACATCTATAATTGATTAACAGGTTTTAAAATCAATTATGAGAGCAGCCAAAGCAAAAATCTATTACAGGTGGGCACAATTGATTATGTGTAACAAATAGGCACCGGAATGTTGAAGAAAAATTCGATTATCATTGCTGCCAATGGATTACTTGGTTAAAGCAAGATTATTTGTGAGGGTGCAGCAGAAAGGGTTAATATGGGCAATGCCACTCTCTCTCCTCACCTTTCAATTTTTGTTCTCTTTATCGAAGAAATTTTTTTATATAAGACCACTATCTTTATATTTCTTTCCTATGTATTTCATCACAATCAAATAACCTCTTTTAATCATTTCTTCTATTTCCTCTTCTTCTCAATTTCCATGCCATTTTAGCTCTGCCAAACAGAGTGTTAGGGATTTTGAAAATTTTTATACAACCAGTTTAATTTATATTTAATATTAGTGTAAAAGTTTTACTCAACCAATCAAAAATATGCTAGTATAATTTTAAAAGTAGTTATTATAAAAATCAACAAACTTATCACATGTGATTGAATGACTATATCAGTCCATTTAAATTAAATTCAGTTTAATTTTTATACATTATAAGTAAAATTTTTTATGGTTAAGTGCTGTACTGCTTCAATTAAAAGCAAACGCATGGTATATATGGCTAATATTTCCCTATTTTAATTTTTTGAGATAAAAACAAAAACTATCAAATTAAAAGTATACCAATCAGAAGAGTAAGCAAGAGTACCAAAAATTTGCAGGCTACATGGATAACATTAACGGTAATGGTCGGAGAATGTTTTAATCTGTTGTAAATTTCTAGTGAGACAAATGATCGAAGTTGTCATAGCATGTGAGTCATTTAGAATAGCATTAGAAGCAAATTGAGGTCACTAAAACCACAGAAGAAACCAAGAAACTATACAAATGATTGTGGAATAAACCTAGCGATTTGAGGTAATGTGCATTTTCCAAAATCTTCCCAAATAGGATGCGGTGTCAGTAATATCTTCGCTTTGGATTACTCAAAGAGATTTCACCTGATGAATGTTGTTCACCTAAACTGTAGCTGGTACTGGCTTCATCAACCCTGGTATCCGCAGAGAAGCTAGCTTTTGCAAGCTCCCTTAACATCTTTAGCTCTTTTTTAAGCCCAGCTTTGTGCCCCTTTAGCCATTTACCTTCCACTTCAATATGCGCTCTTGCACCTGAGGTTGTAGGATCTCTTCTTTCAATAACATTGTGGCTGGGTGTGCTTGGACTTTGCACGGGGACTACAGTAGCCGTCATGGCGCTAATTGGATCCATATATCCATTTCTATTTCTTCTTTCAAATTCTGTTCCTGAACATATAGGATTGACTGAAAGCTGGTCTGTTTCTGGTTGGGAGAATGTGGATATGACGCTAGACCAATACTTGCTTGGAAGGAAAGGCAGGATGAGTCCCTTGGCAGCAAACTTTAATCCATGTCTTAGGGAATTATTCTGAGACTGTGAGAGTTTCAATAGGGAATTTACCATAGCGTACCATTGATTGGTAAGCTGAGCAATGAAGGTAAACAACAGAAGAAACAACATGACCGATTCCCAAGTTTTAGCTTCAACTGAGTTTAAACCACTCTGAAGGACTAAGATACCAAACACGGCTGCCTCACACAAGAGAGAAATACTTTCCACAACCAGGACGCCTCTGCTGATGTATGGTTTGGTGGTAAACAGATAAATGAACTGTATTGATGTGATTATCAATGCAAAAAGGCATTTACTTGAGTTTTCTGAAGGGTAAGCTATGGATATTATTCCCAAACCAACTCTTCTTAATAAGTCAAGGATGATATAGGATGCTCTCATGCAGCCCAGTACCCTCTTGAATGTGGAGATTTTGATTTCCTCATTGCTGTCCTCTGAACTCACTGTCTTCATTCTTCCACTCCCACTTTGGCCACTTTCAGTCCACTTGGTTATGGTATTCAGTTCATTTTGATCACCTAAAATGAGCACCGGAGGACCCTTCCTATCATCAAAGAGAGTTCCAAAGCGGGAGAGGAGAGAGGAAGGTAGCCCGTCCCTGCTAAACCACTTTCCAGTCGTAGGCCTCCCAGTGAAAAAGAACAATAACTTCATGTACCATTTTTGTTCATTAGTTACTTGTTTGAATTCTTTGTATTGGGCAAAACTTCCAGAGTAGATTGCAATAATAAAAAATAGCAATATTGATAAGATGAATGCTACAGGGATTGCTAGTAACAGCACCCCAGTAATAATTCCCCCTCTTGTACCACCTGCATATATATGTAGTCTTAAAGGATGAAATAGTTTGCACATGAATTTAGTCTTAAATATCCAGTTTTGAAATCCTGTAAATATAGGTGACTGAAATAGACAGTGTTGAAGCTAGTCGCTTACCTTTTATTACAAATATTGATGACTGAGAAAGACAAGGTAGCATGAGAATCAGAAGAAAGAGCTCAAACCTAGGAACTGATAAACTGCCTTGAGGTGGTCTCCCTGTCCTCTGTCTTAGGAAGAATATCATGAAAACATGAACTAAAAGTAAACAGCATCCTCCCACACCAAGCCAGAATAAATTCATCTCCATGTCCTGCCACCTGTTGATAAGAAAACAAATCTCAAATCTTCTTAATTAATCCTGCAAATTCAGAAACTCTTTTTCCTGGCACTGATGAACATAATAAAATGGAAGTACTGTATAAGTGACCATGTTGGGGATGTGAGTGACTGTCTGGAGCCTAAGGTTTATTTAAACATAAAGGTTAATTACCCTTTGTAACTCTCCATTCCTTTGATGACATTGCTAGCAGACAATGGTTCTCCTCTCTACAAGGCAAATGAATCAGTTGTAAACAAGTGTCTATTCTATTCATATACTTTTAAAGTTGATGTTAAACTTACCAAGAAATAAGTGAAATATTCGATGGAATTGAGAGGTAGACCATACAATGTACTTGTCTTACTTATATCGTGCTGATTATGAAGCCAACCATATTTGGTGGTATTTTCAGCTTGAAATGATAGTTTGTGATTGTGATCAATATAAGACAAGCTCATTAAAGCAGTTTGTTGTTGATCTCTCTCTCCTGCAGATAGGTCATTACTTCTTCCTCCAAGTTTCTCTCTTTCCAAGATTGAAGACCAACTGTCAAATTTTTTCCAGGGAAGCTTGTAATGAGGTATGAGCCACCGTAGACCTCTTGTTGTCTCAGAGTATTTGATAAATTCATTAGTTGAAAACCAACTTGTGAGGGCAAAGACTTGTAGGTGTCCAACCACTCCCTGTAAAATGTATCAAATGTTTATAAGATAGATAACCCTTAAATAGAGATGATGTATCTGAGAAATTGAAAATTGTTTGTGTTGTTTGTATTAGTTATAATACCATGCATTAGTTTTTTTACTTACATGTAGATTAATCGATGGATTGGAAGCAGGACTGCTTGTACCTCCCAAAGCAAGAATGCTTAATGCTTCTAAATTTGCTGAGGAGAGTGAAACCATAGCAGCTACCAGTGATGTTGCTATTGTTCCAGCACTGATAAATGAGTACAGTGCAATGGATATTGCAGGGGTGGAATCTGAACATACAATATTAGAGTTTGAGTCAAGCATAGAGAACACTAATAAGTCCATGCACTGTCACTCTAATAATGTTCTGAATTTTTGTGTACTTCTACATTCCACTTAGATTAACATATTTTACATGCTTAAATTTGGTTAGTGGAAAAGAAGGTAAAGAGGGGGGAAGTTGAATAATATTGGATCTGATTATATGAGATGTGCATTAGATACAAACAGCTAGCATGTATTTCTGCTATTAATTTTGGTCAAGTACTAGCATAGTATAATTAGTTCAAACTTAGCTCAAGACTACTAGCACAGTAAGGCTCCTAACATAATAAAAGCATAATACTCTAATGCTTGACATGCTAATGTGGGTGTAATCCAATGTTTTAAAAATCAAGCTAATTATTGAACTGGTAAAAGTACTAGTTCAAAGTTTATTGATTTGATTGTGATTGAATCTTGGTCAAACAAGTAATTAAATACATATTTTTAATATTATCTAATAAACTAACACAATCATAAAAAATCAAGTAAAGTTTTGAATTAACATAAAAAGTTCATATTATATGTCCTGTAAATAAAAATTTATAATAAGAGGTTAAATGATAACAATTTATCAATGAACCTCATGTATGGACCTTTATAACTAAAATTGGCCCTTATTTGATTAAAAAGATATTCTTGGAAGAATAAAAATATTTTGAAAATTACAAAAAATTTTAAAAAAATTAAAACAACCAATTCAAATAAGTTATTCATTACCAATTTTAATTTGGTTTTGAATTGGTTCTCATTGGTTTTGAAATTAGTTGGTTTTTTGGGTTAAATGGACTAGACAGCCGGCAGTTCACCAATTTTCGGTTGAAAACTGGTGAACCGGGTGTTTCAGTCTGGTTATATAAACAATGGTATTATTCATACATAAGTGCACAATGCTCAGCCAAAAAGCAGTTGATGCTGAGATTAACAATTAGCATTTAATTTTGAATAATAAAAAAGGAAGTGTAATATAATAACCAGTTATTATAAGAAACAAATGGAAGGAAAAAGAGATATTCATACAATGCTTGATATCAAGCTGGTTTGATGCCAAATTTTCATTTCCTGAAATATCAGTTACCTTCCCTGCAGGAATGGTAACTGACACCTCCTTTGTCACTGCTTGGACAGTCAATGAGTATAATGCTCTTGATAGTTCCTTTAACCTACAAGGAACAAAATGAGGAATTTTTACATTACTTGAACCATTAATGTTAACATAATAACTCGGCTTTATGTGTAGAGCCATAATGTAAAGACTATCGGTCGTGACTCGTGAATAATATGCTTAATTGCTTATTGTTAGTTTACTACACCTGCCTTATCAATCTTCCTCCCGAGACTTCTACCATAGAGGCCCCAAAGCCAAATACTGGCTTTGTGAACACAGCAATTATGTTGAGGTTGAAATTCCTTGTTTCAGTGAGGAAGCTGGTCCTTAGTACCACCTTGGGTTTTATGGGATCTATAAAAAAATTTAGGAATTGGTTTAAAGGTAAAGCTACTAAGAGAAATGATTATTAATATCATAAGCACAGATGATAGCATACCATAAAGGAAAGTGATAGGAGCAACAGGAGAGACAGGAGTGCCTGTCCTGCCAAGCATGGATGCAGCTTGTAATTCAACTGTGATGATCTCTGTTCTTGATATGTTCGTGAGCTACAAAATGAAGCCCATTAACACAAAGGAATTTAATTATCAGAATTCAATTCTTATTCTAATTTTGTTAGTGTGTGACTTCTACTAATGTTCATGGTAAGAAAACAGCAGAAGTATATCAGACGTCAATTTCTCTTACCTTAAAACTAAATCGGCGGGTTCCATTGCTTCTACCATGGAGAGGAGTTAAGACGCCAGAGTTAACATGTAGTGCATTTAGAACTTGCTGAGTTGAGTTTCTTATAGGAATGCTAAAGTCCAAGAAAATTATCAGGTCCTCTGGTTTGCATGTTGCAACTACTGTTCTTGGGATACCGTTAATTTTCAGCTCATAAGATGGAACAGATGTCCAAAAGTCCACCATCACCGGTCTTCTATCTAAGACAAACCATTTGAATGTATATGAGTGCCCTAAAAGTACTTTTTAGCTCAAAGGTCAACATTTGAACTTGGCAACCAGAACCTCACCAAAATGAATAGTCAAAGTAGAGTCATTGGTCCTTATAAACTGGTTTCCAGCCTGGTCAATGCAAGTATCCTCCGCCATTGTGATTACTACACGCCCATAAGTAATTTTTGAGGAGATAATCACTTCAAGGCTGTATTTGGCACCTGGTCTAATAATTTGTAAAGAAGATGCATCCACTTGGGCAGGACCAGCTACCATAATCTTACATATTAAACCATAGTCAAAATGTTGTCAATGTTTTCAATGAAAACAACATATTTCAGATACTTTTAACACAATGCTCATCATTAGAAACCAACTTACATCACAGTTTGACGAGTTTAGACAATCAAATCCACCAAGTCCAGTGCATGGTTCACTGAACGTGACATCAATTGCTATCCTTTGCCCATTTGTATGCATCTGTTCACTAGTGATGGCTGCAGTTGGAGGTATTGTATCTATTCAATGAAAAGGAAATCATTAGCAAGGCCCCAGAATGCTTTACTGAAGCTTAGTATTATGACCAGCGAATCAGGCTTACATGGGGGTGAGAAGGAAAGAAATTGAGCTAATGCAAATTCTCCACTCTTCAAATTTTCTAGCAACATAAGTAAATGAATGCTCACCGATGAACCATGAATAAACTGATGAATTTCTTTCTCCTTTGTTTGTACTCACATTGAGGAGAAAGCTATGCTTCTGATTTGGAGTTAAGTTCTTTAACATGATGCCATTAGCCAGGCAGGGGTAAACTTTGCCATCAAGCTGTCAAGCAAAATACATTCATCATGAACAAACTCATGTCACAGTTTAACTGCAAATAAAAGTACGTATTTCAAAACCAAATCATTGACGACTACATCTTTTCTTGTTAGGTAGAGTTGGCTACATGGATCAAAACACCATGTATTACTATTGTAAATCATGTCAATGCAAACCATTCACCTCTAAATATGCCTTACGGATGAACTTAAAAAATGGTCTAGAGAAAGTTCATACCTCACATGAAAATGAACAGGTATTTCTCTTACATGCATTAGAGCCATCCAACCTCTGAACTAGATACTGGAAAACAGCATTAGAAGACCTAGACCGAGGGGGAGGAGCACGCTTGAAATAAACCAGAAGTGTTGATTCAGCTGAGACCAATAGCACACCCACCTACCATCAATGCAACACAAGCCCGCAGCTGAAGAAACTTGCGTGTAGCCATAGTACAAGCTGATATTCCTATAGCATTGAAAGAAAAAATCATGAGAAGAGAAGGCTAAGGAGGAGTCATTCGAGTTGAGGTTGTAGGTAAGACAACATAATGCAGTTGGTAACATTACATTTAAGCGTCCAACATTCATCGCAGCTATAAATGGAAGAGACATCAGTAAAAGCATAAGACAACTACCTCAACTATTACTGTCAGCCTCATAACTCATTTTTCAATAGTTCAAATACCTCATTAACTGCTCGCTTGTTATTCAAACCAGAATTCATTTTCTTCTCTGAAAATTTATGAACGAATAAAAATTGAATTTAGTTGAAGTAGACGGATGGTGTAATTTTTTTCAATTTTTTTTTATATTGTTATCTAATCATGAATTGTCACATAATTGAAATTTGTTAACTTAAGTAATAATTACTTTAAAAGTCATAAATACGATACTTTTTAAATTGTTAATAATATAAAAATCTTTTCATTGATGGTGTGTCAAAATTAAACTCACAAAAATTTAATCTCAAGCAACTTTTATATAGTTTGAATCATTAAAAAAGACTATACAAATTTAAGAAAGAGATTATTATATTCACTTAATAGACTAATTTATTTAAGAATATTTAAGGAGTATACAAGTTCATAATATTATTTTGAATAAATTACATTGACACTTTCGGAGATTTTTTGAGATGCATACAATCTTCTTATTTTTTTACATTTACATATCTCTTTATAGGAGTACACAATATAATTGTTTTCAAACAATCAATGAGAGTTAATGTAACGTATAGAGGTGTCAGTGTAATGTTTATCAACAATTAAGAGGTTAGTGTAGGAGTAGAAAAAAAAAAGGGGTATCAAGCAAAATTTGACGAAACTTTAAGAGATGTTAGTATAATTTTTCTATATTATTTTTGTATATTAGGTAAAGTATACCAGTTCATTTATTTTTTTTTCCCTCAAAAAATTGTGTTACTTTTTGCCCTTTGAGGTGATATATTCTTCTAATGCTATGTTTGGTTTAGAGAGAAGTAGAAGAAAGAAAGTGAAGAAAGAAAAAAAAAGTAAGCAGTGAGATGATTTTTAAGTTGTTTGTAAAAAAGAAATGAAGAAAAAAAGGTTAAAACTTTTCTTTTGATTGTGTAGAAAGTGGAATGAAAAAAATAAACATGTATATGAAATGACATAAATATCCCTAAAAAAAACATAAAAAAAATATAATTTTGTCTTTTTACATAAAAAAAGTCCATTTCTTTCACTTTCTTTTTAATTTGGAAAGAATGCCTTTTTTATGTGGGACCTACATAATATTTTTTTTCCTTCTTTTTTAATGTGAAACCAAACAAAGGAAGAGAAAAGAAACTCCCTTTTTTCCATTCTCTTTTTTTTTCCTTCACATTTCTTTCTAGTCAAACAAAGCGTTAGTGATACAATGTGTTTTTTCGCAAAAATCTTTTATTTACATTGAAATTAAAGGACTCTGTACTACCTTCACTAATTCTATGCTACTTATACCTATCTGAACAAAGTTTCTTTCTTTATTTTTTTATTGAAAAATCCCAAAAAAGATTTTTTTTTTCTTGGTAGATAACTAAGAGATTTTAGTGTAAGAAAATTTCCAAATCAGTTATTTGAAATCTTAAAATAAAATATATTTAAAAATTGATATATTTTCAGAATTTCAAACGTTGATTTTTGGTATAAGAATTTCATACATTATACTTCCTTAAGGATGGTTTTTATCCTTTTAAGTCCAAAAACTAAATTGATACTTGGAGCTAGACTAACGTAGCTAACATCTTTTAACGGCATTTTTTAAAAAAATTCAATATTGTATTTTAGCATTATCGGGATCGAGTTAATTAGAACATAAGAACCTTATATCTTGTGTTTAAAGGTAAGAAGAAAAATGGGTGAGAAGTCTCTTCAATCTTAAAATTTCGTAAGCAATTGAGTTTCGAAAATAACAAGAAATTATCAACAGCCCACACTTTATTTTACAAAAAACAAACACGGTAAAATTTAATTGTCATTTCTTTACCATTTGGGTAAAGAACTTATACATATGACTTATTGAATAAGTAGTTATCATCTAAAACACATATTGAATATACTCAGGATCTGCAGTTGTCCTAGACGTTGTTGACTTCTTCCACCTTAATATTTTTATGGTAACGGAAATGAATTGTGTGTACCTTAACTAATTCATTTGGGGTCTGGTTAAAAGCACCACTAATCCAACCCCTTGAAGTTTCTTCCTTAATCTATTGTTTATGATTTTGGATGTCTTTGCTGATTTAACGAACACTTACCTTGTATAACAACACTTTGTCTAATTGCCTAGCATCTTCAATATAATTTCTGCTTGTTCAAAAAATAATAGACGTTTACGAGCTATGGTTACTTTTTCCCCGTCTAAATAAGACAATTATAATGTCCATGTGTTAAAATGCACAAAACCATAAAAAAAAAAAAGAAGGACATTGTAGATCTTTTGCCATTAATTTGGTCACAACAATTTTAAGGCAAGAATACAAAATCAAGTGAAGGAAGCTGTACTTTCATGCCACGGGAGATTAGGCCTATAGGGGTCATACAATAATTTTACACTTCTTTTAGGGAGGGGGAAAAGAGAGAGAGAGAGAGATTTTATCTTTTATTTTTCTGCAAAAATATATAAATAAGTGTAAACGTTTAAATATAGGAATAATAACATCGTTAGATGGCTATAAATCCGTTATTTAAAAAAAAAAATTAAAACATTTATCGTTTATCTGATGAGAAACATTTACTAAATCCTTATTATTTTACGTAGTTATATATTAGAAAATTAATCAAATATAATCAGTAAATTTTTACGTCATTAATTTAATCGTACTAAAAGAAATAAAAGAATTACCTAAGAACTCAATGTTGTCATATCACAACATGTGATCAGGAAATGGATCTCCTACAGCTGTAGCCTGTAGGATGTGTAATAAATAATCTAATCATTCAAACAATTTAAAAACACCATAGTTTAAAATTAAATTACATGTTGAGATTTTTTTATTTCAAATTGCAAAGATCTTATATTTGTTTTTAATTTAAGTTTGAAAAGATAATTATTATTTTTAATTTTTATGCATTTTCAGCATAAAAAAATGTATATTATCAATCAATTAAAAATCATTGTTACTATTTCTTTTAAGATAGTTATTATAAAATTTAATAAACTTATCATACATGAAAGCTTGTGATTAGATGACAGTGTAAAATTTTTTTACATTGTCATTATATAGACTATTTATTCTTCTTTAAATTCTTTGGAAAAAATATAATAAAATGTGATTTTTTAAAAAAAATAAACTAATATAAAACAAAACATTTATTCAGGGAATCATGGTCCCAAGTCCAAGCTTCAAAATCAAGATCTTGTCAATGGAGATCAGGGACCATCGACTCGGTGACCATTCCTCTTCCATTTATATGGGCATTTATTCTTTTCCCCTATCTGATCCCTATTTGGGAGGGAAACTAAAAACTAAAATCTACAGACATATAATAATTGCCGGATTCAACAAACATCCGGCCCGCGATCCATCATTCCAGTTGCTTTTGATTTGTAAAAATAACGACAGGACATCATAAAAAATCTTGTTCTATTGTTTGATTTTAAAAAAGATTATGAAATAACACAAAAGGAATAAAGTATAAGACAAAAAAATTGTTACTCAATAAATTAAAGAACAACTTTTTTTCATACACACAATTAAACATTATGAAGACAAAAATACTCTAATTAATTCCTTATTATTTAGCTTTTTTCCACATATAACATCCTCTCTGCACTGTTATCATTATCGCCATTACGGTATCACCATCATTATTATTGTGTTGTTGTCATCATTATCATTGTTGTAGTTATCATTATCATCACTATTATTATCATTATTGTCATCACCACAATTATCATCAGTCACCATTGTTGTTGCTATTGCCACCTTTCTTGTGGTCGTCATTGAATTCTTAGCCTCTATTATTGTTATTACTGTCATTACTACAATTATCATTGTATAGCACAAAGGGTATTGTAGAAAAATTTGTATTGCCTTTTCTACTTATACATATTAAACACTATATAAAACAAAATCACTTATGGTATACCGCAACTAGCACACAATAGATAAAACAAAAATTGTATTGTGACAACTGAGTATATTCATGTTAATGATAACAAATGTGGAGTTATTTTTTAGTATAAAACAAATCTAGAAGAACTAATTTTAAATAATTACTTTTTCGAAAAACAAAATTTATATTTAAGAGTGTTCATTAAAAAAATTGATAAAAAATAATAAAAAATCAATTTTGATTTAATTGCAATAGAAATCTAGACTTAACTATGTGGTAAATAACCAATTATAACTTTGTTTTAGTTTTTTTTTTTCCGGTCTCATATAACATCTTTATATAAATAAAAGAAAGGTTTTGTAGGGTTTCTAGGGTATTAATTGATGACATTAGGGTTTCTAGAGAATTAATTAGCAACATTAGGATTTTTGGAGCATTAATTGACAACATTAAGGTTATTAATTAGCAACATTAGGATTTCTTGGCATTAATTGGCGACATTAGGGTTTCGTATTTTATATTCAAATTTCTCTATTATTGATTGATTTTAATCAATCAATAATTTCATATTGATTTCATATTCAATTGTTTATGAAAATAAAGTAGTGTACAAATTTTATATTAATTTATCTTAGTAAAAATTTGATGATATTTTATTTTATATTGAATATTCTTAAATAAATAAGACAATACTTAAAAAATAATAAATTATCTTTATCTTTATATATATAAAAGGAAGGTTTTGTAGGGTTTCTAAGATATTAATTGGCAACATTAGGGTTTTTTTGGTATTAATTAGCAACATTAGGGTTTTGTATTTTATATTCAAATTTCCCTATTATTGATTGATTTTAATCAATTAATAATTTTATATTCAATTGTTTAGAAAAATAAAGTAGTGTACAAATTTCATATTAATTTATTTTAGTAAAAATTTTGGTGATATTTTATTTTATATCGAATATTCTTAAATAAATAAGAACATTCTTAAACAAATAATAAATTATCTTTATATATAAAAAGAAAGGTTTTGTAGGGGTTTTGGTTATTAATTGGCAACATTAGGGTTTTTAGGGCATTAATTAGCGACATTAGGGTTTCTAGAGCATTAATTGGCAACATTAGGATTTCATATTTTATATTTAAATTCCCAAATTATTGATTGATTTTAATCAATCAATAATTTCATATTGATTTCATATTCAATTGTTTATGAAAATAAAGTGGTGTACAAATTTCATATTAATTTATCTTAGTAAAAATTCGATGATATTTTATTTTATATTGTATATTCTTAAATAAATAAAAATATTCTTAAAAAAATAATAAATTATCTTTATACATATAAAAGAAAGGTTTTGTAGGGTTTTTGGGATATTAATTGGCGACATTAGGGTTTCTAAGACATTAATTGACGCATTAGGGTTTTTGGAGCATTAATTTGTGATATTAGGGTTTTGTATTTTATATTCAAAATTTTCTATCATTGATTGATTTTAATTAATGAATAATTTCATATTGATTTCATATTTAATTGTTGACAAAAATAAAGTGGTGTAAAAATTTCATATTAATTTATCTTAGAAAAGATTCAGTGATATTTTATTTCATATTGAATATTCTTAAATAAATAAGAATATTCTTAAACAAATTATAAATTAGTATTTTAATATTTATACATATAAAAGAAAGGTTTTGTAGGATTTTTGGGATATTAATTGACGACATTAGGGTTTCTAGGGCTTTAATTGACGACACTAGGATTTCAAGAGTATTAATTGGTGACATTAGGATTTTGTATTTTGTATTTAAATTTCCCTATTATGATTAATTTTAATCAATCAATAATTTCATATTGATTTCATGTCAATTGTTTACAAAAATAAAGTGATGTACAATTTCATATTAATTTATCTTAAAAAGATTCGGTAATATTTTATTTTATATTGAATATTCTTAAATAAATAAGAATATTATTAAACAAATAATAAATTAGTATTTTAATTTATTAGTATTTTAATCTATTATATATTATATAAGTAGAAATAATTATAATTTATTCATATATAAATAATTATATATGCAAATAAAAGAGACATTTTTTTCCATAACATAAAAAAAGATGTTTACTCTATTACATAAATAATAATTATAATTATAATGATATTAATCTATTATCTAAAATAATTATAAATTTTTACTCTATTGTTTACACTATTGACATTTGGGACAATTTTATTATTGTGATATGTCTTATCTATTATATTTAAGCTTTGTGGATGTTGTTTTTTACATAGCTCATAAAATTTATTTAATAGCTTGCATGGTTTGTTTGAAAAATAATTTAGTAGGATTTGGTTAGTGAAATATTTATTTTACTAAGGGGATAAGTATCAACTAATTTTACTTATTGCATAGTTTTTAATTGATTTTACATTATTTTTAACAATAAAAAAAATTAAGGAAGTTGCTAATATATTTTCATATATATACAATAAATTTACATCCTCATAATTAACCCATACATCACACGAGTCCACGATCTAGCTTGAGTAAAAGAAAATTTTCTACCTTGAACAAAAATGATCATAATTCAAGGTTTTAGGCAAAATCTCTTATAAACAGGTACTATGTCAACTTGAAAAGTGCTTTTTAGGTTTGAAACTGATTTCAAGTCCCCGAAAAATTGTGTTATTATCCAATTAAACTGATAACATTTTGAGTTTAATTTATTAATTTGTTCTCTTTAAAATGGTAAATAATTACACCAAAATATGACATGTTGATTTCTATTTTGGTTATTTACACTAAAGTATATACTCAATCATTTTTTAGAAATATATTATTAGGATACACTTTTAAAAAATATTTTGACACAATCAAGTTAATAGCTTATTAGTATGCATGTAAAACCTACATCAAAATATACTAACAATTTAGTCCTAATATATTCTCAAAGAAATATGTTAGTATAACACTACAGCTCTAACCATATTGTACCAAATAAAAAAGAATAAATCACCATTTTGATCCCTAAAAGTGTATGACATTGTCACATTAATTTCTGAAACTAAAAAATTTCCAAGTAAACTTCTAAAATTTCTAGTTATTTCATTTAAGTTTCTAAACTTAATAACTTACTATGATTTTAATTCCTAAACATAAATGTGAATGTTATCGCTTAGATAACACATTTTTTTTTTTAATTTTAGACTAATGTGATTAACGAATTACACTTTCAAGAACTTATTTAAAATTCTTAAATCCAAGGACTAATATGATAACATTATACACTAGAAATTAAAATAGTGGTTTACTCTAAAAAATTATAACATACTAGTGACTACCATATTTCTTCTAAAAAATAATTAAAAAACACCTAATTTAATAATGAGAAATGTTATTTGTATAACAATTCATACAATAATTTATACAACACTTTTTTATATCTATCTCTTTCCTGCATATCATTTATTATATCATATAATGATGAAAAAAAATAAACACAAAAGATATTGTAAAAATTATTGTATGAATTATTATATATGTATCACATCTCTTTAATAATATATAAACACAATTATTTTTACATCTTTGTAGCCGGAATAAAAAAAATTACATTCTTTCCGTCTTTCATAGCTTCTAGTAAAAAAGTACTATCCGAACAAGGGAATTCATTTCAAGTAAAATGAGACAAGATATGAATTTTTATTTACATGAAATATCTACCATTGCATGCTCATGTCCGTTCATGTTTTCATACATTTCCCCCTTTCCTTTTATGCTCCCCTGTCCCCCCAACAACCAAAAAACAGTAAAATTCATTGCGAGCATTGGCCAAAATTGGAAAGAGTAATGGACAGGTTTCAGAATGCTACTAAATCTTCAATGAAATGGAGGATTACTCTCAAATGCCAGCAGGTATGAGATCCTTGTCAACATCAGTTTTCTGATCATCTTCCAATTCCATCCATTGTAAAATAGGACCCTGAACATCATATTTGATTAGTTACAAAGTCTAACTGATTTTTGAAGTTACTACAACGAGTAGCAAATATAAACGATATATGATATGCTACACACATTGAAGTGTATACATAACTGGCACAAATTGTGATGTCACATTCTTCTTATTTTTCTTATTTTAAAATTATGATAACGTTATTAAGTGTCCATAAAACACTAACTGAAGAAACAAAAGTACAAAGTATTTAATGAAAAGAAAAACATTTTTTCATATTTAAAACACAAAAAATGTATTTAATGTTTCTTAGCTAGTGTTTTTGGGATACTCACAGTCAGACCCTTATTATTATTGCATTGCACCACAGTAAAAGAGTGGCATCACACTCTTCAGATGTTCATAATGGAGTTAGAAACTCATCCATTTAAAACTTAGAACCTGCAAATTGACAGCTTACTACCTTTCCTTGTCGTAGTACTTTGGGAGGCATTTTGGTCATGTCAACCACCGTGGATGGTTCGGCCACTCTTACACCACCATCAACAACAAAATCAAGACCCTGAACAACCAAAATAAAGGTGTTATGTGCAAATGTAATCACCCAAAAAAAGGTGTTAAGCGCTTTTCCTTTTAAAATTTTGCTTCTCAACTTTCTGGGCAAAAGATTGAGAGAATAAAACCTAATAGTAGCAAATATGCCAACTTGCAAATTCTTTAGGTTTGGTAGGGCTAAAGATACCAAAATAGTCTTATAAAAAATAGACTGCAAAGCATGTGCTCAGTCACATTCTTCATGGGAAAATGCAAGATAAGATTCCATAGAGAAAGATGACTATGCAAACATAATGTACTATGTACAAGATATGGTCTATTTCTATCAAGTATAAATGCCAATAATACTTCCCTTTCTCTTTGGAGCAGGTACCAAAATTATGTTTTCCATAGTTATTTATAATGACAAAATTCATTAACCCTTAATAGAAAGAGTGATACCTCTGGTCCATATGTATCAGCTATCATAACTGGATCAATCATCCAGTCATCTTCCTTCTGGAACTTGATGCTAAAAGAATGATGAAAAATGTCAATGTAATATTAAGGAACAAGCAACAACTATTATTAGTCTCCGTATTCTTATCCAACAACTAGGAAAATTTGTTAGTGCGGGGGGCCTAATGAGTAGTGCTAACTGCTAAAGGTTATGGTCAGAAGAAATTGTTTATATAAGAATATATGCACTTAGTAGGTGTGTTTGGTTGAATGTTTACAAAATCCATTTTTTATGATCATTGATTTTGCATAATTGATTTTGGTTAAAATTGAGTTTGAATTAAAGTGATTTGTGTTTGGAAACTTTTATCTCAAAACAAGTGCATAGTAAAATTTAGTATAAAATTCTCAGCCCAGCGCAAAAGTTACATAAGAGTTGGTTTTACTTGAATCATGCTTAAACACAAAATCATATAAAAACAAATTTTTTCCAAACATGATTTAAAAAAAATAAAAAAAAAATCCAGTTGAAACATATCAAATGTGGGTTTGGGCGTGCTGAATGCCAAACCAAACATACACTAGCACGATAGTCAAAAGTGGCTAGTATGGCTGCCTAGGAGCTGGGATGGGATGGAAAACAGACCTCCTGCCTAGATAGCCTGAGGATAAAAGGGTTAGATGAAGTGGCCCCGATGTGGCCACATCAGGGTGAGGTGGCTGATGCTGTGATGCTGCCAGATTATGCATTCAGTTACCCTCACTAAAATGCTTCATAGCCAATGGGTGTTGCTAGACTATACGAAAATATTCATTATTATCTAGATCATATTTTAGATCATCCCTTAGGATTAGTTTCCCTATTTCGTCATTATCTCTTAGGACTGGTTACCATGTTTCCTTATCTTATGATTTATTTCATTTTTAGTTAGGAATATGATTGGTACAAATAAACTATAGTGCCTTAGGTTTCATGAACACATCATCAAATTGTGATACATTCCATGTTTTTAGTGAGGATTATGATTGGTATAAATAAAATATAGTGCCTTAGTTTTCATGAACATATCATCAAATTGTGATACACTCCAATACACAATAAAATATATTCAAAGTTTCTACTCTTTCAATTTCCTCTCTTAATACCTAAACCCCCAATAATTTCAACATCTCATGACTTATCCCATTACTACTCCGCTGCCAAGCTTCCAAAAATTTGGAGTTTTACTTTATTTTTATGATTCTACTTTCCAATTAGTCATCTTTACTATTGTGTCATCTTTTAGGTGTCATTCTGTTGAAAATACAAAGAGGTAAAACATCGGGAAGATCTACATTAATGGGCCATGAGCCAACGACACAAGTGAAGTCAACACCATATTCAACCCAAAACCTTAAGGCATTATTAGGTTTGTGAGTCCTTCTCACTTATATGTTGCTCAACTTGCCCATTCTTATCCAATGTGAGACATCTTACTTACACTTACATTCTCACAGATTCCTCTTTTGTGGAAAAAAAAGAAAAAAAAGAAAAGCATACTTGGTCACTGTCCATCTATTTTTTGTGATATCTCGGGCAAGCCCTAACACACGTCTCCCACCAAATTCTAATCTGCTCTACCAAGCATTTTTCCATGTGTTCGAAAGTTTTCCAACTGCCATGTTCTCCTTTTGGTAGTTAGAATAGTATCCCCGTCATGTTCTTCATTTTAATCATCTCCTTCAATGGCTCTATCTAGTTTTCGTCTCCATTTCCGGCCATGTTTCTCTTTTTGGCCAACCTTTTCCCTACCTTTTTTAGTGTTTTCATCATTGTTTATCGTAGCTTTTTTGACAACTTTTTTGACTTCCACCCACTGAATCTACATCACCATCCCAAGCCCACTTAAAGCCTGTTAGACCCAACCCATCATAGCTCTAACACATCCACACACATAGGTTCTTTCTAACGCATGTCAAAACTCAACCGCCACGTTTGCCATTGTGGTAGCACGTTCCAGCCAATTTCACCAATGCCAAACTCATGTCATCCTCCTCATTCCAGATTTGTCCCTTAGTTCATCCGTTTCTAGGTTTATGGCTCCTTTTTCAGGCCTTTCGCTACTGTTTGGTATCATTTTCTCTCTCCCTTGTTGACGCGTGACCTCTTCTACTCATATCTACTCTCTTTGGTTTGATTGTGCATTGCGGGATACTAGAGTCACCATCCTAGCCCTGTAGTTTGCTAGAGATATCAGCTTGGCCCTATGATTTTCCCCGAGATATCATATTGGCCCCACAGCTTTCCTAGGGAATCATCTTGGCCTCGTGGTTTTCCTAGGAAATCAACCTTTCCTTGTGACTTTCCCAGGAATCATCTTGGAGCCATGGCTTTCCCAGGGAATCTTCCTCGCTCTGTGGCTTTCCCAAAGAATCAGCTTAGTCTCATGGCATTCCCAAAGAATCATCTTGGCCCTATGACTTTCCCAATGAATCATCCTGGTCTCATCATTCTACATTCACAAATTATATTGCTCCCCCCCCCCCTTAAATGGGCATATTTACAACAAGCTTGAAATTTAGTAAGTTTAGCTTAAGGAAGAGTGTGATAGGAGACCCCCAATCAATAAGGTGTACATTAGGAGAAATAAGAGAGTTATAGGGGATCAAAACCCAAAGGTAACTAACTAACAGAATATAGTTACAATAGTTAGTTTGATAAGGGGGAAGGGAATAAATGGGGAGAGGAGAGTAAGTGAAGGGTATGGGTTGTATCATTGTTATGGGGAGAGTTTAGGTTCTTTCAAATAACCTAAGAGTGTATGATTCTTTCTTTCAATACAGATTTATTCTTTTTTGCATATTTCTTCTTTTTCTCTCTCTCTCTCTGAACCAATTCTATCAATTGGTATCAGAGCTTCAATTTCGGAGTTGTGGGGAGTGCAATTGCATATTAAGGAAGAGGAATGGTGTCTACCAGAATGGATTCAAGGTTAAAAATGATGGAGAAAATGATTGAAGGATGGGAACGAGATAGAGAAGCGCAATCGACCCAATTCGAATTGCAGGATACGCGGCTCAAGAAACTTGAAGAAATGATAAAATGTATAATACAAGCGTGGGATAACAGAGAACGTGATAAAGAGGAACCGCAAAGCATCCATAATGAATCAGAGGGAGAGGTACCCAGTATTGTTGAGGTAGAGAGATGGCGGAAACTAGAGATACCCATCTTTGTAGGGGAAGATGCGTACAGTTGCGCAAACAAGTTGGAACCGTACTTTCATATCAAGGGGGTTTCAGAGAAGGAAAGGATGTTTGTAGTAATGGTAGCCCTAGAAGGAATGGGGTTAAGCTGGTTCTAGTGGTGGGAATCTGGCAACCCAAATCCGACATGGGAAGGGTTCAAGATGACAGTGATTCAGAGGTTCCAACCGACAGTGATGCAGAATTGGTTTGAACTACTGCTGGCATTGAAACAGACTTATTCGGTGGGAGAGTTCATTGAGCAATTTGAGAGGAATGGATTAAGGACATTTGATGAGTGTTTTCTTGAATGGACTGAGAAAAGAGATAGCACTAGAAGTCAAGTTATATGAGCTTGATACCCTATTAGCGATGATGTCAAAAGCACTAATGATAGAGGATAACAACCTAGCGGTAGCAAAACAATGGAAGAAGTGGGGGTATGTGGGGAGGCAAAGCAGTGAGCCTATATCGAAGTTACCCAACCACAGTGACCGTTGAAGCCAATCAAGGAACTAAGACTATGGGAAGCAAAGCAGAAACTGGGGGAACTGTCACTAGTCAAGCTAGCAACAATATGGGTAATTTTAGAGGAAACGCAAGGGGGTTTAAGAGGTTGTCCAATGAAGAGTGGCAAGAGAAGTACAAGAAAGGGTTGTGTTTCCGTTGTGATGAAAAATTTGGCCTTGATCACATGCAAAAACAAGAAATTTTGCATGCTACTATTAAAGAATGAGGATAATGAAGAGAATGGTGAGGAAGTGATAGGGGAGGAAGAGTCAGAAATCACTAAGGGAAGCTTCAAAGCATTGCAACTCTTTATGTATTTGATGGCAATATTGACATCTTCAAAGTCACGAAAGGGCACGTTGGGAGATCAGCCAGTGTTGGTATTGATTGATTGTGGAGCTTCACACAACTTCATTTCTCAAGAAGTGAAGAGACTCAAATTACCGATAAAAGAGACTCGACCCTATACAGTAGAGGTGAGGGGTGGCCATATAGTAGAATGTAGAGGTGTGTGTAAGAATCTTGCTATACGAGTCCAAAGGCTGTTGATAAACCAGGATTTTTACTTGTTCGAACTAGGTGGAGCTGATCTGGTTTTGGGTTTAGAATGGCTAGCTGGCTTGGGTGAAGTCAGAGCTGGTTTTGGAAAACTCATTGATCGTAGGAAAAGGATCTAAGGAGCAAAGGGTGATTGGAGACCCATCATTAACCAAATCTCAAGCTTCATTAAAGGTTTTGATGCAAGCTTTGAAGGACAAAGGAGGAGGATTTATTCTGAAATGTGAATAGAAAAAGGAGACAAATTCAAATTCTCAACAGATACCTCCAACAGTGGAGGAAATTTTGCAGCAGTATGAGGAAGTATTCAAAGATCCACAAGGACTACCACCAAATAGGTAACATGATCACGCTATTCATTTACTAGAAGGGGCCACCATCCCAAACATCCGTCCCTATAGGTACCCACGCTATCAAAAGACTGAAATAGAAAAATTAGTGAGTGAAATGCCATCAACTGAAATTATTAGACCTAGTATTAGCCCCTATTCTAGTCCAATTATCTTAGTGAAGAAAAAAGACGGGGGGTGGAGATTTTGTGTTGATTATAGAGCATTGAACAAGATTACTATACCCAATAAATTCCCAATTCCTGCAATAGATGAACTATTGGATGAAATAGTGGGAGCCAAAATATTCTCAAAACTAGACCTTAAATCAAGGTATCACCAAAGTCACATGAGGGAGGAGGGTATTGAAAAAACTGCATTTAACAAATGCGCCATCCACCTTTCAAGCGCTCATGAATGAGGTACTTAGGCCCTTCTTGAGGAGATTTGTGCTTGTATTTTTTGATGACATATTGATTTATAGTGAAGATTTGGAGTCACATCAGCAGCACTTGAAGCGAGTCTTGTAGGTTTAACAACAAAACCATCTCAAGGTGAATAAGAAGAAATGCAATTTCAGGCAATTAAATCTCAAATATTTGGGGCATATTATATCTAACCAAGGGATGGCAATAGACCCAAAGAAGGTAGAAGCTATCTGCTCTTGGTCAGTACCCCAGATATAAATAGTTTGAGGGGTTTTCTAGGACTCACAGGCTACTACAAACGCTTTGTGAAGGAATATGGCGTAATAGCTAAGCCCTTGACTGATGTACTGAAGAAAGATAGTTTTGTATGGACAACTGCAGCACATGAAGCTTATGAACAATTAAAGTCAGCTATAATGACTTTACCTAACACCATCTGAACTTATATTACCTAGTGATTCAAGGGAAAATAAACCCACAAATACAGTTTTGGGACTTACCTGCCATTAGTGACTTACAAACTAGAAGCTGAAACTCCCTTTATCCTCTTATTCTACGCTCTTATTCACATAGCCTCATATCCAATCTTGATTGAAGCAACAGATTTTCCCCCGTTATCTCTCTTCATTCTGAGATATTTGCCATTATGTCCCATTTGCATTGGGTTGGATGTGCACTTCTATTATTATGTTTCTAGCATCATCAATTTTGATTACTTGATGTTTTAATATAATGTCGTGATTTATTTGCATTTAAATGTTATTTGGTCATGATTTGTTGTTATGTTAATAATTTAAGTTATCTTAAGTATCTGTATCACTTCAATGATGCGACTTGTTGCCATATCAAAGGGTTGTGGTTTTTGGGGTAGCTCCCCAATCCACATTTTACCTCATGGCAACTCTGGTTACTAGAAAACAGTCTTTCCCAAGGCAAAGAGGAAAAAAGGATCAAACAATTTAAACAAACCTTGTACATATTAATGGTGCATCCATCTCCTTTAGTATTGCTTGACAAATGGCATCATCAGGCATACGGACACCCACATTTTTTCTTGATGCATATTTGGCAGCAGAAGTCCCAAACCTTATGCATTGCTTAGGTAATTCTTTGCTTGCAATTAGGATGAATGTGTACTGTCACTCAAGTACAGTTAATAAATAACTGTCTAAAACTATACTGCATAGACACTATTGTGTAAGAATGAATAAATAACATAATAATTATTAGGAAGTAATCATCATAGGCTTTTAAACATACTCACAACAACTAAAGATAAATGAACTGATAGAGACATCATTTCACCTAACAACTACAATGTAAAGCTCCTTTTCCTTAAGATTTTCAGCAAACAAATCTGAAGAACCGTGTTTAAATTTTAGATTTTTTTTCCCTTTTATTCTTTATGATAATAAGAAGAGTGGTAATTCATGGTCTCTATAGGAAATGGCAGGTTACACCAATTAAATTTTCCCCTCCAAAAATCATTAAAATGTTCACAAATTCATCAATTAATTTTTTCTTTAGAGCCAGGGAACATACTTACAGGACCAGGTAAGTAATGCTTAACAGCTTTGAATAAATTCGCATGGCCTTGACCATCACCACGTGGAAATCCAGCTGTGTACTTGTCTATGTCCCGAAATGAGTGGCACAAGATGCTAAGAGGCTGAAAGTACAGAGTTATCATAGTCATTAATGATTGGAAGTAATATTACCAGATATAGATATACATCGAGAAAGTTGTTAATTTGTGTCAAACACAATCCAACTAAATAAACGTAAAGTGATTGCAAGCATGAGGCATGCACCATAATGTGAAAAGTAGCAGGCCAATTGGAAGCACATGCACAAGTGACTAAGACAAGCTGTACTCCTCACCTTTGAAGCTTCTATATTCTTGATTCTGCAACACAAAACCACACCCTATGTTAATGGGGACAGAAAATGGAATATCTAGGAGCAAAAAATGTGTAAGATAGGCAAAAAGCTCCCTACCTGCGAAGACGTTCAATGGCTGAGTGGCTTCTGAGGTCACATACTATTGCATACCTACGTAAAAACGGAAAACCTAATGATGGGTAATTATGGACCTCCATCAATTTATTCACATGAAGATTAGAAAAAAACAGATGTTAATGAATAATAGGATTGTTATATATCATATGATCATATCATAGTTGACATGTAGAAACATTTTTTTTTTCTGCATGAGGATTAAGGACATGAAACACTCGTTAGTAGAGATAATAACACTGATCTCCGTAAGATCAGCATTAATTACACTTATACCCTGCTTATTTAGAACATTACACCTACCCCCCTTATTTTGTTATTTTTAAGGTCCTGTGTGACACCGTTCAGCAGAGGCCTACGTAATTAGCCCTAATTGATGCGACATTAAACACCACTCAGAGTAAGTTAAGGACGAGTCTTGTACACCTTCAATGGGAGTGACACCATTTCATTTGATTTGAGTTCAAACATAGCAACAATGGTTTCATCATTATAAACTCTTTTCACATGGTATGAACCATAAAAATGAGATGTTCCTTATTTTATTTTTTTCTTCACCTTAAGTAGCATGTGCACCCCCAACCAGTCCTTTAAATGGAATAGGATATGTAAATGATATTGCAGCTTATATTAAACAAAGTGTTGAGTGGTCAAAGACCGTTAGAACAAGATATCTAAACAACAAAGGCATAAAACCCAAATCAAATGTAATAGTACAAAGCATGTAGGAGTGGATGATTAGGTGAAAAAGACCTTAAAATTTGAAACTATTAAAAATCAAAATCATATATTCTATATTTATTATATCGCGGTTTATAGGCAACTCATATTTAGTTTATAGGAAACCCATATCTGATTTAAAGGAACAAAATCTCCTTTAATTATATGCATTTATTGTAATAAGCCTATATAAACCTAACTCTGTGGTGTAATTCAAACACAGAAATTCACTCAATATATTTTCTCATTTTCTCCCTTTCAACATGGTATCAGAGCCTGAGAGGCCCGCCGACCGCTGACTTTTTTGGCAAGTGACAATGACTCTTTTGTTGACTTTCCCATCAGCCACTGCTAACTTTTTCGGCAACACCCTGTGCTAGTCTCCGTTTAGCCTGATGATCAACCTCGAGCAACTCTTGCTACTTATGAAGGTTTCTTCTTTTTCAAGTTTAAATATTTTGGGTAGATTTCTATTTTTTTGTTCATTCATAATGCTTCCGTTCACCACCTCAACATGGTTGTTTGGCTCTCTTGGGATATGTTTTGCGAGATGCATTGGCCCCGTCTTTGTCCCAAATGCACAAGCCCTGTCTTTGTCCTAGATGCACTAGCCTCATCTTTGTCCTAGATGCACTGGCCCTGTCTTTGTCCCAGATGTACTGGCCCCGTCTTTTTCCCCAATGCACTAGCATTGGCCCTTTGTCCCAAATGCACTAGCCTCATCTCTATCTGTGAAGTAGTTGCCAACCCTGGGGTTTGCTCTAATCAAGAACCATTTTTTCCAGCAACTGTTTTTTTGTCCAACCACTATTTTCGTGGATATTAGTTTTTATGTTTTTATATGTTTTATTTAAGGGAGAATGTATTGTTTTCATGTAACAAGTTAAAAGCTTAGTAAGTTTTAGCTTGAGAGGGAGTGTTGAAAATCAAAATCATATATTCTGTATTTATTATATAGTGGTTTATAGGCCACTCACATTTAGTTTATAGGAAACCCATATCTGATTTAGAGGAACAAAATCTACTTTAATTATATGCATTTATTGTAATAAGCCTATATAAACCTAGCTCTGTGTTGTAATTCAAACACACGAATTCACTCAATATATTTTCTCATTTTCTCCCTTTCAACAGAAACCATCTCCACGCATTATTTCATTAGCAAACATTATGCATTATAATAAACCATGACAAACACAGCAACTTCTACTTTACTTTTGCATCTGAAATTTTAATGAGAAAGTATAAGATGCACGTCAAATGAACTAAAATGGACCAAATAAGCACTTGAGGTACTTATAAAAATAAAAAGAACCAAACAATTTTGAAATTGTGCCACGAGGATTGAGGAGCACTTACAAGGTATCCGTAGGGATGACTCCAACAGCACCTTGTTTCAACATATTGACAATCGGTTCCAATTTCCAAGAATCAGAGGCAGATGGGTCCGCTTCAATGTACACCAAACCATCTTCCTGTTCATTAACCATTGATGTTAACAATCGAAGTTAACGGTTGCGTAACACGTGGCACGTTAAAAACAAACCTTGGTGAAGCGAGAAGCGGTAGTGTATTTGAGACGCTTGGGGCTGCGCTTAACAACCATGGATAATACTCGGCTTCTTCTGGGTGCGCCAAACGACACACGGGCACTCGGAAACGACACGCGAGAGCCGAAGAATGAGACAGCGTCGAAACGCCGTAGCTTATCTCCGCAAACACAAACCGTTTGCATTTTGGGTCAACACTGTAACCCGCTACACAAAAAAAGGTGACAAATTTTGAGGTAAAGGAATGTTAGCATGCCCTGCTTCTCCGCCCGGGAACTTTGCTATGTGCCTTTCTAGACTATGGGCTGTGGCAGAAAACGTAAACAATGGTAAAGAAAGTTCTGGTTTGGTTGAAACTTCGTGAATCATCGTCGTCATCTTCTCAAACGACGCCGTTTAAGAGGGTTTTTTTTTTTGGTTAAATATGTTTTTGGTTGTCCAAAAATAAATAGAATTAGTTTTAGTCTCTAGAAAAAAAATTATTAAATAAAGTCTCTCAAATATTAAAAATACCCTAATTAAATCTCTGTGCTAAATTTTGTTTAAATTTTTTGTTAAATGATGATCATATCAGCATCACAGCCACTATTAACTTGCTGATGTGGCCGTTCATGTCAACTGTTATGTCTAGGTTAGATTAGTAATATATTTTTTAAATAAAATTATTACATGCTTAATCCTAAACCACATTTTTTTAACCTTAAAATAAAAGTAATTATACGATTTTTTATTAAAAATTATTACTGGCACTTCAAGTAATAAAATACTTTACTTGGAAGGTAATGTGACTATCATTTAATACAAAAATTAAATAGAGTTTAGCACATGAATTTAATTAGGGTATTTTTAATATTTAAGAGACTTTATTTAAGAAAAAAAAATTAGAGACTAAAACTAATTCTGTTATAAAGGATAAAAACATATTTAACTTTTTTTTTTTAGTGTTTTTAATAGTTTATTTCATATCATGCGTAGCAACATATTTGATATTTTCAATTTAAAGATTGTTTTTTTGGTTACATTTAATTTAAAGAATATGATTCCTATCATGAATAAATTTGATATCACCGATAATAAATACAAACAGTCACTTACCTAAAAGAAAAGGAGAAGTGTGAGATGAGAAAAAAATAATTTTAATTATTTGTTTGAGAAAAAAAATAGTGAATATTTATTGTAAAAGTTTTTATTCCTTACAAGGCATAAATGGGAGGATTTGTTTCTTGTTTTTGGGTATAGATTATAGTGAGGCAATTTTGTTTGAATAAGATAGGACTATTGTGAGGGACAAAATTCTATTTTTCTAGGTATTTAATACAACTGAATACTTAGGGTTTGAATTCAAATTCATTGATTAAGCTGAAATAATCTCACACTAGTGGATCCACTTACTTGATAGTGAATTGTTTCTTGTTTAATTTTATTTTTATTTCACTTTTTTAAAAATTAAATAACTTTTTGTTAACATAAAAAGTAATAAATTGTTTTATGTTAAAAAATAATATAAAAAGTTTCAATTTTTTAGTTAAATAATTTTTTAATTATTATCAATTATTATTTATTTATTTCTATTCACTTTTCTACTCATCTAAATAAGTGGAAAATAATTCTGTACTTCTTTTTTTTTCTTTTTTTTGTTTATTTTAACAACACATTGTTTTAATCTATTTCTCTTTTATTTATACCATTCATATTTTTTTCTCATATTTTTTCTCTCTCTATTTCAGTTTTAATTCAAAGAGAAAATCATGAGTGAAGGAGGAAAAAATATCCTCTCATTTTAACTTTGATTATGTTGGAAGAGATGCAAATCAATTATAATAAGATCCATTAACTTCAGAATTTAATTTAAATACACTCATAATGTAAAGTTTTTTTATATTGTTATCTAATTATAAATGTCACGTATAATAAAATTATTGACTTTTGTAATAATTACTTAAAAAATCATAAGATAATTTCTAATTGGTTAATGCTTTATATATTTTTTTGGGTAAAGACCACAAATATTATTTGCTTACCTAAGATTCGAATTCAAAACCACTGAGTTGGAATAATAACCCCACACCAATTGTCTACGCACTCAAGTCTGATTAATACTTTATATTGATAGGACATAAAAATTAAATTTTTATTTTTATTAATATCCTTCTCTCGCACAATAGTGTCTTTTTAATTATTAATATTATAGAAATTTGATTGAAAAAAACTATTATTGTCAACCCACAACAAAAGATTTATCTTCTCCTATTATTAAGAAGTGGGATATGATATCTCAAAATAAAAATAAAAATGACATATGATAATATTTGATAAGAAAGACAATTTTTTATCAAATCTTATAACTAAGCATGGTGAACCATAACCATGACTATATCCTGATATTTAATAATATGAAAGAATTCAAATTCTTAAAAAAAGAATATCCTTGCATGTGAAATTTCTCGTCAAAATCCATTTTAGTAGAACAAATCTTTTTCTATGAACACAATAAAAAAATTTTAAATATATTAAAATAATTAAAAATTCTATGATAAAACCCGGCTTGAAATTATCTTCATCTTAACATTGTTTTAAACGCATAATAATACTCATGTAAAATAACTCATTTTATCAAAACAGCTATCATCACCACTCGTCTTTCAAATGCATACATTCCAAATTTCTCTTTCCATACATAAATTAATACTAGTATTTTAATATGTGTATTTGCACAGAATAAATATTTATTTTATATAACTTAAATTTATAATAAATAAATACTTATGAATTGTTGTGTGGTTAACACGAGAAAAGAATTTCGATGAATTTTCATGATAGATGCAGACATCTCCGTTGGTGGCACTTGCAAAGACTGATGCTTAAGTTAGTAAGAGCATAAGAGAGTAGGTGAGAATGAGAGAGTTGTGTATATCTGAAGAGTGCAGAGTCTTTTATATAAAATATTTTTGAAGGAAAAACCGTTAAGGTTAGGTGCAACGAGCAGCATGTTTGGGTGCCTCATTAGGCTTTTTCCTTGTTGTTAGCATTTTCCTCACTATTCCAGAATAGGCATAAAACTTTGACCGAGGTTCGTCAGGGATGTGGAGGTCGCGTTAACCAGGATAGGCGAAGTCATCAATTTGAAAGTCAGGTGAAGGATTGAATCAACTTATTAGGGTAGCGTCCGGATAACCTACAGAACATGAATATATAAATTATATTATAATTAAAATTTATAATAAATATTTTTAAATATATAAATTATATTTAAATTT
Source organism: Spatholobus suberectus (assembly GCA_004329165.1). Lineage (NCBI taxonomy): Eukaryota > Viridiplantae > Streptophyta > Magnoliopsida > Fabales > Fabaceae > Spatholobus > Spatholobus suberectus. Next base: position 36,563,547 of record CM014732.1, read on the forward strand.
ATGATAAATAATTTATATTGTGATACAAGTTATTTCTAATTATTGATAATTTTGAAAAAATATTAAAATTTAATTTAGAAATAAAGATGAAAATGATAAATTGAAAGAAATAAAAATTAAAATAATTTATAAAAGCGCATTTTCATTAAAGAAAAATTTCTAAAAATAATATTATTAAAAAATAATTCTCAAAAATATTTTTGTTTAAGATAACTATTCTAATTTTTTTATGGAAATTTTTTCTTTAAACAAGAAAAGAAAATCACTCTCATACTGCGTTATCACTAAAATCCTAATATGAGGACGATACTCGCAACATGTTTATAAGTAGGATATTTATCATACATCTCTTCCCAAGATAAGATTTTCAAAAGAAAAATCTGATGTACCAATCCAGAAGACGAAGTGCATGTTTAGATTAAAATTTAGAAAATTAAAAGTATTTTTACTCTTAAAGCAACAATTTTTTTCTTTTACAATTTGTATTAAAATTTGTTTTTATGCATTGAAATTCACAAAAGTACTTTTATAACTGTAATCCAAAGCATAGCCGAAAAAGTTCAAAAACATCTATATTGCTCTTGAAAGATTTAAATCTAATGATCTAGTATTTTATTTTAATCTGTGCATTGCACAAAACAAATATTTATTTTATATAACTTAAATTTATAGTAAACAAATACTTCTAAATCTATAAATTATATTATAATTAAAATTTACGATAAATAAATATTTTTGAACATACAGATTATATTTTAAATTTATAATAAATAATTATTGTAATATAATGTTAATTTTTAATTATTGATCATTTTTTTAAAAAATATTGAAATTCAATTTAAAACTAAAAATATTGAAAATGATATATTGAAGGAGATAAGAAGTTAAAAAAATTCGAAAAACACTCTAATTAAAGAATAATAGCTAAAAACGCTTTCATTGAAGAAAAACCAAGCTAAAAAAACTCTTGTTCAAGATAACTTTCTCATTTAATATATAGAGTGAATTGCGTGAGTTCCATAGTTATCCAGTCAAGCAAGTGGGACCCGCAACCAGCATACTTAAATAGTATAATAACACTAAGAGCAACTTTAATGGTGAAATTTTAAGAAACTCACTTTGAATTTCTTAAGTAAATTTTAGTGGGTCTCATAATGTCACATCATTTTTAAGATACTCTTAAGTAATTCATACACTTTTTGTTTCAATGCATACAATTTTAAGATACCCTTAAACAACTCACACTTTTATATTTTTTTATTTGCACTTCATTTTGTGTCAAATTAAAATATTAATTCAATTATTTTAATTAATACACATTAAAATATTAAATAATATATATATATATAATAATTAATTTTTACTATAATAAATTAAAAATGATGACAAATTTGTAAAAATAATTATTTATATTTTGATTTTAAATAACAAATATAAAAAATTAAAATATATTATTTCAATAATTTTTATAAATATAATTTTTTAATTTGCGGTCTTGCAATATAAAATACTTGATTATTTTTAGATTAGTTTGTGGTGCTGCAAAAATAAAATGTGGGAAAAAACTTAGGTGCAATTCCTTGAGTGCTTTTGATATTGTTCTTTAATCAAAATTAGAGTTTTATCTCAGTAATCTACATTGATATTTGATGCATGTAGATTATTGGGGTGAAACTCTAATTTTAGTTAAAGAATAGCACCAAAAACACTTAAGAAATTGCACCTAAGTTTTGTCCTAAAATATAACTTATCTTGTATTAATTTGCTGTGCAAGTGTTGCAAAATAAAAAAGAGTAATTTTAAATAATTAAAATAATATAAATTTTAGATTATTTCAATAATAATTTACCCTTTATGATTCTCAATCCTTCTTTTTCCCCAATTCAAAATAAACAACTACCCTTTTAGTTCTCTCCCATTATCTCATCTCCTCCCCTCCCTTCAATAAACCCATTCTACACTGTCATACGAACAAGGCAGAAGCAGAAGATTTGAGTGATAGATCTTGGCGATTCGCGAACAAGGAGCGACAGATCTCAGTGACAAATCTTGGTAATGCTATTAGAGTGCATGAGTAGCGATAGCTGGAGTTCGATTTGGGTTGGATTCTAATGAGTGAACGATTTGATGTTCTAGATAGATTCATTCTTTTTTGTTGTGGTTGTTTTCAAATGTTCTGGAACAAGGATTTTTGAGTTGATTTTGGTATAATTTGTTGTATTTCACTAGTTCTTCTAGTATGACTTTTTGCTTCTGGTGATTTTTTTCTTCTAGTGTTCAGTATTACAGATTTTTTCCCTCTTCTTTTAGTTGTTTTTGAATGTTAGTTGAGGCAAGAAAACAATTTTTTATTCATAAGCAACCATTGCTTATAAGCAACCTTTAACTTTAAGAAACCCAACTTGACACGTAAATCTCCTCCAATGATAAAAAAAAGTTAAGCAACCGTATCTTAAAATAAGAAACTTGTTAAGTAACGAGTGTTAAAGATGCTCCAACACAAATGTATTGGTCACTTCACATTTGTGCAAATTTTATCATGCAATTATATTTTTTTAGCACACTTTTTTACTCTAATTTTAACACCTCAAAAACAAAATCATCAAGCATTATTTTGAAAGACGTGCGCTACCCCACAAAATAAATTGGTATTTCCTGAAAGTAAGTAATCAAATCTAGCAAGCAGAAAGCCAAACATTTTATAATTTTAGAAATGAAAAATTGTCCCTCTTTTTGCCTCTCTTCAAAATTCCTCATTCCAAACATGTCCTAATTCGCCCAATTGAGCTTTTGAGACACATAAAGATTTTAAATGTGACCTTTAAGTCAGTTGGCAGGAATGACCACTTCAATGCCTAACCACTTTCTTGATTTATTAGAAGACCATTATTAGACAGTTAATGATAGCCTCATAATGACCCATCACGGGCCTAGCTATTGTCACCTAATTTTTTGCCCCTTTCACTCCATATATTGTTTTTTTTTACCTAAAAATATTTTTAATGAAAATGCGTTTTTATTGTGTTAAGGGGGTGCGCCTTCCATACACAACGGATGGAAACGTATTTTCGTTGTGTATTTTGTACAACAAATATGCATTTGGAGGGCACACCTCCTTAACACAATAAAAATACTTTTTCGTTATATATTTTGTGCAACATAAACGCTTTTTTGTTGTGTTAATTTTTTTTTTAAATTAATTAAAATATTGATTATGATATAATTTATCCTTTTTAATATTAATCGTATTAATTATGATATAGATCATTTTAATTGAAATCAAATTAATTACAATACAATTTATTCTTTTTAATAGTAATCAAATTAATTATGAAATAATTTTGAAAAATATACGATACAAGTTACTATTTTTAATAATAATTGAATTAATTATGATGTAAAATTTTCTTTTTAGTAGTAATCAAATTAATTATGATATAATTTAAAAAATATTCGATACAAGTTACCATTTTTAATAATAATCGAATTAAGTATGATGCAAATTATCCTTTTTAATAGTATCATAAATTGCATCACAATTAGTTTAATTATTATTAAAAAATATAATTTACATCATAATTAATTTGATTATTATTAAAAATAGTAAATTGTATTGTATATTTTTAAAATTGTATCATAATTAATTTGATTATAATTAAAAAGGAAATTTTACATCATAATTATTTCAATTATTATTAACAATGGAAACTTATCGTAGTTAATTTAATTTCAATTAAAAAAATTATATTATAATTAATTCGATTGCTATTAAAAAGGACAAATTGTATCATAATTAATTTGATTTTAATTAAAAATAGTAATCTATATCATAATTAATACGATTAATATTAAAAAATGTAAATTATATCATAATTAATATTTTAATTAATTTTTTCAAAAAAAAATAACACAACAAAAATGTATTTTTGTCGTGTATTGAATAAAACATGTTTTCGTTGTATTGATAAATTGAGAGAGAAAAAAAGAGAGAAAGAATAAAAATAAGGGTGAAAAGAGAAAAAAAAAAAAGACAGAAGGTGAAAATAGCAGCTCCCATCCATCACATGAGCTTTGGAAAGCATTCTCAGACGTCTAGGACTTTGGGCTGACCTCCTAGGTAGCCCCGTGGGCCTTATTTGAGCCCAGCTCTGATCACACCACCCATGCAACAATGGCCACAGCCAGAATCATCCATCCAAGCATGTCATACTTCAGATCATGCTCTTCTTTTTCTTTTAGTCAGAAAAAATAAAAAGATTAGGCAAAAATGCATGGAACTCAAACACGAAGATAACGGCTTCTATTCTAATTACATTGATAGCATATCTTCTTCAATTTGATTATTTTTAACACAAGAATCTTGAGATTGCATTACGCGGCAATGCAATATGTCCATCCTAGAAGTCAGAAAACAGAAACGAAACACAAATTCAAGATTTACTTACCAAGACACAGGCATAACAGTCCGAGGCCCAACCAAAAAGGACAGAAGAACCACTTTCTTCAGACGAGTGAACAAACCTCTAACTCTTAAACAGAATCTAATAATTTTGAATTTAGATCTAACTCAACTCTAAAAATTAACTCAAGAAAGATCCTAAGTGGCTTGATGGGTCCAATAACAATTGTTAAAATAGACTTTGATACCATAAAACAATTTTGTAGTTTGAGTTCAACTTAATCTCAAAAAGTAACCCTGGAAGTGAAGATTATCCTCCAATTATATACTTTATTTAAATCATATCACTAGTAAATATAAGATATCTGACACAGAATGTTTATATACAAACAGAAAAAAGAAAAGAATGCAATAGAACAGTCCAATCCGTAGTCACCAACTAGAAATGCAGTATAAGTACCGGTAGTGATTATATTACACGACTTATGGAAAATGGGCAGGTGATACGGTGAATCTAGTCCGTGAATCACTAGGATGTGGTGAATCCGGTAATTATATTTATGGCCCAATCTCTCTGCATATTCAAGATAGCAACTCCCATGAGGCAGTCTCGAGTAAAACGCCAAAAAGGAATGTGTAATTCCATCCCAAATCATCAACAAACATGAGCATTCCATTCCCCCTTACTTAGTCACATCAAAGCACTAGAAATACTGCGGACTGCCATAAAATGCATTTTCTCCTTGCTTTCACCAAAGCATTCTGACAGACCCCAAAATTACTGCAAAGTACAGGACACACCCACTCTGTGTTTGGTGAAAAAGAAAAAAAAAGAGACAAAAAGAAAAGAGAAAAAAAAATGAAAAATAAAGTGAAAGTTAAAATTGTTTAATTGAAGAGGAATAAAAGAAAAATAAAAAAAGGTTAATTTTTGAAATTATTTTTATTTTAACTATTATTATTTTTACAATTCATTTTTATTATTAATATTATTATTATTAATATTTATTTTTATTATTCATATTATATTGATTTATTTATTATTACTATTATATTATTACTATTATTATATGAAAGAGGGGAGAAATAAATAAATTTATTTATTATTATTATTATTATATTATTCCTATTATTATATAGATTTACGGGGGGAGGGGAATCGATTTTGGGGGATGAAAACCGATTTAGGCAGATATAATTAATTTGCCCGCAAATCGGTTTTCATATTATTAAAATTATTTTTATTATTATTAATAATAATTATTTTTGTTATTAATATTAATATTATTTTTAATAATAATAATAATTATTATTATTATTATATAATAAAAGTTTGAAAACAAATTAAACGTTAATAAAAAAAGGCTTGTAAATCGATTTACCATATACGTAAATCGATTTACCCACGGTATTTGAGAAGAGTCCCGCATGTCTTGACAGTGCGCACAGTAACTTCCGCTCATTTCTTCGCAGTTGAGTGAAGAAATTTTTATCGATGGGTCCCACATTCTTTTTCAAAAATTTTGCTGCTTTTCTTCGATACCAAACGAAGTGACTACAGTGATTTTGTAGCTTTTTTTCGCTCTTCGTTGTTACTTCTTCGATACCAAACAAAGCCTGTGATCTTATAATTTAGAACTAGAAAGTTAATTTCAAAGGTATTCTACTTCTGATCTGTTTGGTAGGAAGAAAAGAAATAAGTAAAAAATAAAGTGGATGAAAATAGAGAAAAGAAAAATAGGTGAATCGAAATAAGTGAGAAATAGAGTAGAATAAATGTGTTTGGTTTAAGAGAAATAAGTAAGAAATAAGAACAAGAGAAATAAAAAAATTGATTCATGGGCCAAATAATCGACTATTGTTTGTTCATAATTTTAGATAGTCGACTATTATTCTCTATAATGGTTTTACTACAAAATGTCAAAAAAGGCCAAAAAATGACACTTTATGGCAATTTTTAACTGCTAGAAAAAAAATCGTCACAAATTGTTGAATTTCGCCTCTTCCTTCTACATTTCTGCGCATCTCAGTGTGGAAATACAAAACTACGGGCCCCACCTCATTTTTTGTGCATTTCTCTCCTTTCCATCCTACCAAACAACTACACATACTTATTTCTCACCTATTTCTCACCTCACTCTCCCATTTCTCACCCATTTCACTCCAACCAAACAAGGGGTCAGTGCAAAAATAAATGGCTTGTCTCTTAGCAAAATGGATTTAGGGTCAACAAATCTACTGGCGTAGTTGTGTTTGGTAGGAAAACAAAAAATAAATGAGAAATAAAATAAAAGTTTAATTACTCATTTAGTTTTTATAGTTACAAAATTTTTTTTAGTCTATATTTAAAAATATTTCCTTTTAATTCCTATATATATTATTTTTAATCCTTTTTAGTCTTTGCTTAAGGACTAAAAGGGACTAGAATAATATGTGTAGGGATTAAAAAGAATTAAAAATGATATGTGTAAAGACTAAAATGAAATATTTTTAAGTATAAAGACTATTAGAGAAAGTTTTTGTAACTATTGAGACCAAATAAATAATAAACCTAAAATAAATAAAAATAGAGAAAAAATAGATTGAATGAAAATATATGAAAAATAGAGTAGAATTAAGAGTATTTGGTTCAAGAGACATAGGAAAAAAATAGGAGAGAGAAAAATTAAAAAATAAAAAGATGTTTTTAAAATCTGTTTTCAAGTTAAATAATTGATTATCAATTATGGATTTTTTGTAATTGATTATCAATTGTAATGTAAAAAAACAGTAATAATTGATAATCAATTATTAGTACTATCTAGTGTAGTTAGTATGCAATTTTTGTGCATATTAGTGAGAAAATAAAAATGTGTGGATCACACTTTTTTCTTTCTTTTCTCACCTATTTCCACAAAACAAATAACTATAACTTTTTATTTCTTATCTATTTCTTCTCTCTTTTTTCTATTTTTCTGATATTTCGTTGCTACCAAACAAACTGTACAACAAGTTGTTATTATCAATCCTGTTATGTACTGCGGTTCAAAAAAAATATTTGACTTTAGTGGGAGCTTTGGACTTCCAAATGGGTTTGTCAAGATAAATATTTTTGAAAATTTGGGGTGCAGAACTCATCACGATAATCCAAGGTCCAGCCTCTATTCTCAAGATTGGCACAGGACAAATAGAGTAACAAGTAAAACCGAAAGGGAAATAAGGAATGTAGTTCATCAGTTTCTTTGTCATTCATATCTTCACAATAAACAAAAATGAAATCCTAATTAAGGAAAGGCCCAGGAGATAATAGAAGTAATGGTTGAGAGATGAAAAAGACAAGAAAAGCCAACAAAATTTAATAGGAATACCATTGTCCAACCTATAATGCAATAGAAGTCTAAAGGGCACACATCATAAACTTCTAAGGACTGATGAGTAGAAACAATCACTGGTTTGGCATCCCTCCCTTTTTGATCTAGACTATACATGATGAAAATTACTAAGTAACACAGAATTAGTCTTTAAAGGAAAGTGACATAATCTCTAACAAGTTAGATGCTTAAAAAAATAACAGATTATCCCCTTTGAAAAGGAGAATTCACCAGGGTATTAATCCAATCAATCTCAAACGCAAGAAATACACTGGTCATGAAAACAAGGTCCATGTGTTTAGTTTATTTGATGCAGTTTAGAACCTATTTACAAGAATTCTATCAAGTTGATTTGCAAGTGAATCCAAATGATTAAACACAAATTCTAATAAAACAAGGAAAGGAAACCAAAAAAAAAAAAAAAAAAACCATCCTATACGCTCTATGCTCCAAATAGGGCTGGAAATTTATGGTCAGGTTTGGCTCAACAAGAATATGCTCAACTTATGCTAAGCTCATTAAGAAGGTAAGCCCATTTCCTTGTCTCAAGCTCAACTAACTCCAAATACTTGAGCATTAGCCCACCTCATATCTGTATTCAAAACTTTTTTTTTCTTTAATTTTTATAAATTTTAATTGAAAAAGTTCAAACAATAAAAAAAAAATCTAATTCATACATACATATACACACACATATAAAGAGAGACAGAGAGCTAGCTCATGAGCTAATGAGTCAAACATGAAAATTTAAGCTTGGTTCATTTAACAAAAATGTCAAGATTTCCAACTTAAGCACAGCTCATTAGCTTGTAAGCATTGCTTATTGAGTTGCTATCATGAATTGCTTGCAAGCTGGCTCAACCAACTTCCAGCCCCAGCAGCAATCACCTGACCTAAAAAAGCCAGAAATTTAAGTCAACTAGTTCCTCATTCTTCGCAATAAAATATGAATAAATCTTATAAAAAAATGTACCCTTAAAATCATTAATATTCAATCATGAGGGACAAAAACGTATAGCGGACTCTAGTCAACAATGGTCTACACTCTACACAATCGGAGAGCATCACATAGATTTTTTTTTCCTTTTATTTGTTTATAAAAAAAATAATTTGGAGAACACTGCATATATGAAAGAATGTTCAAACGCAAGACTCAATTTCAGAGCATAAGAACATACTAACACCTTAAACACTTACTATAGATTCAAAGAAGCCAAGAGAAAATTATGGAAATTCATTGATTAAAAAAATATAAATAATAGCCAGAAAGAAAGAGACAACATAAACTTTTAAGTATTGCCTTTGTACTTGAAGAAGTAGAAGGTGTGGCAGTTGTCCCCATTGCCTGCTGACCTAATCCATGCTTATGGATTTCTATATGCAGTCCAGGAGCCTTAAAAATAGTTGTTAGTAGTTGAACAGATCCAGTGGTTATTTTTAGAACAAATTGCTACTTGCTAAACATTATTTTAATGAAAAAGAAAGTTTATATATTATAATTTAAAAAAAGTGAGAGAACAAGGGGTGAGTATAAAGGCATCCACCAACAATACCAAAGGATTGAGAACAGAAAGAAATGCGAAAAGGAACACATCAGGTTGAGAGAGTGATCCACTTTTTTTTTGTTAAAACAGATAAACAAATATGAGAGATACCATTATCTTTGACCCATAATAAATCCACAAACAAGAATCAGTTTCCTAATAGGGCAAACATGATATATTAAAATTTCAGTAGAAAAATTTCTTAATCAATCACTTTGTTTAGTTTATTCATGATTCACCAATAGAATATATGTTCACAGCTGAGGATCCTGTAACAATTCAGTAAAATTTTCAAAAATTCATGGACCAAAATCCACATAATTGGATTATGCCTAGCTTTACTATGACATTCCATGATCTCTAAGTCAAACCATACTTTCATATTGTCAAATGTAACAGTCGATATCAGAACCATTTTTACATGATTCCTGGGCAATTTAGCTTATGTAAGTTATACAAGCACAATATTTGCTGGGTTCAGATCAAAGAACAAGGTGCAAAAAACATATATTGAAAATTCAAAAATCTCTCTTGCCATTTTACCTTGTTTTTCAGTATAATTCACAAAGATGAAAATCAGTAGGAAAAAGACCATGTCAAAAGTAAACAAAATTGTGACAGCCAACTCTATATGACACAACGGTATCACGCTTTTAAACTCAAAAAATATCATAAGATGCACTAGCCAGAGCAGAAAAACTAAATACCAAATATCAAAAGACACAACATACCTTAGCAGCCAATTCCAAGGACTTGCGGTAATAATCGTTTGAAGGGTCCCGTCATATTGAAACGAAACATTTTTAACAGCAAAACACTTCTTGTGAGACTAATACTAATACAACGATGAAAATGCACCTCAGAGGTACTCTATAGTTGTGGTATTCTTTCATTATAACATTTCATTTTTGTTGGAGATCCCACTTGATTAGTGATATGGCCAAACAAGTGTATATAAGTGATAGACAACCTTCACTTTACAAGCCAATTTTGTAAGGTTGATTTAGGTCAAAACCTACATTTTAAGATGGTATTATAACTTATTCTAGCGATTGTTGTTGGGTCTATTGAGCCACTTGTTATTGGGCCATTATCGGACCACTCGCAGATGTCCAATTCTCAGTGTGAGGGAGGTGTGTTAGAGATCCTACATCGACTAGTAATATAGCTAAACAAGTATATATAAGTGGGGGACAACCCTCACCTTACAAGCCAGTTTTGTAAGGTTTTCCCTTATTTAACTATATTACTAGTCGATATGGGATCTTCAACAATTTTCCTAAAACATTTGCTATCTCACACGTTGCCCCTTCAATTTCACTGAATTCATTGTTCTTCTTTTTGTAATTAGTCACTTTATTTTTCTTCTTATTAATGTATCACTCGTGTTAAACAGTAAAATTAAATTAAAAAGTATAAATATATTAAATTGTAATCTGTATCTATTTCAAAATGTTCTGCCTGGAACTCAGATTGTTGATTAAATTGATTTGAAAGATTTAGCAGTCAATATTGGCGGGTAAATCAATCTTTTCTTCTTTTAACTAAAGATAAATATATAATTTTTTGTCTCGTGATTTTTGGTACAAAATAAAATAAAAATACAGCTAGAAAACAAAAAGACAGAACACTTTTATCTCTCTACTATAGTAATGTTTTCTTGGGAAGCATATTCCCTAACTTTGTGGCGGGACTGCAGGGTGCAATTACTTCGTTCTCAATCGTTGGATTAATGTAGTGTATATCCTTGATATGTAATACTAAAGAATGGTGATTTTACGTTGTGACTCAGTTAGCAACACATGTTAAGCTTATGGAAGAGGACTTGAATTCAATTCTTGTAAAATATATCTTTTGAGAAGGATAATAAGTTTTAAATGTGACTAAGTCTTGGACCGATAATTAATCTCGTAGCTTTTCCAAATGACCGAAGCTTATAGGGATATTTTGGAGTCCTACTAGAAAGTCAAAGGCTCTAACAATTATGATGGTTACAAAAAAAATGGTGATTTTAAAGAATATTTAAGAAATGAGTGATTTAGTATAAATTAACCTTTGAAATAGAATGATTAATCAAATCTGTTTAGTATAAATTATGTCATCTAGGAATGAGTTGATGAAGGAGTAAATTGATAGTCTTAAATTTTGTCAAATATCTTAATTAATTTAGGAATTCAAACTTAAATGACTAATTACTTTACCCTTTAGTGATTAAAGAATAAAGATAATTATGCCAATTGGGAAATTGATGCAATAAAGAGCAAGTTGAGAATTTCAGGCAAATTTCTTTATATATTTTAGTCAAGCCTAGCAACTTAGGGAGAAATTAATAATAGTAAGTCACGTATTAATTATATATTTTGAGAGGAATGCTAGCAATATTCTTTCTAACACTCTCTTTATTATTGACTAAAATTTATTATAAATTACAAATTTTGGTAGGTGTCACTTTTAAATTAAGAGAGAGATTCATTAAAAAAGAAGTGAGATCTATCAAAATTTGTTATTTTCAATAAATTTCAACCAATAGTAGAAAGAGTGTTGCTAGCATTCTTCTTTGATATAATTGGATTAATTAAGAAAAAGAACTATATAGCTTTGAAATTTATCTATAGTTATTAGGTGATATTAAGAGAAAATACTTCTTAGCTCATTTTTCTTTTACACGATTTTTCGATAATATTAACAAAAGAAAATTTAGTTACAGCAACTCTTCTATTAATATAAATTGAAAGAAAGTGCTAAAACATAACAATAAAATTTTGAGTTACAATTTTAAAAATTAAACGTTAATCATGGTTAAAAAGAGACTTAATTATATAATTGTTACTTTAAAAAAACCTTATGATAGAACAAAGGGTTAATTTTGAATTTAAAAATACTTTAAAATTTTTGTATGCTTAGACGTTAATTTTAAAACTTTCTTTTTTAGCACACACAAAAAAAAGGGTTTAAAATTAACGTCTAAGCAAACAAATTAGAAGCCAAATAAGAAAGTGGAATAAATTGGGTAAATGCCTTTATAATCAATTATTATCGTACCTTATTCAAATGAAATTAGTATTAGTGAGCAATTTGGTCCAGTTAGGGCTAATAATCTAAGCTTGATAGAAAAGACATTATGAGTAGGAATGTATACGAGTCAAGTTTTGACAAAGTTGTTACCTATTTCGGTTGGGTTCATATTTTTCTTAGTCAACCCAAAAGAAATCAACTCAATCAAAATTGACCTAGTTTCGGTTAGGTTCATCAAGTCTCATTTTTAAAAACTTGTTTAAATTTTTTAAAAAAAAATTAATTTTTTTGGTATTCTAGATTTAGAAATAAGAAAAAGAAACTAAATGCTCGAGTCATGAATTGAATAAATTGTTCTCTCTTAGATGAAATACGAATGTTGAGTGTGAGTATTAAGTAGACAAAATAAAATAAAAAAGAAAATACGAACCATTAGGTGGGGCCAGTTGTCGAGTTCTTAGGTTTGAAATTACAAACTTGCAACTTGAACCAAACCAACTCAAGTTTGTTTGATTTGGTTTGAGTTTGACCTAAACAAGAAAAAAAAACTAATCAGTTTGGTTCGATTTATGATTGGGTTTACCAAACTGATGTACACATCTAATTATGAAAACATAGTAAGTCTAAATTAGTTCTATGCGACTAAGTGGTTTGGTCCCCAAGTGAAAATTTAGCTTGTGTGAAAGAAATATCTTATTAGGTCTTATAGATATCTTATTGAGTCTTATAATAAGATAAACTTTGTTGAGTTCAAATTGTGACTACTATGTTATAATTAGGTCTTAAATGAAATAACTTTGGAGTTGGGCCTCAATGTAAGGACCAAGCCCATTCATGATATTAAGAGAATAGGATGGAGGAATATTATCCAAATTCTAACATGATATGAATATTATTGTTTTAATTGATATTGAGTGTGGTGTATACACAAGGGTTGGCATATCATTGTGAAAGTTTTGATTTGGGATAAATGTTATGGAGTGGGCTACACCTTAGTTTGAGTGAGAATATAATAGTGGAAGTCACAGTAGACCTTGGGAATGCATGTTGAGCAAAACTCCACAAGTGGCCAAGTGGGAACTCCTTTATGTCATGATACTTGAAACCCTACATGATGATCTCAATGAGTCATTGTGTTTACTCAATATTGGTGGTAAATTGTTCTAGTCTAATCATAGGGTGTGCAGATTGAAAAATGATATATAACACTACAATTATTATCTAATGGATACGAAACTTGTTCTCCTAATCGCTTATCCAAATTATCAAATCCAATATAGTCCATGGAAATTAGTAGTGTGTTTAGTTATGTGTTTAGTTTCATATTTGATGTGGTTTTCTGTGTCTAAACATAAGTTATCAATTGTAGCTTTTGCATTCTTCTGTACGTTTGAAGTGGTTTTTTGCATTATAGGCATGTATCCAAACTAATGTTTTTAAAATCGGATTGGTGATTGAACCAGTAAAGGCACTGATTCAAGGTTTAATGGTCAAATTGTGGTTGAACCATGGTTGAATCGGTAGTAATTAAATTTATATTTTTTTAACACTGTATAATATTTTAAGTAATAAAATAATATAAAATTATGAAAAATTAGGATCTAAAAAATTGTAAATAATATAAATGAATAAATTATATAATTCATAAAATAAAAAATAATAATAATTGACAAAAAAAATTATACTTATGTGAAATATTTAAATACACATTTTTATTTATCTTAAAAACATTTTAGATTAAATTAAAAAAAGACTGATTCAAATTGATTTTCTATACCGATTTTCACGATTCTTATAGAATTTGAAATACTTCGATTTTTTGGAATTAACAAACTAATTCCCAATTGGACTAGTTGAATCGTTTGGTTCGATCCAGTTTTTAAAATAATGGTCCAAACACACACTACTTAATTTGAGTATGCTTTCATGGCATTCTCATTTGATATTTCTTTATATTATATGATTTCTTATTATATTAATTAAAATGATTAGCCTTTTTCTATTAAAATATTTTAGGCTTAAATACCTTTCTCTATTAATAAAGTAATTTTGTTAGTTGATTAACTCTGTTAGTAAGAGTAGTTAATTCTGTTAAGTGAAATGTTAATAAAGGCTACTTAATATAGGACTTGTATAAATACATATGTTCAACTGTATGCAGTACACAGTGTGATCAATAAAATTTTCCTCTCATTTTTCTCAATTCTCTCATGAGTATGTGTGAGTTTTCTCTCTTATCTCCAACAAATTAGTATCTAGAGCTTCTTGCGATCCAAGACTTGTGTGCTAGAGTGATTTAGAAAGCAACTTTCTATTCTTAATGGTTAAGTCAAACACTAATTTTCTTGCACAATTGCTAGTTCTTGATGGTAAGAATTGAGAGAAGTGGTGTGTGCAAATGAGGGTGTTATTTAGGTTCCAAGATGTGTCGATATTGTGAAGTCTGGCTGTCAAGAAGTGAGTGAAGCCTCTGCAGATGCTCTGAAGACAACCTACATGAAGAATAAGAAGAAGGACTACAAGGCTCTATTCTTGTTGCACTAATGTGTGGAAATAGCCAACTATAAGAAGATAGCATCTACAACCACTTCGAAAGAGGCTTAGGAAATCTTGGAGAAGTGTAATACATGTGCTAAAAAGGTGAAGAAAGTGAAGCTTCAAACCATGAGAAGATAGTACGAGTTTGCTACAAATGGAGAACAATGAGAAGGTATTAGATTTCTTCACAAGGGTGATCAACCTTACTAATTATATAAAAGGATGTGATGAGAAGATCTCAGATGAGAAGATTATAGAGATGGTACTTCAAACTCTCCCCCACAAAATTCGAATTATGGCAAAAGGAAAAAATCTTGACATCCAATTTACTCCACCCTTTTTTAAGATTTGTGAAAAACATGCAAAGTATTTTAAGTTCGAGGCACAAGTTTGTATACGCCATAAAGCTCCTCTAAAAGTTAATAGTTGGAAAGAAATATCTAAAGATGATGTAGATGAAATGTGGAAACATATGAAGGTTAGTATAATTATCAATTTTATTGTACTTAATTTTTATTTATATGTTGGAATATTAATTATATTCTCAAAATTTGTTTGATAATGTATCTTGATAATATTTTATTTTTACTCTTTCTTATGAATTCATATAACATTGTATAGGATGCATTAAGTTTATTTGATGAGGTCAAAGAATATGCAATGAAGCAAATTCAATCTCAATACAAGAATAAGCTTTATCATTTGCATCAAGCATATCTTTAAAAGAGGGGTAGGCCAAAATATGTATCTCTAGAAGATTGGAATTGGCTAATCAATAATAGGTGGAGTGATTTAAAATTTCAGGTAAAATTACTTTACTATTTTGAATTTAAATTTGATTTTTTTATAGTTTTATGCTTACAATATTAAATCATTTTCACTTTTTATATAGGAAAAGAGCTTGAAAAACAAAACAAATCAAAGTAAGCAAGAAATGAAATCAATTACTAGCACAAAATCAATTGTGCAAATGACATTTGAAATGGTAACATTTTTTAAATGTTTTATGTAGATTTTCTTGTGCATTATTCCTTTTTATTTTTTGATTGTTTTTACATAGGAGTTTTGTTTTCATCAAAGAACTAGCCATAGCACTACAAAGCTTGCTATCTATTTTGTTGTTGTTACTTTTAAACAAGACATATATAGTAATGTCCATGATGCAACTCTTAGAAAAGAAAAGATAACCAAATTATCACCATGACTAGTCATTGCATGTTGAATTTTGACAGTGTAAGCCATTGACTAGAATTTATAAAGAGAAATTCAACTTGCCTATGACAAATTAAATAAAGGAGTATCTTTGGTTGAAAGGATAAAAGAGTAATTAAAAGAAATGTCCTTTGATCTTGATTCCTTTCTTCCATTGGTTGTCCACTATCCCAATTCACGAAATGGGATCTGTATAAGTAAGGTTGCCTAATTTTATAAAGCCATCGTATATTGTTTTTTTTCTTTTTATTAATTTTAATTTATTTATTTATTTCTCAATTAGTTATATTATTCTTTTATTATTTAAGTTGTATTCTTTTATTTTTTAATAGAAAAAATATACAAAAGTTGATGAATGGCTAAATGCTATGAAAGTATGGAAAGCCAGATGTATGAGATATAACGGGACTTGGTGCATTCCAAATGGAGAACAAATTATGGTAAGTAAAAAAATAATTTTAAAGTCTTTAAATTGTTATCAGATTTAAAAACATTAATTATATTATATGTGACATATTATACAGTTGCAACTTTTCTTTATTTGTTGGTAGTTAGTAGAAATATGCTTTTGCGAAATGTTTCCTTTCTACTTGTCAACCAGTAACATGAAAATTTTAATGTCATTATAAAACTATATTTTCTTTAACTTTTTATAGGATGATTTAAAGAATGTGGATGATACATATCAAGAAGAAATTTCAAAGGCCCCTGTACCATTGGTTGAACACTTTGCTATGGTATTAGGAAGAAAACAAAACCATTCTCTAGGTATTAGTAGTATAGTAATAACAAAAAATTTTCACATAAACAACTTATTCAAAGTCAACTTGAGAATGCACAAAGTCAAGCAAATAACTTAGAGTTGGAAGTGCAAAAATTGACTAATATTACAAAAAAGCAAGAGGAGGCCAATATCCAGCTTCATAAAGAACTGCAATCCCAACGGGAACTCATTGATGCTCAACAATTGGCTTTTGAAACTCAACAAGAGCAAATGAAGCTAAATCTTGAAAATGAGGTGAAAAGTCAAATTGTTGACCTATTAAGAGAATTATCGTTTCATGGACTATCTAGTAGCTCAAGTGCTCCAGTTAATAATGTAAGTTTCTATCTTACCTGAAGTCTTTTTTATTAATATTTTTATCATGACTTATTATATGATTATGTTTCCCAAAAATACCAATTACTTTATTTTTATTAGTACTTATATTTTTCTAGTATTTATTTGGAAGACTGAAATTCATATGAAGATGCTACTTTCATAGCCATTTTAAGAATAGTTTTTAATTTAAGAATTATGAAATGCTAGTGGATTTATTAATGTATAATGTTTTTGATTTAGAACATTGTTGGATATTATTATGTTTTAGTTTTTATCATTGAACATGTAATGGATTATTTATATTTTAATGTTATATTTGAATTATTTAAGTGCATATTTATTTTAAATTGTATTCCTTTTAACATTTAAAAAATGATTATGCGTGTATTATTATGAATTTTTAAAAAATAATTTAGTGATAATTATACAATCATTATTATTTTAAAAAAATTAGTAATTCAAAATAATAACTAATTGTGACAAAAAAATTTGATATTAATAATGATAGTCATTACTATTATACACTCTAAATTGTGACGATTAAAGCATCACTATTGTCTTGCATATTTGTGACAACTTGATTTTGTCACTATTATATATAAATATCAGTGATGATATTTTCATCACAATAAATATCATTTTTGTGACATCTAAAAACATCGTCACAAATTCAATAGTGACTCGCATATCAGTAACGATTGGTGGCCAATCAAATTATTGTCACTAAATATATCTAGTGATGAGTTTTTAAGTTTTTAATGATGAATGTTGCCATCAAAAAATATATTTTTTCTTGTATATAATGGTGGCTATTGGGGAGTCCAAGAATCTTGAAATCTTGAAGGTAGAAGTACTCCAAGGCTCATTAAAGGCACATAAGTAGAGATTGATTGAAAGAAATGTATTGTTAAGACAAAGGACGAAACCTTCATTTATTTTGATAATAACAAACAGTCCAAAACAGTATTTCAAGCAATTGTCTGGTCACTCGAGAATTGCATGTTCGCTATCATTTGACCTGTTTATGTACTGTCTTTAACTTTCTTTAAAAGTTTCAATAACTAACTGTTTTCAGACTATGTTCTAATAATCTGCACACTAGTTAGTTGTAAAAGCGTCAACAACCTCAAAATAAATGAAATCTACGTACCTACTCTCGAGGAAAGTTCACTTTACGTGTAAAAGAAGGTATATGCGTGCGAATGTCAGAACAAAAAAGAAGATACGTCCACTACTACAAGATTGAGTACGAGAATGGTAAAGATAAGCAGACTGTTTTATCTTATCAAAGTGACAAGTTGGTGAAAGACATTAAATGCTACATTTAATGCTTCAATGACTCTTTTCAACAGACGAAGGTTGTCTCCTGCAAGCACTCACAACGGAAACTTTTCTAGAGAAGCGTATAAATAGAAGAAGAGACCTCAGTCTCAAAAGTTAGTTAGCTGGTTGATTGAAAATCTCTACCTATTGAAAAGCTCTCATATTGTTATATTCATATACGCTGCTTGTAAAAAGTTTTATTTGTACTTCATTGTATATTCGTCTAATAGGACGTTAAACTAAGTGAATTAACTCATGTTCAACCTTTTTCTCTAAGAAATCGGTAGAAGCCTGAAGAGACTTTGATTCAAAGAATACTTAGGTTTTTGCTTGGAGAGGCAACTTAAAGACTACTTGGGTTGAGCCTGAAGAGGCTTGGTTGAAAGAATACTTGTAACTTGTTTTAAGTTAGTGACACTTGGTTGTTGCCAAGAACTGGATGTAATCTCTAAGGTGAGACGAACCAGTATAATTCCTTTGTGCTTCTTTGGTTTTCTTTCAGCATTCGTCTTTCTCTCAATAATGTTTTAAAAAATCTTTTGATTAATCCTTCAAATGGTACGTCTTTAAAAAGGTTTTGTGAAAATTTGTTATAACACAATTCAACCCCCCTTCTTGTGTTATCTTTGTGGTTTCCATGTATAAAGACATGTTGATCAAGAACTTGTGGCTCAAGTTTCACGAAAAGGTGGTGCTGAAAAAGGAAAAAGTAAGAAAGGCAGAGGAAAGTGGAGAAATTGAAGAAGAAATTCTAGTGGTGGCAATTTTTGTGTCAAAATCAATGTAATGGTGATCAAGTTCATCAAGAAAGCTCATCAAGAAGGAGCGGATCAAATTTGAATCAGAATAAAGGTGGAAGAAGGAAGTTTAACAAGAGGAAAGTGTAGTGTTTTAATTGCCATAAGTTTGGTCATTTTATTGATGGATACAACAACAACAGTAATTAATAGAGAAGATTTGATGGTGAGGCTCATGTGGCCCAAGACAACGATTCAAGTTCAGAGATCTAGTTGTGCTTATGGTGACTACTAACACTGAACTTGGTAATCTTAAGACTCGATATCTTGATTTTGGGTGCTCTCATATGACTAGTCATAGGGAATGGGTAGTTGATTTTGATGATACCAAGAAGAGCAAAATCATATTTGCTGATAATAAAACTGTGCTTGCTGAAGGTGTTGGGAATGTGATGATACAAAGGAAAGATGGAAGGTATGCTTTAATTACTAATGTGTTGTATGTGCCAAACATGAGAAGCAATTTGTTGAGTATTAAACAATTGTTTGAGAGGAGGTTTATTATGTATTTGTACCATGATCACTTAAAGATGTTAGACTCTAATTAAATGAAGATTTTGAGGGCTCCTTTAGCATAAAATAGGATCTTCTAGGTTTGAATTAATGGTGTTGAGAATCAGTGTTTGTCTATAAAAGCGTTTGATAATTCATGGTTGTGGCACTTGAGATTTGGTCACCTAAATTTGAAAAGTCTAAGCATGTTAAAGTCGAAAAGGATGGTGATTGGACTTTATGTGATTTAGACTCCAAAGAAGGTTTGTAGCAATTATTTGATCGGCAAGTAGCCTATGAATTCCTTTAGTTCCTATATTCCAATGAAAGCTACTGATTTGCTTGGAGTAGTCCATTCAGATGTGTGTGGACCATTTGAAGTTCCTTCTCTTGGTAGAAACAAATACTTTGTTTTGTTCGTAGATGAATTTAGCAAAATGTTGTGAATTTTCCTTATTAGGTCCAAGTTAGAAGTGCTTTCATTCTTCAAAAGTTTCAAATTACTTGCTGAGAAGCAATCTGAAAGGTAAATCAAAATACTTAAGTTTAATGGTGGAGGTGAGTATACTTCTAAAAAGTTTGGAGATTATTGCAAAGGAATTGTCATTCAGCATGAAGTGATTGCACCTGATACTCCTAAACGTAATGGTTTAGTAGAAAGGAGAAATAGGGCAATACTTAATATGGTAAGGAGCATGCTAAAGGAGAAACACCTTCCTCATTATTTTTGGGGAGAAGTAGTTGCCACTACTGCTTATATTTTGAATAGGTGTCCCACAAAGAGAATTCAATTAGTGGTTCCTGAAGAAGTTTAAATAAAGAGAAAACCCTCTGTGAAGCACTTGAAAGTTTTTAGATTCTTGTGCTTTAAGCATATTATAGATAAGAAGAGAAAGAAACTGGATGATAATTGGAGCCAATGATAGTGGTTGAGTATCATTCAATAAGGTCACATAGGTTGTACAATCCTATAAGTCAGAAGATAATAATTAGTATATATGTCTTTATTGATGAGAAGAGTAGTTAGGATTCAAAGGTTCAGTCTTATGTTCCTAAGGCACTTGAAGAGGATCACATTGATGATGATCAAAGGAGTGAACAATGTGATCCACAACTAGAGAATCTGATACCTTGGATGTAACGACCTAACCATTGCTACATGACATCACACTACAAAAAAATTGCGTGGAAGTTCAATTTTAACTTTTTAAATCTCTTATTAAGTTGATTATGAAAATAGTGGGTAAATTTTCGCAAAACTTTTTAACAACATCTCAGATCAAAATCTCATATCATATAATAAAACAAATTAATATTGAAAAAGAAGTCAACATCATATATATATATATATATATATATCTTAACATGAGAAATCGGGATATAAACATCCGAAAACTGTACGTGATCAAAGAAAAGATATAAAAATAGGCATCCTAGTCTCAAGATCCAAAAGCATCGTAAACAAGACCAACACATCATGAACTTTCCTAATGGCAGATAAAGAATCTATACATCAACATCCTTAAACTGGTTGTAGACATCACTACTACTCAACTATGATAAGAAAAGGAGAAGTTGCAATAGTATCATGAGCAACCTTCCTCTTCCCCAGCAAACTAGCCCTCAGACAAGGTCCTTTACGAACTACGCCACGTCACAAAGATGTACGCAGACTAGTCCTCGAAGCATGTTGAGGTAGGCTTAACAAATCCACCAAAGGTAGCTAAAACTCTAATGACACGTTCAGCCAGAGAGAAAAGATGGCAACCCCAAAAGGTGCGTAAGAAAAGTGATCTCCCCACTATAATAAAGCTTCTGGGTATCCCATTCAACGCGCTCCACTCCTCACCGTCATATCCTACTACAGTATCCACAAAATCAATGCAAAATGGTCTGACTCAGCAATGACCCCTCGGCATTTGCTCCCGTGAATCGAATCCATGGTCATAGTAGTCACACACAGAGACAATAGACATGCAAGGGTAAGCTCACAGAAACAAACATATCTCAAGAAAAACATAAGGATATTAACATATAATCATTATAAACGGAAGAATAATACATATAGAATCATTACAACATTAGCAAAACATCTCAAAAATTATATCATTCTTCAAAATATATACATGAATGCATATGCTAACTCAACTTAACATGGTATATCATCAGCAAAAGACCACGAGGGTCCCACAATGGCACGTGCCAAAACCATTCGGTGGCATTGGATACGATCAATGAATAGTATAGTAGTTGTCAACATAGACATGCGTGGGTATGGTTGACCACATCATAAGGGTTGTAAGACCTTGGCTAGTCCTGGAATCATCCGTCCACTTATCCTTGAGGGTCCATTATCAGCTATCCCCATTACCTTGTCTAGCACTAATTGGGGTCCTACCAAGCAACCTTTAACCTACATGCTATGCTCGACCACAGTATGAAATTGTGTAATGCATAAACAATACATACCTCAATGCATGAATGCATATGATGTAACACACAAGCTAAATGGGTTCGCAATATATCTGTAACAGTCGTAGTGCAAGGTAGCTCCACTAGTTTTGTCATCAACATATCTACTCATCATCTCTCACCTACCACATAGGTCCCACTAAGTAACCCATGCAACCTATGTAGAAGTCCCACCAAGCAACTTTTACTAAGTAGGAATCCTATCAAGCAATTCTTACTCCAAAGATAGAGGTTCTCACTCAGCAACCACTATCCTAAAGTGTACTCCATCCTCACCAGCTTCCTTAAGATCAATGAGCTATAAAGAAGTTCTATTCCTTTAGGGGTACATATGAATTTATCTAAGTCTAAGTTTTAGGTTCTTAAGTTCTTATAGAAACCTTCTTTCAACACTTAAGGAACCAAAATCTCTTTTCAAAGGCTTTCTATACTTAATCTAAATCTAAATCTATTTGTATTTTAATCTTAGAAAAACCATAAGTTATAAATGAGAAACCTTGGTTAAATTTTGCAAACATAAGTTTTAAGTGTTGTAGGTAGGTGGCGCTTAAAGAGAAAGGTTCTCGCTTAGTGAGCCACTCAACAGAGAACTACTAATAAAAAAGGTACCCCTCACTCAATGAGGAGTTCCTTCGCTAAGCGAGACCCAAAGCTTACTTAGCGAGAATTCATCTCGCTCAGTGATATTCATCACATTCTACCCACTCTCAAGAACTATGAACGCTCGCTTAATGAAGATTTACGGCGCTCAGCGCACCTTCAAAGTTCCTAGAAAACATGATCCTCGCTCTACGAAGAATCATGCTGCTCAATGAGCATTCATCTGAAAAACCTAGATATAAAGCTCTGCTCAGTGAGAACAAGGCTTGCTCAGCGAAGCATGCACACAAAACCTCAAATTCACTTAAAACAGCCACAATCTACATATATATGCATCCAAAGCACGATTGAACAACCCCGATCATATCATTATCATCCAGAATCATCATTAAACAACATAATCACCAATTTATCAACAATTTTATTATCAATCAACGTAATGCCACAATTTAAAAGATCCAATTATTACTAATTGAGAATCCAGATTCATCTAACATCAATATAGTCACAATACAATAACATGCATTTAATCAAATCACAGAGAAATTAAAGATAGGTATGAGCATCCCTTACCTTGGTTTCCTAAGCAAGTTGGGGAAAAGAGATGGGGCTTCCAAACACTCCAAAACAATAAAGTTAGGGTTCTTTTAGCTATAAGAAGGAAAGTAAAAGAGGGTAAGGGAGATAGAGAAAGGGTGGTTGCTTTTTTTGGGAAGGAAGGGGTTTGTGTCACTCTTTTGCCATATTAGGTTAAACTTAGGTTAAAAGGCTAATAGGCCTAGGCCATTTAAGGAAACTTTCCTCACTAAACACATTCTCAACCCCACTGACCTCTCTCAGGGCCCATTAAACTCCTCTCACTACACACTCCCAAGTCCCAACTACACAAACATCTCATTTGAACAGTTAATTAATTCTTAAGCAAAGAGAATAAATTTAATTATCACTTTTAAATTATCCAAATCACTTTTTACAAAGCGAGCATAACATTAGAGAAGTAAAAGACTGCCATAAGATTCAATGATTATCAAATGATTCTTGATAATATGATCTCAGTTGATGGAGAATTGGTTCACTTGGCCTTGCTAATTGAGGGAGAATCAATCAGTTTTGATGATGCAATCAAGATTGATATATATAAAGGAGCTCTGATTGAAGAACTGGATGCAATTGAAAGGAATTAAACTTCAAAATTGGTTGAGTTTCCACTAAATAAACAACCAATTGTTACCAAATGGGTATTTAAAGTAAAACACATGCCTGATGGTTCGATGGCTAAGTATAAAGCAAGATTAGTTGCAAAGAGTTTTCTACAAAGAGAAGGCTTAGACTTTTTTGAGGTTTTTGAAATAGTGAGGTTAGTGATTGCATTGGCTAGTTCTAAGGAGTGGTGTAACACTTACCTTTTTCTAATTTGTGATATAAACTTGATTGAAAATAATTATAAAAGAAAATATAATTTTAGTTGTGAATATTTAATTAAATTGATGTGTATGACTTTTGTGTGTTAGTTTCATGTAGGAATTTTATTGAAACTAGGACTGTGCTATAAACTAACAATGTAAGGTTACACTATAAAAGTGAGAAAATAATCAAGAAGCCTATGGAATTAATTATAATTAGATCTTATTAATTATAATTAAGTCCTTGTTAGAATTTTAATTAATTACAACATCGTTGATTAAAATAATTTTATTTTAATTCGTTTCTTGATACATAGTCTAAGGAAGCTATCCTAGAGTAAGAAAATTTCTTTGAACCTATAGAATTAATTCAAATGTGTCATTAACACATCTTCCAATGTCATTAACCCAAAAAATCAAGGTTAATTAAAGTGTAATTAACCAAAAGTGGTAAAACCTTATCTTTTGATTAATTAATTTCACTTAAACCATTTTTAGTTAAAATTTTCAAAAGCCAATATATACATAAAGGGTAAGCTTTGGTCGTCCCCATTATGCACCCCATAACCCAAAAGATTTGTTCTAATCCAATCTTAATTTCCACAAATTACCAAGACCCTTAATTACCCAAGGACAAAGCCATACCTTGTCCTAGATTTTTCAACCTAAAGCAAGCAATTCTTAGGCCATTTTGTTGGTGTTGATCGAGAGCTTCAAGAAGTCTTTCCCCTTCCAACTTGCTTCATTCCATTTGCTTAGAGTTTCTATAGAAAGTTCAAGGTCTTGTGGTTTGAGTTAGTACATCCATCCTTCATCCAAGCTTCATCTTCTAGGTTTTGTGTGGTGAGATTTTTCATTCTTTTTTCTTCATGATTTGTACTATTCTTCTACTTGAACTTAAGGCTATCTTCTAACACTTGAACTCACCATTTTCATCTCACGAAAAATCCTACTCTAATGGTCATTATTTGTAAGGTATACATTTAAAAACATTAGACGGTTGCTTGCGAACGAATGAACAGATGATTAAGTAGAAACATATATTTTAGTTGTTTGTTATTATCAAAATATTTGAGGGTTACAAATTCATCCTTTGGCTTAACATTATTCTGGGCCAAGTAGGAAGAGGCATTGAAGGTTCATTTTCTCACCATTCCAAGTCCTTTCTAGCTTCCTAGCTTGTGAATTACCAAGAGGCAAGGGAAGCACACCTTATTCCTTTTTTGTTAGTGTATGCTACTGTTTTTAATCATTACTTGGCTGCCTTGTATGATTAAAAATGTTGTTATGAGAGTTGGTGTTGAAAAGTTTTCAAAGTGCAAGTATGTTTTAAACTAGCATGAAAAGTTTTCACTTTGCCTCGATATGGTTCTCTTGTTGCACGAATTTTGTAGTTATTTTTTAGTATCTTTATTTATCTGTTATGCGTAAATGTATGATTGTTTCAAGTAAGCTTATCCTTGCATGTTTGTGTGTGTGTAATGATATTGATGTTCACGTTCATGAGAGTAGATGTTGAGATTACCTCAACATTCTAGTACTCTCCACCTTAAATTTCTTGATGATGGAGTTGTTTATGATTGTGCGTGGTTCGTGGGTTTGCTTTCTAGAGTGATCAGATATAGAGGGGAGATTATTGCTACATATGTCTTAAATGTTGGTCCTATCTTTTCTTTTTCGACTCATGTGACTCTGGAATTCCGACTCTTAGTGACTAATATATCGACAACATATCTTTGTACTCTGGGAGTCATCATACAGTTTTGTCTGTTCAATGTGTGATTAGGGGAATGACATACATTTGGTTTCAAGCTATTAATGCCTATAGCCCTGTGGAAGAGGATTTTTCTGCTAATTCCTAATAGTAGCAAGTTAGGGATGTTTAGTTATGATAAACTTAGGGAGTGGATTTGTATTTTAGTTTCCCACTCTCACTTTTGATATGTATTTTCATGATGGGTACATTTTCTTTTGACATACACGTTCACTTTTGAAATACTTTGATATATATTTAGGGATAACAAAAAAATCAATGCCCATGGATATCTACAAATAAAATCCATCATGGGTAGAAAACGAGTATTTTAAATAGGTACCCGCAAATAGTTTAACTAGGTATATTCGCTACCCGTTTATTAACGGGGCGAGTACAAGTCATGGTACTCGTACCTGCGAATACCCGTTACTTGCCATTGTATATTTACTTAAATACCCGTATATATTAATATAGACAAAAGTACAGAGAATTTTTCTTAAAATTTTAAAACGATTATTCATTATGGGAGAAATCTTATACAATTATTTTACAATAGAAAAGGAACATAAATTTATGGGCCTTTAAACTATATTGTTTTTAGAAAAATTGTTAGAATAATTAAAATCTATGTTCAAAGTGATTATTTTAAACAATAACTCTTTAATTTATAAATTTAAAGTAATATTTACAACACTTTAATGTTGTCTACAACATACAAAATGAATTTGTTAATTTTTTTTTTAGAAAGTATCTGTGGATATCTATGGATACTCGTGAATATTAAAAATATCGTTGGGGATCCATTTAAAGGGTACCCGCATGGGTAACGGGACAGGTTTTATCTAGCAGGACGGGTAGTAGGTAGCTACTACCTGTGCCCGCCACGCCCTATTGACATCCCTATATATATTGTGTATGAGTTGTAGTGCCATAAGGCATAGTACATTTACTGTTGTTTATACATATGCTTGTGTGTTATGTAGTATTTATTTTTGGCTCACATTTTATTTTAACTGCAAAATTTTATGTGTGTTACGTTGTATGTGAATCGTGAAAAATTTATATGTATTTTCATAAACAAATAAAATAAGAATTTTATTCAAAATTGAATTATTTTTGCGATTACATTGATTAGTGTCATGTAGCAATAATAGTAAATTACATTATTTAAGTAAGCTTTGCTCTAGGAATTTCCACTATCTCATGATGGTATTGTAGATCCCACCCTTTCAATTGTTGAAGCACTTTTTATGGTTTGACAAAAAAATGGTGATCTAAATCATTTGAAACAATGTCAAAGTGTTCAAACACATTTCTTTTTTCCATGTTGTGTTGTTGTCTTTGAATCTTCAAGATGACTTCTCAATCAATTTAATGGAGTTGAAACGTGAATTAGAAAAAGAGAGATTTAAAGTCGGTTTAGAAAATTAGATAACCAAAATATTTGTTAAAAAAAAAACCAATTTGGTTTAAAAACTAAATTAAGTTATTTGGATTTTTTACATATGGTATGATTTATATTGTATTCTTGTTTAATTTAACCGATATTTTTTTCACAATCCTAAATGTTATTTTAACATAAAAGTTAGTGAGTATTATTATTTAAAAGAAAAAAATTTAAATAAGGACAAAAAGATTTCCCTTTTTGTTTTGTTTGGATTAGAAGTTAAATAGAGGGAAAAAATAAAAAGGAAAGAAATGAGAAATATGGAAATAAAAAAGAAATAGAAAAAAATATGTGTTGTTTGGATGGATAAAAATAAAAAATAAAAAGTTGAAAATTTCTCTTTGCTTATCTGAATAAGTGAACAAAATTTGAAAAGAAATAGATAAATTGTATGAAAAATATTTTTATAATAAATAAAAAATGAAATTGAACCCCAAAAATTAAAATTTTTACTCCATTATTTTTATTAAGATAACTTTTAATGTTACAAAATTATTTAATTTTTTAAGAAACTAAAATAAAAAATAAAAAAGATAATTTTTTTCTTATTTGATGCCAATTTAGGAAAAAAAGATAATTTTGTTAAGCAACTAAAATAAGAAAATAAAAAAAGATAATTTTTTCTTATTTGATGCCAATGTAGGAAAAAAAATAAATCTTTTCTATTTCTCCTTTTAAATTTAAATAAATAGTAAAAATTTAATATCTTTATCTTTCCTTTTTATTTTTTGGCTAAATTACTATTTTAGTCCCTTATTTTTTCACGAAATCCTATTTTAGTACTTTTATTTTTTAAAAGTTCCGTTTTGGTACTTTATCTTTTAAAAACGTCCTATGTTGGTTCTTCCGTTAATTTAAAATTAACATTGTTAATAATTTAAAAGTGATGGTGATTTTTAACTGCCACAAAACCTTTTTTTTTTCTTCTCCCTTCCTCCTCCTCCCTTTGTGGTGGAAGGAGGAAGGTGGCAGTGAAGATGAAGAAGAAGAAGGGAGAAAGAGGTGGGAAGATGTCTTGTTTGGTACAATGAATAGGAGAAGAAATTTTTAAAAATATAGGTGGTTTGGTTGAGTATAAATAGGTGGAAATTTTTTAAAAATTTTGTGGGTCCCATTACTTATTTCCACTCTATTTCTCGCCTACTTTTATTCATCTCTCTATCTCTCTCCTATTTCTCATCTATTTCTTTCCTACCAAACAACTTAAAATTTCAAATTATTTCTTATTTATTTCTCACTTCTTAACTTATTTCTTACCTATTTTTTATCCTATCTATTTCTTTCCTCTTTACCAAACAAAGGCGAAGACAGGGAGGAGAAAGAAGGGGAAAGAAAAAAAAAAATTTTGTGACAGTTAAAAATTGCTGTTATCTTTAAATTATTATCAATGTTAATAATTTAAAGATAAGGGTAATTTTTAACCACTATTATCTTTAAATTATTAACGACATTAATTTTAAACTAACGAAAGGACCAAAATAGAACATTTTCAAAAGATAAATTACCAAAACAAAATTTTTAAAAGACAAAAGACCAAAATAGAATTTCGTGAAAAAATAAGGGATCAAAATAATAATTTGGCCTGTTTTTTTCATCTATATTTTCATTATTACAAAAATGTGTTCAAGTTTATGGCTTTTTTACCCTAGAGGGCTAATTTTCTTTTAGAATTACTGAAATGGGTATTTTTCAAAAAAATATCCAAATTAGGACAAGTCGTGCTTGGCAAATACAACTTCTGAATTGAAAGTCGTGCTTTTGATACTAGACTTCCCTTTGTATTTTTTTTACCCACTTCTAAAGAGATCATGTTCCTCAAACAAGACTTCAATTTTTAATTTTTATTTTTTGGTGAAGTCGTCTTTTCTAGTAAAGACTTTTCCTTTTATTTTTTTTCCCTTTGAAGTCTCATTTGCCAAATGAGACTTCACTTTTTGGCAAGAAGTCTCATTTGGCAAATGAGACTTCAACATGAAGCCTCATTTGCCAAGTACGACTTCTTTAAGAAATTTTTGAAAAAAAAATCGAAGTCACATTTGGAAAACATGACTTCAATTTGATTTAAAAAAATAAAAAAGAAGTCTTGCATGTGAGATATGACTTCAAGGAAAAAAAAAATTAAGAGAGGAAGTCTTTAATGAGAAGCACAACTTCACCTAAAAAATTAAAAAAAAAAATTAAAACGTAAATCGTGTATGTAAAACACAACTTTGTGTCAAGTTTAAAAAAATAAAAAATTAATGTCTTGTTTAGAAAACACAACTTCTTTAAAAAGTTGTTTAAAAAAATAAAAAAAAAATCCCGTATTGATAGTACAACTTCTAATTCAGAAGTGTAATCTCCATACACGATTTGGCCCAATTTTTTTTTTTTTTTTAAATACCTATTTCAATAATTTTTAAACAAAGTTACCCCTCAAAGTTACCCCTCTGCAGTTAAAAAGCCCAAGTTTATCTATAAGTCACTCAAGTCATGTAGGTCTAACACAATTTATGGCGTAACATCTCCGGCAGCGTCTGAGTGCGAGGGCCACGTGAAATCCTTAATGATACTACACATTCAATGTATGCACCCTGTCATCGCCACCGACTAAGACCAAAGTTAAAACTAAAAAAAGTCAAAATCACAGTGGCAACTCCGTAATTCCACGAAACATTGACGGACATTTATGTAAAACAAAAAAACAAACCTTCTTAAAAACTCTTTGTTTTTCCCCTCTCTCTCTCTCACTCGCGTCTTCGAGTTTCACAGCGAAGTCGTAAAAGGTACCCTCTCTTTCTCTCACTTCGTTTCTTTGGATCCCCAAATCTAGGGCTTCTTCTCTGCGAAATTCGTCGAATCGGTGCCTTAATTTTGCTATCAATTCCTGATTTGGAACCTCTGTCTTTGTTTGCTTTCCATCGTTGACCTCGTGTTCACTGTGCTGGTTTTGGTAAGTTCTTATCGTATCTGCGAATACTCGGATCTTCGATTTCCTTTCGTGATCTTGGTTGTGTTGTTTAATCTTCGGTGTGTGAGCCGTTATTTGTGCCAGATGTGAGTGAAGGTTTTTGTTTTGTTCCATTTCTGTGCTCTTTTTGTTGAGCATGAACTCGCGGTGCTACCTTCGCGATTTGATGTCAGATTTGTGACAGCGTCTTGATGCTGTGCGGAGTTGCGCGAGAGTCAAATGAGGAAACCCGTGTTCTTGAAAATGTTGGGAGCCCTTTTATTTGCTTTGTATGTGATGGTTAGAAATTATTAGAATTATGTTTTTCCTATTTTTGGGGGGTTATCAGGAGTGGCAAAGTCCCACTATACTAGAATACTATGAAATGTTAATTGCTTTTGTTACCAAATGTTAGTCCTCAATGTTGATGTAATTTAAAGTTTGAAGTGAGAATTATTACTTGTCTGTACTTGGCAATGGATAAGGGTACCACCCCCCCCCAAAAAAAGTTGTGAACTGATATAAATCTAGTCAGTTACGTGTTTGACCTGTATCAGCACAAACTGTTTTCGTTGGGTGGCAGTATTTGCTCATTTATTTCCTACCAAAAAGGAAGATGTTATTGTTGCATTCTCTTTTTCCTCAATTGCATGTTTGCTATATCCTGTTTCTTGGTGTATTTTTGTGTTGATTTACTCCTTTAATAAGGTCTATGTTGTGTTTATAACTTGTTAGGGTTTCAAAAGATGGACAACATGCACAGCTTCTGGCAATTGGGTGATGAACTCCGTGGACACTCAAAAGCATCGGAGGATCACAAGTGGTTAATGGTTGCTTCGAAATTGGCTGAGCAGACAAGATTAAAGGGGGAGCGTGTGAATAACCTTGATCTTTCGAAGGGCCCCATTGAAACAAGGTCAAGAGACAAATTTGGGTTCCAGGAAGAGAACAAATTTGACTCTCTTAACTTAAGCATGTTGAACCTGGACTCTAAATTTACTGAAAATGTGAGCAAAAGCTCGCTTCGAAATGGTGTTTACAGTATGAATGCAGTGTATCAGAAAAACAATGCAAACTTGGTGAGTAATGTGAACAGTAACAAGTATAGTGGTAATATTCAGCATAACAAAGAGTGCAACAACAACAGCAGTGGCAACAACAATAACAACAACAATGAAAGCAACAACTTGAATGCAACTGACAAAAGGTTTAAGACGTTGCCTGCAGCAGAGACACTCCCACGTAATGAGGTGCTTGGAGGATACATCTTTGTCTGTAACAATGACACAATGCAGGAAGACTTAAAACGTCAGCTATTTGGTGTGTGCCTTTTTGATGAAATCTATTTTTCTATCTTGAAAATTATTTATCAAATACTTCATGATTACTGACTCTTTCAATCTTTTTTGGTAGGTTTGCCTCCAAGGTATCGAGATTCTGTTAGGGCAATAACACCAGGGTTACCTTTATTTCTGTATAACTATACAACTCATCAGCTGCATGGTATTTTTGAGGTAAGCTATTCTAAATTTCCAAGTACAGTTATATGTTGTGCTCCAGACTGTGCAGGAAGTACCTTATTTCAGGGCTGTGAAATATTGAAATTGTGTCCCCAGTTTAAATGATATTGCTAAGAAGTGAGGCTAATTATAATTTCTCAAGGAGAGACAAGCACCCAAGAACAGCTATGAAACCTATTTGTGTTGCCCAATAACAAGAGTCTGTGTTAAAGACATGTTATAGGCATGGAAATATTGTCTCTATTTTAGAAATTATGAACATTCTTCTGTCATTGTTACTCATTCATTTAGTTCATGTTTAGATTAGATTATTTTTAGATATTATAATCTAATTGATAAGGCTTTTGTTGTTGTATTATAATCTAATTGATAGAAAAAAGTTGATGTTGCGATTCAAATGTGTTTGGTAATTTGGTTTATAATCAATGATTATAATCTCAACAAAGGAAATAGCTTTATGATGATAAAAATTTAGAGTTTGTGATTAAAAGCCAACAGTTTATTTTTTAGCTAACATTGTTTCCCAATTTATCTCCAACAATTGGTTAATTTAAATACAATAAGAAAATTATTCTTGTAAACAATCGGAACAATAGATTATCTTAAAATCATTTTTCATGTAATATATTTCAACCTAATACTTGTTTAATACAATTGATTTTAACAATAATTGTTATATCTAGAATTGATTATTGAAATAATCTATTTTTCACAATTGATCTGAACACACACTTATAGGGGTTAAATGATCAAGAATTTTATTCAGCTGCTGTGCAATAGCTAGTGATGGGGTTGCCTAATACATAGGATGAAAATTATTTTGTTCTCATTTGGTCTGGTTTTTGTTTTCTCCTTTGCTTGGGTATGTTCGTATGATTAGAGATTGGGAGTCTTCTATCTTTAAAAAGATGTAGATAGTTTCTTGTCTCCTTAGTATTAATTTTTTAACCACTATTCAAATATAATGAGTAAAATTGAAAAACTTGATGACAGACAATTAAATTCAGTTGATTTGCTTACTTTGAAAGTCCTATGTTGCAGGCAGCAAGTTTTGGTGGCTCTAACATAGATCCAACTGCCTGGGAGGATAAAAAATGCAAAGGCGAATCAAGGTTTCCAGCTCAGGTAGAATCTTGGATTTTGAAATGGGGGAGTTCATATATTAGCTTGTCTGTAAATTGTTGAATAAACAATATTTTGTTCCTCTACATTGTAGGTAAGAATCCGTGTCAGGAAACTTTGCAAGGCATTGGAAGAAGATTCGTTCAGGCCAGTATTGCATCATTATGATGGTCCAAAGTTTCGTCTTGAGCTGTCAGTTCCGGAGGTATGATCTAATATTGCTGTTTTAACCTAAAAGAATTATTCTGTGGCATTGATTTGTCACCGTTGGTTTCTTTCTCTATCTCTTTCTTTGATGGGGTGGAATTTCTTATTGGATATTGCAGACTCTGGATCTGTTGGACCTATGTGAACAAGCTGGTTCAGCTGCATAAGCAAACAAGGAATGTGCAAAAAATAGGTAGGTTTTGGTGTGCGAGCTGTGTGCTTTTGGCAGATTTTTCCGTGAAGCGTAAGCTTGGAAAGTAGTTTGTTTGGCGGATCATCTTGGGGGAAGTAAGGGGAGCGTGTTGAGAGTGAGACCCTAGTGAATAAATGTTGTGGTATCCCCTGAAGATACTTTGTAGCTGTTGCATGACATTTAATACCTTTGTATGATTAAGTACAGACTAGGTATGCAATCAAAGAGACGACTGTTTGTACCGGTAAAACATTAATTTATGTTAAACCAAAAAAGAAAAATTAAAGGCTTCATGTATTGTCAAACTCTTGTATTATGTCGGTCGAAGGGATCTTTTATTTTATATATCCGCCCAAAATGATTTAATAAGTCAAACTTTAAAATTACAGAGATTTTGAAAAGTATGGGTGAAATCAAATATATGAATTGATATGATTATGGTTAAGAGTTTGATGTTCATGTTAGTATGAAAATTTTGTATACAGGGAGTTAATTAGAAATTATATGATCTTTAAAGCCATTATTGTAAAAATAATTAATTTTATTATATAAGTTTGATTGTACATTTTGGTATTTATTTTTTTTATGATTTTGTAAATTTTGTCACTCAATTATTTTATATATTTTGTTACTCAATTTAATTGAACATTTTGTTTACTTAATTATTTTATTTGTATATTTTGTTATTTAACTTTTAAAATTTTGTGTATTTTGTTTTTGTTTGATGTCGTTTGTTGATTGATGATGTGGTATTTTGACGATTAATGATTGTTGATGTGGATTGGTGATGTGACAGACAGATGATGATGTGATAATTTGTCACGTTAGTAATCAAAATGTTATGTTATTAGTCAACTAACAACGTCAGATGGAGTGATAAAATGTGAAAATTTGAAAGTTGGATGACAAAATATACTAAATTTGAAAGTTTGGTAGTAAAATGTGCTATTAAAATAGTTGGGTAATAAAATATGCGAAATTAAAAAAAATGTGTAGCAAAATGTGCAATTAAGCATATTATATATGGTTATTTATGTTTAAATGATAGTGTAAAAAGTTTTATAATTTAAATAGATTTTAATTAAAGAGATAATAAGCCATGCACTTACAATCTAAAACAGTTATACACAATTATCTAATTATAAATTACCATGTATGGTAAGTTTGTTGATTTTTATAATAATTAATTTAGAAGTTATATTAACGATAATTTCTAATTGTTTGATAGTATAAAAGTTTTTATACTGATTGTGCATAGCCATTAACACTCTTAATTAAATTTTATGAAATTTTATGGTTGTTTATAGAATAAGAATTAGAGAAAACAGGCCATGTTCTGACAATTTAAAGTAATTTTATATTATCATCTAATTACAAATTATTATTTATTGTAAGTTTATTGACTTTTATAATAAATATTTTAAAAATTATATCAACGGTGATTTTAATTAATTGACAGTGTAAAATTTTTTATATTGACAATACATTACCATTAAACTTTAAGAATTAATTTGATATAAAATATTTAGTCAAACAGAAATTTGCATCAGTAGATTTGATGTTAGTTTTTGTTACTTGAATATCAGAGTTGGCTATTCTTGTCCTGTTATGCATTCAGCAAACCTACTTTAGAGGGGCCAATAAAGCAAAATGTTAATATAAAATTGCTTTTTTCCGTGTTTTAAAGATGAATTAAATCAGAAATAAAAAAAAGATAAATTAAATCACTCTATCTTCATTTCTATTTAACTTTTTCATATAAAATTTCTATTTCTAAAATTTATATAAAATTTTATTTTATAAATATGTTATATGTTTCACTTTAATTTAAATTATTCATTTTTCTATAATATTGAAAATAGTATCCTTATTATAAATTTTATTTCATTGTACAAATCTCTGATTTATTAAACATTACAAAAAATTATTTATATTTTATAAATACATTACAATTAAATTCTTCTATTATAGTAAAAATTTGAAATTATTAAATTCTCAAGTGACAAACGTTTTAGAATAACATTAGAGTAATATAAAAAATAATAAAATAAATCATTGTTTCATATTCAAAATAAAAAATTACTTAAAATTTTTGTAGTAAAAATTTAATCATATGATTTATTAATAAGATGGAATAAAATTATTTTTTATGTTAATTTTTTAAGAATTAAATAGTAAAAAAATTAAAATCACAATTTATTGATTTAGTTATTAATGGTTCATATGATTAAATTTTTATTGCAATAATTTTGAAATAATTCTGGTCATTGATAATTTTTTATTAATAATATTTTTCATTCTTTATTTCTTCTATTATTTTAATATTTTCTTAAAATTTTAATCATTTAAATATTAACAATTCAAAATTTTACTATCATAAAGGTATTTAATTGTAAAATATAAACAAAAGGGTGTTTGTTTAGTGTTCAAGAAATAGAAAAAATTGTGTGATTAATCAAAATACGTAAAAAGGATATTTTTATCAATTTTCTTTAAAATAAAAATTTTGTATTTAAGTGTATCATATTTATTAAATAGGAAGAGTTTTATGTAGGTTTTATACATAGAAGGAATTGTGTAAGAAATGCAAAACAGAAAATAAGTTGGAGTAATTTATTTTTTATACATTGAATTTCATTTTAATTATTATGAGTTTAAATATAGGAAGATTTTGAATGATTGCAAATAGAATGGAAGAGAGGAATTTACCCTTGTTATAAGTCAATGGTTATAACCGTTAGACTCGGTCATCATATATACAAGTATAATTAATCAAAAGTTTAAAGTAATGTTTAAATAGTATTAGTATGAATTTTATATATGTCATGGGCATTAGTTTCACTTTGTGTTTTGAAAATTGGACTGAATCGGATGGTTAGATAGAAAAATTGGTAAACCAGTCACTTGATCGGTTCAAATAAACCATAGAACCGGCTTGAAAAAAAAAACTAGTCAGAAAACCAAAAAACCAATCAAAATTGGTAAAAAACCAGTTTACAGCAGATCAACGAAAAATACTTAATACAACATCATTTTTTATTTTTTCTTAAAAAAATGAAAATCAACTTAAAGTATTTGTCATTTTCTTTTTTATTCTAAATATAAACTTGTTTTTATTATAAATATTAATTATGTATTGTTAAAACTTAAACTTAAACATTATAATATATTTGATTTGAATTTTTGTAAGTACTGTAAATGTTAAAAACCTATAAAATTATGTTTTATTTTTAGTTTTTAGTATTATAAAGTTATGATATTATGTTTCTTTAATATTATTTTATGTATTATTTAATTATTATAATTATGTTATTAATATCAATTCAACTATGGTTCAAACACGGTTAAACCATTGAACATTAAACCAGTACATTGAGTGGTTCAATGACCAATTTTAAAAATATCTTGCATTTAATTTTTCTGTTTTCTCAACCTGCGTTTTTTCTTCCATTTGTACCAAAAAAAGTACGAATTTTATATCTTAATACTCAATTTTTTTTTGTCTGCAACTTATAGAATTTGAAAGTTACGAGACATTTTGATTAATTTGAGTGAAATTAAATAAATTTAAGGTGATAAAGTTTTTATGGTTTTTATTTTTTCATTTATAAAATTTGAATTTAATATTTTAATAAAAGAAAATTAAGCTCTTTATCACCTAGACTAATAAGTGTTGATGAAAATACAATAAGGTTTAGAATTTAATTTTTACATATAGTCAATTTAAAGATTTCCATACTGTCAATTAATTAAAAATTATCTTAGATATGACTTTTAAAGTAATTATTACAAAAGTTAATTTTTAATTATATTACAATTCATGATTGGATGATTGAATGAAAAACTTACACTTTCAATATAATCCAATTAAATTAAGTTTTAGTTTGGTTAGGTCTTGTTCTTTTATTTGATTAAAATGATGATATTATAATTGTTAAATTTAGATTAGTTATTGACTTATTATATTAGATGACGAGTTATTAGTGTCACGGTGAAGAATAATTAGTGTATGCACTGATAATGTAAAAGATTGTTATACCTTCATTCAATTAAAAATTGTTATGTATGGCAATTTTGTTGACTTTTATAATAGTTTTCTTAAAAGTTGTATAATGATTTATGATTGGTTGACAATATAAAGCTTTTTATACTGACAGTATATAGATTTTAAATTCTTACATATAAAATCAAAATTTACAAATATCTTGTAATTAAAAATTACACCTGATATATATGTAAATATTTGGGCTTATTTTGGCTACAAAAATGGGCTAATAGTCGCTAAATTAAAGTTACAAATGTTAAAAGTGAAAACATAAAATTCTAAAATCCTTTTCAGTAGCATTGGTCTCAATTAGAGGTGACAAAATGCAATAGCATGACAAGATCAACTTGAATATATTTATAAAATATAGAGTTTGGGTTTGCAAATATTGAAACTAAATTAAACTTGAGTTTTGTTGGCTGAATCTAATGAAGCCCACGTCATATTTAGGTTTGGTCTGGGCTAGGCCAACTGGGTTTGAGCAACTCAATTTTCAATGATAAACCAATCATATGTAAATGTAATTTATACACTACGTACACATTGAAGATGTAAAGTTTTCTCAAAGGACTAAATGCCATTGTTGAGACAAAGAGATAGGCTTGTTATTTCCATTTTTATTAGTGTTAGATGTACTATTTCCATTTACATATATGAAAGTACAAAATTTAATATATTTTAAATTTTTTACTAAACAAAAGTGCAATTTTAGCTATAATTGCAAAGCTATAGTGTATGTTATGACTATAATATTAATTACCTTTGTGCAATCGTGCTTGAATGTTGGCAAAAAAAAATTTCTTTAAAAATACGTTGGACTAGCCTAAACAAGCCTACAACCTATATAGGGTCGAGATTGTGCACCATTATGTTAGATCGAATCAATTTTTTTTTCAAACTCGACAAAGCCCAAAGCAGGCCGAATAAACAGTTTTTCCACCTCTTGTCTCAATGAGTTTCAATCCATCAACAGTCCAACTACTTATATCCATTGACTTAATAATAATAATAATAATAAAACATAGTTAAGATTAATAACTGACAACTTGTAGAAGAGGCAAACTTAACGATGTATTTACTTAGGATTGTAAAAGATTATTTTGTGTTAAAAAAGTTTTGTGGTATTCAATTAGGATGTAAAAGATTTAAATATGTCTTGTGGTATTTAATCAGGATTATCAAGATTTTTTGAAAGAGAATGTCCAAATCTAGTGCTATTTAATCAAGACTTTATACAAATAACAAAAATTCTTTGGTATAAAATTTTTTGCTAATTTAAATAGATTATTTTTTAGGGTGGAATTTGTGTGACTTTTTATTGAAAGATATAAATATCGAACCTATCTTAAAATATCACCTAAATTCATATGACTTTCTCAACTCTCTTTATTTCTCTGTTCAAACTACTCTGTTTCTTCCACAAACTCATCCTTTTCTTTCTCTATTCCCTATATCTTTGATTCCCTCTTGCTTTCTCCTCTCTTGTTCTCATGATAGCATGGAGGTTTTAAGTGATTTTGATGGGTGTTTTGGATTAGATGATGTAGAAGTAATTTGGTGATAGGGTATTTATAGAGAAAGTGTAAGAATAGGTAAAGCTTTGCTAATGGGGTTTTAGTGTTTTGTTGTTATAGGGGATAAGTGAAAATTATGGTATTTTTTAATGTTAATTTTGATATTGTTATGTTTTGGGGGAATTTTGAAAAGAAAGAAGAATGTATACAATTGCAATACTGAGGTTAGAACCTATGACCTCATGCAAGTTACCCCAACCCCTTACCACTTTGCCAACCTAGTGGGTTACTCAATTGCAAACTTTAAAACAAAAAATAGTATATGAATTAGTAGCCTTAAAGATTGGTTTAATTAATAACTATTTGACTAATTAAAGTGCAAAATTTTCATTTTAGTACAAAGAAAAAAAAAATCTATGATGGGTTTTAAAGCACAAAAACTATCGAATGCAATAGGATAATGACGTGGTTTTAAGCTTAAAATATAGTATTTAGGATCTTTGTGGATTAATTTTCTCTATAAATTAGAGAATATATGACCAATAAGATACTATAAACAATAAGGATAATACTAAAATATTTTGTTGGTTTGAATGTAGAAAACAGTCACCTATATTAAGAAATTTGGCTTGGTTAGGGATTAAAATAGTGTTACATATGTTTAGAATGGTTAGTATGTGATAGTACTATAATGTGATGATGTTAATAACAAAAATAACTTGCAAAACATTAGGGAGGAAACCAACGATGTTCACACAAAAACAACAAAAATTTGTTTAAATGTTAAGTTGACAACAAAGAGAGTTTTAAACATGTAATAATGCACAATTGAGCATGTGTGAAGGTAATGATATAGAGGAAGAAGAAACAGATGATAGAGAAATAGGTGAAGACAAAATGGATGAAGATATGGATAATGAAGAAACAGATGAAGAATTTTACGAAGCCATGTACATATCTCTAATGGTAATTTATGCATTAATGCGTGTGCTTAATTAGCTTCTAATTATGATGCGTGGTGAACATGTTGAATGTCCATCAAGCCGACAACGAATTACTAGCATTAGATATGACTATATACATCAAGCATTGAATGATGATCCTACAATCTTTAAACAAGTATATAGAATGTATCCAAATATATTTTGAAAGTTATACACAATTCTTACAAAAAAAAAAAAAAAAAATCCTTTAGAGGATACAAGATTTATTTGTATTGAGAAAATGCTTGTATTTTTTCTACAAATCATTGGCCAAAGTGCTCGATATTATTAATTCATAATACATTTGGCCTATCACAATTTGTTGCAAGTGAAAATTTTCTTCAGATTTTGATAGGCATCCCAATTTCCCTACAACTTGTAGGATTTTCACTAGAAACAACACCAACTACAAGAGGCATTCTTTATCCTTAAGCCTCCATAGGCTTACACCAATATTCTTCTCAAGCCTCTATAGGTCGCATAGTATTCTTTTCAAGCCTCTACAGGCTACACAACACAAGTATTCTCACCTTTGCAGGTCTACACTAAGTATTTTAACATCTACATGTTTGCTCTAAGTATTCTCACTTTTTCAGGTTTGCACTTGAATATTCTCACCCCTTTAGGCTAGTATCCTCACTTTTGCAGGTCTGCACTAAGTATTCTCATCTTTCACGGTTAGTATTCTCACCTTTACAAGTCTACTCCAAGTATTCTTACCTCTTTAGATTTGCACTTTAGTATTCTCATCTTTTAGGCTAGTATCCTCACTTTTGCATGTTTTGAACTGATTATTCTTACCTCTTAAGGTCTCTCTGTAATGACCCAACTGTCACTACTAAACAACCTTGCTAAATATACACCTTATCCATTTATCAGGTGAATAAAAAAAATCAAATCATAACATATCTGTATATAAGTCATGCACATTAATTGAGAGATCTACCTATCTTTCTAGTGCCATACATGCATATCTGTTCAACTCAAATCATCATACATACACAACAAATGGGATAACACCAGCCCATATTAACAATATCAAGGTATACATCATTGGGGAAGAGAGATACAAAAACTCACTCCTTATAGCTCGTCACTCTATATAATTCCATCAAAAGAATATAATACAAAACAACACATCCAAAAAAGCTAACTCGCAAGCAGCTCCACCATCATCTCTGAGTAGTCGGGTCCACTGAAGCATCGCCATCTGCTCCCACAACATAAGACGTGATCATCACAGGCACAACAACATACAACAACAATAGCAACCATAACAACTATACCAAAACAAAACAGCAAGGCAAGGGTAAGCTTACGAAATAACGACAACCATAGCATATATATAATTTATATCATCAAACCATTATTTGCCAAATTGAAATCAAATTCATCAAAATGGGTTAAATACACCTCAATTCAACACCCATGCTTTCACTACCACATGTCAATGCATGAATAACACAACTCTTGAGAGATTTCTACATTTCGAGCGGTCAGCTAGGTCTTATCCCCTACCATGGCCATCTAGCACCATTCAGGGATTGCCAAAACTCAGATCAGTTGGATAAGCTTATGGTTGTCAAAATAAGTGTATGTGGGTGGTGGTATACCGCGACACAAGGCCTACACTACCTTGGCCCCCTGCGGGATCTACCCATCTACTTATCCCCTAGGTCCAACTTTAAAACCCCACTTCTTATCCAAGTACTAGGTTGGAGGCCTATCTGAGTACCAACTCTAGTCACCATCCACCTTACATGCCTGCCCGCACACGGCTTGAGGCCCACACAACCTCAGCTAACAACATATGCATGCCAATGCATGTATCATCACAAAAACCAACTCTACCAAACAATTATATATATATATATATATGTAGCAACATATCAACACAACCATTAACTCAACCACAACAGTCATCATATCATATATATGTATCAACATAACACCACGTGGCCTACTCAGCACCACCTGTGGTCCAACAGTCACCATCAACCCCATGCACGCCCAATTCAGCCTCTTGCATGGTCAACAAGTAAGGCCATATCCAAGCAGCCCACCTCATGAGAAACCTCATACAATAATATCATACACATCAAGTGGAGGTCCTATCTAAGAAACCTTCCACTTCACAACCAATCCAACAATCAACTACAATTTGAAAACCAAAACCTTCTTTGAAAACCATTTGGAAGATTAGCAAATCTTGAAATTCATAAAATTTCACATTTTGAGATGAAAATTTTAAAATGTGAAATAGTACATTCAGATATGAAATAACAGATTATGTATTGTAGCAAAATTGCATTAGATTTCATTTTTTAGCAGAGATAATCGATTATGGGTTGCCATAATTGATTATTTCCGAAGCAAAACCATAATTTTTTTTTGAACAGTAGATAATCGATTATCCAATTGCATAATCGATTATTTTCGAAACCAAATCATGAAAACAATTTCTAAAACTCCAGATAATCGATTATGTGATCCCCATAATCAATTATCTGGGAGGATTTTCGAAAAAAACGCGATTCTTTACGAAGAAAACTCAAACTTTTCAATCAAATAACATAAATTTTCGAATCAATGGTGTTCTAACAACCTCAATCCACCTCAACCAAGTTAATACAAATCAAATCATACAATCAATTTAACATTTCATCACAAAATTATCAATTTCTCATGCAAATCTCAAAATTTCTCCCCCAAAACCCATTTTCACCCAAAACCAACAAAATGGCAACATCCACGGAGATTCAACCGATTATAAGGCAAGAAATCAGCATACCAACAATTATTAACGCAAAATAACCGATTTGTAAGCTTCCTTACCTCTAAAAGTTCTTGAATATGAATTTAGGTTCCTTGAGAATCTGGTGTCTTAAGCCAAAATTTTCCATAGATTGATTCCTCCTCTCACTACAATCACTAAACTGAGCTCAAAATCCTCTAATACCCTTGCTAACTTTAGATTTTTAGAGAGAGATTGAGAGAGAATTGAAGAGAGAGAGAGAGAAAGAGAATGGGAGAATGAGGAAAAATCCCTCCCCTTCCCTTATATATTCGATCTTCCCGGAGCTTTCACACGGACTTTTGGCCAACTGAGGCCCAAACCTCACCAAGCCACTTTCCTGATCTCAAAACTGGTCTAACTTAACTGTTTTCTCTCAAAAACCCAAAATCATTCTCACAACATATCCAAATTAGTTCAAGCACATATCTCAAATTTCCTAAATTCAAATTAGAATTTCAAACCAACAACATCAAACCATCACTACATGCAACATACCATACATAACAACAATTCATTTATTTCTTTTAATCACCTAAATTACATATTAAATTTCCACTTTTTAGTTATTAAACCACTAAATCATACATTAAAAAAATTATAGTGTTACACTCTCAACCTAAGTATTCTTTCACAAGCCTCTCTAGGCTTCTACCCACAACAACGCAATTGTTTACACACATAACTAACTCAGTTGTGTTTACAACACACTTATAAGCACCGATTGTAATGCTCCAAGTTACATTGACTCTTTACCCAATACTTATAAGTATTTATATTCCATTGATTGATTTTATGTTGAATATAAAATTTGACTTCACTTAGATTTAAAGAAAGGATAAATGACATACATCGCACATTCATTTATCTTGCATTAATAAGGAACATACGTAGCTGTTGTCAATATGAATATAATCATTTGAAACAAGAATTTGTGATGCATATGCATATATATATACATACTTAAAATCCTAACTATTTATCGCATTCTTAAGTCAGAGCATTGACTA
Organism: Spatholobus suberectus; assembly: GCA_004329165.1. Classification (NCBI taxonomy): domain Eukaryota; kingdom Viridiplantae; phylum Streptophyta; class Magnoliopsida; order Fabales; family Fabaceae; genus Spatholobus; species Spatholobus suberectus. The sequence goes on from CM014732.1 coordinate 36,607,314, forward strand.
TATATAGACCCTGACCTATTCTAAAAAAAATTTAAATGTCTTCCACAATTATGTTGAATCTTCTGTAGCATTTTCCTTATGGTCTATTATCCTCTCTCGTGTAGCATGACCTTTCTTCAGGTCTCTTGCAATCTTGACATTCTCATTCTTCACCTCAGAGCACTATTAGCAGTAATTTTGTACTATATACATGCACAAACAATGAAAATAAAGTAGAAGGACAAAGGTAATTTGTTCTCGAAATCTCATTCACAAAGATAGGTAGGAAGTTCTACTAGCAAACACAAAGATAAAACATAACTGATAAATAAAAGGGGAACCTAGGGTTTTCTCTAAGTTATACTAATCTCCTAAAGACTCTGTATGGATCCATACTCTCCACTAATGAGCAACATTCACATCAGGACCAGGAAGTGATTGGGAGTACATATACCTCTCCAATATCATCATGGTACAATCTTCATCTTCTTTAAGGAAACGAGCAATCTTTTAGCTTAGGGCCACAACCCAAAAGTGGAGGAATACTTTCTACCAATCCTAGGATGCTAAGTAGTTGTTAGGGTTATCATGCTCGTTATGTGATTGTCTTGACTCAAGAACGCTACCCTCGACCATTAGGACACTTAGCACTTGATACTATACTAGATCTCCGATAAATGAGTCCCTGTCTTTCATCCCACAGTATGCTAGACTGTGGCTTCCCTTACACAACGATTCATGCCCACTACATGACCTTCTCATCTCATTTGCTCATTTAACTAACAGTTTATCACTACTCAACTTATCTCTTAGCAGAGATATTTCTGGTCTCAAGAATCTAAGCACCAATATTCTTATTATCAATGTCTCTGCTTCAACATACAGAGACTTAATACTATCTTACTCATCAATACAATAATTTAGAATTTAACATTTTCAAAAATAACATATAAGACCAAAATTTAAATGTCTAACAATCTCATAATTAAACAAGCTTAGTATAAAATTAAAATGCATATTAATGACAAGGAAAGTTGTTAGAACATAAAATTTTCTTACTTTCAAGAGAATTAACTATGTCCTATTAATTTGGGAAAACTAACAACTTTTTATTTTACTTTCCTAATTTACTTGCCTTTTTACTTTACCAACTTTACCTAGTTAACTTAAATACCCAATTGAGAATTAAAATCACTTAAGTGGTAATAAGTTAACTTTGATTACTCATGTCCTAGGGAGGCCAAATTGCCCTAAACCAAATAAGTTTCAATTTAAATTTATACTATTAAACTTTAGGTACTTAATTAAATATTAAAGCCAAGTAGTTAGAAATTACAACTTGATTCTAGACACCTTTAATTTAACAAGGCTGAGAAGCCTATTGAAAAAAACTAAGGTTCCTAAAATTTACTAAAACATTGGTTAATCAATTTTAGAGAAACACTTTAGATAAAGTTTATAAACTAGTTTGTAGCCAACCAAAAAATTTTAGAGAAAGAGGTTGAAAACTTTGTTTAAAATAGTAAGCAAAATTTCTTTCTTTTTCCATATTCAATGACTCGATTTGATCCTTAGGTTTGAATAGCTAAATGATTTTTATAAAATGTGATCCATAGCTTGTTGAAAAGATAATTTTGTCTAGTTTACAAGACATCTAGGATCAAATTGAACAAAAATGTATAAAAAAAAGATACAAAAATAATAAGCTAGTAAGGTTAGATTGAACCACTAGATAATTAGCAAACTATTTTTAGTTTTTTCTTGTTCATCTTAGAATATTTAGAAGTAAAGTAAAATTTTTCTCGAAAGTAATTTAATCATCTTTCCAAATTGACCTAGGTCATAAAAAACAAAGCTCTATACAATTTATAGTGATTTTTGAAAGGTGGTAGTTCTAGTAAATGTTCTCGGTTAGAATTAGTGAATAACCATTAGTTTCAAAAAATTGGTAAAAATAATAAACGACCACAAAATTAAGCATACTATATATCACTAGAAAGCTTAAGAAGTGTAGTTTTTGCTTGTTCTATTAGTTTCACCAAATAACCAACCAAAAATTCCAAAATCACAAAAAAGCACATACTGCCATGTTATTCTTGAGCTTATTATGAAAAATATTGAGTCTAGTTTCATACAAAAAAAAAGCACTCAAAAATAATAACTATAACTTGAGTTACAAATGAAACAAGAATAGATGTTAGATTTGGAATCCAGGACAACAATATATCCATAAAAGCATGCCTCACAAAAGTATGTCACCAAAGATGGTAGGTGGGCTTTGGGGGCCAAAACCTATCCTACTATCTTTGTGAAAGACAAAGAATTAAGAACCAAACCCCCACCCCCTATATGTCTTAGAAAGTGGAAGAAGATGGAGAGGAATGAAGCTTCAATGAAGGTTTTCCACTTGAATATTGATGGAGGATGAAGAACCTTTATTGGAGCAAGTTTTGTAAGTAAAGAAAAAAATGAAAATGGAGGTAGAAAGGGGTGAAAGAGTCGCGGTCAAGGGAACAACAGATGAGGGTGGAAATTTGTGTCACAAATAGGGTATTTATAGAGTGGTTTAGGTGGGTGATGTAAGCTTAGGTGACATCATGTTGATTATGTCATTAATCTATTTTATTTTCTTTGTTTTATTTTAATTTAACACATGTTAATTATGGAGTTTCAAATTAGTCCCTGAACTTGTGTGCTAGATGTGTTGCACTCTGGTCTAAGTCTTTGGGTTTAGTTCAATTTTTATCTGACTGGTATTGATAAAACTAAGTTTACTTAAATTGATTATTTTTCTAATGAAATTCTTCTTGAACCTTGGTAGACACTTAAGATCAATGTCCTAGATGATTTCTAAAATTAAAAATAATTTTATATATTTTCTCCTAATTTTTATTAATTAAATTGTATTTTAAGTTAAAAATTAATAATAAATTCATTTTAACTCAATAAATTCTAAAATTTTTATGATAATTATAAAAATAAATTCTTCACATAAGAATAAGCCTAAAATAAAGTTTTCACTATTTTTAGATGTCAAATAAATATTGGTTTGGCTTTGTAGTCAACTAAGGATATTTTGGTCATTTTTCGCAAGGATTTTGAAAAATTTTCAGAAAATTTTAAAATCACATTTCAATATATATAACATGTTTCTATGCTTAGAATGAGTTTTTATCATCATTTAAACCTTTGTCATATGTCATCCATTTTTGTCGAGAAATCAGGACGTAATCATTTTTTCATTTTTTTGGGCCCTGGCTTGGGAAAATTATTAAAAATTATGATTGACCAATTTCTCGAAATTTTGAACGTAACCATGGGGATCAGAATTTTGAGATTCCTGCTTGATTGTTTAGAAGTAAAATCAGAAGGAAATAGAAAACAATTATAATGGAAAGTAAGGGTTTACACCAGCGCCCTAACTGATCTTCTAAGTTCCCTTCACAGGTTCTATTTGGACAGACTCTATTTCCTGCCTTCTCAATATTCAACACATGATATTTACAAGAAAGGAGGATTACATGCACTCTTTAAGATGAATACAAGGTTTACACAAGGGCTATAGTGTTTTGGCTAAGGAGGACTCTTTTATCAGAAGCTAATCTCTCTTTCACATTTTGAAATTTACCCTTCTTTTCTTTTTTCCTTCCTTGTAATGAGCTCCTTTGAATGAGAGTCCTTTTATAGGCTTCAACGTAGTCATTTATAGCTATTGGAGAGAATTCAAACTCAGTCAACCATTGCATGAGTTGTCCTTTTCATACAACTATTTTTATGTCTGTTATTTCTGTCATTTTTACAGCTTCTAGAGTCCAATTCAATTGATTTAAGCTTCCTTCTTTTGAGGATAGCTAACATAAATTCAAATTTGAATTTATGATAGGTGGTGTTGATTGGCTCTTTAGTGGTTCATTCCTTGATAGCTTCTAAATCTGGTCAAGAATGTTGCTTCTAAAGATTGGCATTTGTAGGATTCTTCTTATGGTTGCTTCTTGTAACTGTACTGCTTGTGTGGTAATCTTCTATGCATTTGGTTGCTTTGTTTTCTTTAGAACTTGATGATCTATGTATCTTTTTGCTTCTGAATACTTATTGATCTGCATTAGGACATGCTCCTTCTGGTGCAGGTGCTTCTAAACAATACAAATATTTGTATCCTATTCTTTGTTTAGTCTTGCACCTTTTGGTGACCTTTCTTATCATGTGTAACTTCTTGCCTTGTTACTCCTTGACTAGATCCACCTTCCGATCATATTTTTGATCATATACAACTTTTGATCTTGCTGCACTTTGATCTTTTGAATAGCATATCAGCCTTGTATGCTTCTCATTAGCTTTTGTACTGGTAGGGCTACTTTTGAACAACAGAACCTATTTTTGGAGGTTAGTATACTTCACATTGATGCTTTCCACCTTCTTCCATGCTTTTTAATCAAGTCTTGTTCTTATAGGCACAACTTAAAAGCAAACCATTAGTAATCTTGCAGTCTAGAAGACTTAGAATTTGCTTCTTGAAAATTTGTTATCATTGAAGCTTAATCATATAATGGATTTGACCTCAACAGTAACGTCTTGTGACGTCGCATTGAACAAATTGACAGTAAATGCAAAAATAATTCAAGTTTAAGAAGAGGTTATTTAATTTAATTATAAAAATGCATTTAAATTTCTTGTATTGCAAAAAAAAAGAGGTATACAGTACATAATGATTGATTAAACATATTTAAATAACCACAACGTAATTATTGAATAAAATACCTCCATAAAAGAAATAACGTTGTACTGCGTCTCCTAGTGCTACTTGCCATGATGCGAATAAAATGTGCTAATACCAAAATAAGTCATAATACCAAAATACATGTCATATAATCAAAGTCAAAAGGAAGTAACAAAATACATAAAAAAAGGAAGGGGGCAATCCTAGATACACAAAAGACTCCTAACTAGCCACACTAACCCTAAGACCTACTATTGAGAGACCTCTGATAAGCTAGTAATGTGAACAATAGATTGACGTTGTGGTCGTCCTAAGGTGGAAGAAGTCATTAATCGATCTCTAGGAATATAAAATGATGCCCTCCACATCTCCTTAATTGGAAAATTCAGCTCCATGAACATGTTCATCGTAAATGAGATCATGGGTACCCCAACTGGGATATATGTGAAAGCAGTGTCCCCCACGTAATGAACGTTTTGATTGCTGAAGTCAATTTTTGTAACACCCCTACTTTTGTATATTAATTATTCTGTATGTTTAAAAATTGTTTTTAAGTCATCAATATATTTAGAACAATTAATAATAATTTTAGAAATTTTTCTAGAATTTATTGAGATAATTTTTATAAAATGACAAAAATACCCCTAGTTGACTGTTGGAACCAATCGGGGACTTTTTGACCTCAAAATATTTTGAAAATTTTATATTAAGTATCTCTCATTATAAAAACTTTATTTTGAGAAAAAAGTAGTGAAAAATATAATAATCCTATTTTAATTCTTCCACTGTTTTTTATATACAATTCTGAAAAATTGGAAATGAATTTTAAAATTCTGACTCCCACCATTTTGCTCAAAATCTCAAGAGCTATTTAATCGTGATTTTTAATAATTTTCCGAGTCGGAGTATGGAGAAATTAGAAAATGACAATTTTATTCCTATTTCTCAACATTAAGAACTGACATGAGGAAAAGATTCAATTGACATTAAAATGTCAATTTGAGCTTGGAATTATGTCATATATATTAAATTATATTTTTGGAAATTTTTGGGAATTTTCTGGAATTTTTGTGTAAAATGACCAAAATGCCCTTGCGTGTCTAATAAGTCAGCCAGTACTGGTTTGACATTCAAAAAGGGTGAAAATAGTAATTTTAGTTTAATTATGGGTAAAGTATTCAATTTTAGAATTTTGATACAAATTTTGGTATTTATTGAATTAAAATGGATTTTCTATGAATTTTCTAGCTTAAAAATACAAAATAAAAACATATAATTTGAAATAAATTAATAAAAATTAAAATTTATTATTAGAAATTTATTTTTGATGAAAATTAATGTATTTATCCAGTTTTGCATTAAAATACATTATTTTGATATTAAAAGCTAAAATTTTCAAGTTTAAGCGTTTTTGTCGGTATCGGTTAATTCACCTACAGATAAAATTTGACACATGGAGGCTTGGGACAGCTGGTGGAGCACGTCCCCAACCCTAAAATAGGTGATTCACCACCTATTTGAGATATGTGTCCCTAAATTGGATTAAAAATAAATAAAAATTGGATTTATGACATAATGGTGACATAATGGATGATGTAAATATTTGGACACCTAACCCCCCTCCTTCTTCTATAAATAGGCCTCAAAGTTTTCAGATTTTCACTCATCCTTTCCTCTCCCAAGCTAGAGAGCTTCTCTTTCTAAAGTTTTCTCTCTCTAAAATATTTTTTTGTCTAGTTTTTATGTTAAAATTTTGCTAGTTTTCAACTAGTAGAATTTCTCCTCCTAGAAGCTTTGCACCAACAATTCCATCCTCTTCATCAACTATCTTAGAGGTAATGGGGGGAGTGGGGTTGGTTCTAAATTACTGTCACTTTGCATGTTGGTAGGAAGGGTTTTCCTCTAAACCCGTTTAGGCTTAAATTTTAGTATTGTTATTATTGTTTAAAGTTAAACTTTAATTTTTACTAAGTTGTTACTCTGCCCAAATTTAGATTATTAAATCATAATTACTAAATTGTTACTCTGCTCAAATTTTAATTATTAAATTATACTTGCTAAGCTGTTACTCTGTTTAATTTTAGAAAATTAAAATGCGTTTGCTAAGCTGTTGCTCTGCTCAATTTTAGAAAATTAAAATGTATTTATTTAGTTGTTATTCTGCCAAAATTTTAGTAATTATACTATAATTGCTATGTCGTTATTCTGTTAAAATTCTGGTATTGTGCAATTTCTGCAAAATAAGGCAGAAATGTTGATTATACTGGTGCTCAAGTTAAATGAGACCAGGGAAACCTCTGCTTGAGAAGTTAGGAATTGATAGTTTAGTGAGTAATGTAAAGCAAATGACATGTAGTGACATGACACCCTGCTAGGGAAGCCACAGTTTGGTACGCTGAGGAATGAAAGGCAGGGACCTACTTGCGAAGGTCTTGGGGGTAGGCATCGAGTGGTGAAGGTCCCAATGGCCAGGGTAGTGCCCTTGAGCTGGGATATTCGCCTGACCAAACTCGATAACCCCGACAACTGCTCAGCATTCCAAGATTGGTTTGAGAGTATACTTCTATAAATGGATATCCTAAATTGTTATTTTGTTCCTCAATGATGATGAGGACTGTACCATGTGATGGTGTTGAGAGAGGTATATGTACTCCCAGTCACTTCCCAGGTTCTGTTGAGAACTATTACCCACTAATGGGAAGTATGGATCCATACCTAGTCAAGGGTAGTCGGATACAACTTAGAATGAATCTTAGGATCTCTTGTGTTGTCAGTTGTGTTTTGTTTTTGTTTTATGGTAGATTTCCTACCGCACATGTAAAAGTGATTTTAGAACAAAACACCTCACTCCATTATTTTCTTTTGTGTATGATTGGTCGTGATTATTGAAGACGACATTAACGCTCCATGATGCTGAGTACGAGATAGAGAACATCTCAACGAGGGAGGACCTGAAGACCTATAGTATTTTCTTTTTGTATAAGGGATAGGGTAGATAAATACTGCTCTGTATAGGATCTCTTTTGATGTATATAGTGGGCTAGGTAGTATATGTATTTCGATGTACTTTTGTTTATGACTGTTATGTATTACTCAAACCATGATGTACAGTTTTATGAAATATATATATATCTTTCATATTTTATTACCATTTCCAAATTCTGTTAAGTTTGGAATTTCTTTTAAAACTGGAAAAATTTTGCACACATTTTTATTTACTTAAACTTAATAACTAAATTAATATGAATTATATTTAAAATTAAATGGGTGTTACAAATTTGCCATGCATCATGACTTTTAATGATGTGCTTCGCAAACTCAATGTTTAGAGTTCCCATATGCTGTTGATTGTGTGCCATCTGTTCCAGTGACATGTGCATCACGGTCATCACACAAATACAAGCAAAAAGGATAAGCATGCAAAACATAGATACTACAAAAGTACATGCATAATGATATATTTCATACATGCAAAAATAGATATAAACAAATACCAACGCCAACAACAATCATAACATACAACATAAAATTCAATCATAGTAACAACATAACAACATTTTGCACGTAAATCAATGTAATATGTCTAATAACCGATGCATGTGACAGACTTAACTCCATTTTGTTTGAGCGATCAATTGGTAATATGAGAAAAAAATTGTTGGAAAGAAAAAGACAAGAATGAACACATTTTGATGGGTCACTAGTGCTATTGCAACTTGTACATGAGATTCAAATTGTACAAAACAATTGATTAACTTTCTTATGGTGATAGGAAAAAATCCTTAAAATCAAAGGAAGTGCATTGTTGAATGTGAGATCAAATAAAAAAAAAAGTTTCCTCCATCTCCTTTCTCCTTGTCCAATACTATACAAATCGTAAATATAATATGCTTTAAAAAACAAGATACAAGTATGACAATATATATTCAATAAAATATAACAATATTTATAAATTACTTATATTTTATTAATTTATTTTTCTTAATATAACTAGTATTTATATTGGTTCACCATCATTATTAAAACGTTTAATATAGGCATAGAAATGGATAAAGGTAGGAAGGCACACAGAGGATTTTATATTGGTTCACTCAACTTGAGCTACGTCTAATTCCTTCGTCCTGAAGGTTTTCTACTAACAACCTTTGGTTACAAGCAAGTATTGTTCTCCGTCTCTTTAGGCTTAACAAAGCGATCTACCCAGATCACTTAACCATCCAAGTATTCTTTAGTCACTAAGCCTTTCCGGGCTTTCATAATGTGAAACAGTTGTTTAACAAATTAAGTCACAATGTGAGGGTGTGAAAGTTTAAGAGTAGTATAAGAACTTTTCTACAAAGAGTTTGAAGGTTTTCAGAGTCATCTAGTAAACACAAGGTTCATTGTTGTTCTCTATCTTTCTTCTCTTTTGAATTGATATATATAGTCTTTAGAAGATATTCAGTTGAGATTTCTAGCTTCAGTCTTCAAGAGAGAAATGTATGCACGTATATCAAGTTTGTGGTAAAGTCAGAAAAGTAACTTTTGTTTTGCACTAAAATGGAAGGTGCAGTACTGCGTTAGGGAGCTGCTTTTCTGAACATTCTTTATTTAGGTTTAATAGCTTGACAGGTTGACTTCCTTTTTCTACAACGCTGTGCTTATATAGAAACATATATCTAATTTGTATTTAATGCTCAGACACTTAAACTTTAGATCATTTTAAGAGGTAAAGACTAGTCTTGATGTATTTGTGAAAACACATAGTTAAAGCAATTTTAAAACTTAGTCGAGAAAAACTTACACATAGACTAACATCATACACGAGCCTAATGGATGCTTGCTATATACTAGTGTGTTGGACACCAGATATTATAAAACGCGTTGGACAATTGAAAAACCTTTTTCAACAAAACCTTGCGAAAACTTAAAATTTAATAAGTTATTATTATCTTCAAAACTTGAGGGATTAGACGTTTCATACATTTTTCGTTCTAACAATATTGTTGTTGGCTTTAATCTTTTGAAAAAATTATTAAAAAAATAATAATAATCAAATTTAAATAAAAAGGTTGTATGAATTTAATTGGCATACACTGATAGTGTAAATAATTTTTTTATATTGTTATACAATCATAGATTGTCGTATAATTAAAAATTATCAACTATTGTAATAATTACTTTAATAATCATATTTATAGTTATTTCTATTTAATTGACAATGTAAAATTTTTTAGAATGACAATATATTCCAATTAAAATCGTGTTATATTTAAGTTATGACAATGATCCACTCATTATGACATTATCCTTGGAAAAATCTACATTAAAAGGTCTTAAAGATAAACCTATCAAACATTTTTTTCCTAAAAAGAATAAACTTTAATATGAAAGTAGCCGTATAGGTCATTTAAAGAATAACTGTTTTTTAAAAATAATTACTTTTTTAGTTTTCCATACGTTTGTTTAAGCTTTTCAAAATAACTAGAAGATGAAAAAAAATATTTAAAATCTGATTAAAATCAAAAGCTATTTTGAATAGCTTTTCATAAAATTAATTGTTTTTTTTTAAAATAATTTTTATGACTGTAAACAAACATAAATTAGCTTTTGCTTTTTTAAAATCTCTAAAAAATAATTAGTAGATTATTTTACATTAGAATCACCTTTTCTTAATATGTAACAAAATGGCCCATAATATGCATATCGATATCAAGTACGACTACAAAATGTCATCAATTTCAAAGTATCCATACATTGTAATAATGCCTTGCACCCATTATGATCATGGATTTGGTGGGAAAACCTTTGGCTCCTCATGCAACAGATATTTAATGTTATAGTGTCAATCTTTTCACACTCCTTCACTTTCATTGGTATCCAATAGGTCAACGTCAAACCTTGAAAGGAGCAAGATTCAAAAAATATCGAAGTTGTGTTGTAACCTTGCTCCCTATTTGATTCTAGGCTAAGGAGAGGGTACATTTCATTTGGCCCTATGTGAGCGAAACTATATTTAACCTCCATGACATGTTAGGTAGGTCATCAAGTGGTTGCAAGAAGGGAAAGTTCGTTGGAGGGCAGAAGTTATTTAGTAGTTGAGATGGTGACACTTGTATAGACTCTGAAACTCAATTAGTAAAATCTTGGAGTAGAGATAATGTAGTTAAAGACTCAAAGTCCATACCTTAGAGGTTGTGCGAAGTTGCTATTTATAGGCATTGGTCAAGGGATACCCGATCTAAATGGATATATACTCAAGTTGAACAGTATACCTGGCGTAGACTAGGTTTCAGCATGAGAACCCAAAAATTGTTAGATGACAATAGCTTCTACGTAGGACTGACAACTTGAGAATGCCTCAAGTCCTTTGTTGATAGTAACATGTGACTGATAAAACTTACATTTCCTAAGTAGTAACACACCTTTTAAGATGAGACGGGACATTTCTAGATTCTCGTGTTACTCGGCCAAGGAACCTAATCCAAAATGCACTCATGGACTGTGTGATGCATCTTTGGTCAGGTTCGAGGTCATCTTCAACTTGAGTGTTCTAGGGTTCACATTTTGGATCAAGTTTGCCTGTGTTGGGCATTCTAGGAACCCAGTCCAGAACTCTCCCATTGCTTCAGAACTAATAATCGTTTTTTTTCTGTATGACCAATGTTATACAAAGCACCCTCTACATCTCAATTTCATTGAGGAAGTAATAGTAGTAGAAGGATGATTCTGCTTCTTCACATCAGCGTTTGCGTTGTAGTACGATCAACGTGGTACTTTGAACTTGTGTCTAGCGGGAGAAGAGTTATCTAATGAAGCTTCCTCTAGAGACCTCTAAGTTCTTCAACATAAACGGTCTCCACTTCGTCATGCTTGCACCGAAAGCTTTCTATTTTCTTTTCCAAATTTTTTTGAGTTGTTCCCAAGATATCTTAGTTTGAAAACAAAAACATGAAATCTTCAAATAAAGGAACCATTATTACCTTCCATATGCTGCATCAGAAGTTCTGTTAAATGTCGGATGTGGTAATGACGATATTTCAAATCTCAGTTTCAACAAGTAAACGAACATTTGCTTATGTGTAACAAGATGTAGTTTATACAAACGCCAAAAATAAATGCAAGGAATGAGGCTGTTACATTTTAGTAATTTTGGATAAAAAATGATTTCTCAAATTTATATTGAAAGGAGGGAAATAATCATGGTTTTACAAGACATATTTCATATCCCTCCCAGACAAAACCCAGTACAAAATGTGTGCAGTTCTTACTAGTTCCACCCATAATCTTTACAACATATTGGTCAGGTTAACACCGACCAAGCCTTGCGAATATATTAAAGAGCAGCAGACACAAGAAATGTGCGAATCCTCTGCAACAACTCAGCCTTTATGGAATCAGGAACGGAGGCTGCAAAAAACAAGTTTGACAAGTTCTCTGTCTTGTCAGTGGGACATTTTTGTGGAAAGGAAAACCAACACCATGGTATAATCGTTCAGTTTCTAATGTTCAAACACATAATACTCTGCTCAATAAGGGCTACTTAAAATATTTCTCAATAGATTATGAAGATTTCCTTGCGTGGTGTTGACCTAATGAGGTGCTTCAACCAAGTAAATATCAATTATCTATATGCACAACAACAACAACAAAAAAGCCTTATCCCTCTAGGTGAAGTCGGGTTACATGGATCATACGGCACCATTAGGCCCAGTAATTTTATATGCAGAAAAGAAAAGTAAATCAAATTATGAAACAATTAATTCACTACCTCGGCCCTTCGGGGTGATTACATGTACAAGTTCATCAACAGTAACATTATTCCTCCCTTTCTTCTTCACAACGGCTCTGCAGTAAAAAGGGCAATAAATTCCAACTTTCAGAAGTTACACAAACTAGTGTTAAAGCATGAACATAAAAGGGGAGAAACAATCAGAAAAGAACAACAAGGGGAGATAAAACAGCAAAGTTGACAGAATGTAAGCGTGGGAGAATATCTGATATAACCATGGAATCATTTTGTGTACACAGTCTCGTATTAAGTGCCAACTAAAGCATGTACCAATGAACCTAGCACTACATACACAAAGCAGGCACCAAGCCAAAACCAAAAGTAAAAGTAATTCACTAATTCCTTATGCCAAACAACACAGCTTGCATAGAAGCAACTTTAATTTGCATCTATATCTATATGTCTATACAGTTAAGAGAAATTGGAGCATGATACATCTTTGCTGAGCCAGTACAACATAAAACAACTTGAACTTGTTTAAGACAGAACATAATCCTAGTGCTAATGAAAATTTCATTTATAATTGGAAAGAAGTCGGTTTAGTTATTTGATATAGCAAACTGCCTGTGGTCTCTGATATTTTAAACCAAAAGAGCATAATGTCAGATGCCTAGAGTATCGGAACCTTTCATGTCTTTGTCAATACACACTATGCGAAAAACAAATTAAAGGGTATAAGCATATGAGAATGTGTTTGGCTCGTGGCTCCCCTAAGTAAAAGTCTCAACATAGAAAATTAAGAAGTGAATTGTGCTAGTGCTCTGAATGGGAAAACTGGAGTCTAGAAATACAATGGCAAATATTTGCTTTCAAATTTGAATCCTTCTGTATTGAATTGATAATAAATAAACCTAGAACCCCAAAAGTGCCCTGCAAATGACTTTCTAAAAAAGAGAAAGAAAAAGAAAAAATATATCATGATGAAAAAATACAAATGAGTTTAATTTCTATACATTGTTAGTGTAAATTTTTTTTTATATTAATTAAAAATTATCATAGGTATGACTTTTAAGGTGATTGTGATTAAAGTCATCAAACTTACTATATATGACAATGACAATTTGTTATTAGATGAGAGTGTAAATTTTTTTTTATACTGTCAGTTCAAACACTATTTACTCAATAAAAATACCTGCAGAGAGCTTTCATTTCATCCTTCCAACCACAATCAACAAGCCTTTCCCTCAACAGCTCCATCAGGCGCTCCTTCTCTCCAGTCTCGATCAACTGAACAGGCATTCAAGAAAACCAACAACAACCGTAACATCCAAAACTAACAACTTAACTAACCTTTCAAGACCCGTAACCACTCTAACAAAAAAGTAACAAGTGAAACTTGAAACTGACTTAAAAAAAGAAAGAAAGAAAGAAAGAAAAGATGATCAAACCTTGATGTTGATGAGCTCTTGAAGCGTGGGTTCCCTTTCAGGGGCATTTTCGACCACATCTGGTGTGGGGGGTCGGTTCACTGATGCCTTCGGCTTCCTTGTGTTTCACAAAACAAACAAACAAACAAACAAACCCGATTACGTGTCATGCTGAAATATTAAGAGGATCGTAACATTTTCATTTTTATTTGACGAAAAGGGTTTTAATTGTTTTGATTTGAAGGACGCAGCAACTGCGGGTAAGAGCGTGAAACGGAAGGTGGGTGCTCACATGGTTCAATAAAAAGATACGATGGTTGGATAGAGCGAGAGCACAAGGAGGTCGATCGCTCGGGGTACCCAAACGCACTGTCGCCTATGCCCTATCTCGTCTCTGTGATCCTGGCTGCGAAACTTTTTCCTCTTTCACCTTAAACGACGAATTGTGTTTGGACATTGGAACCGCCTTATTCCGTTTATCTTTTTCATTATTTTCGGTAAATATCTTCTAAGTGTACATTTTAAAAGATAATACTAACTAATTATATATCACTTTAAATATAATTTTTAAAATAAATATTATAAAAGTTAATAGTCTTTAATTGTAAAACAATATAATGACTGTATGAAAAACTTTTACATTATCACAGTATTTTAGTTAAATTGTTTGAAGATTTCAAATTTAACGCTCAGTTAATATAAAGATTTTTACATTATTAATTAATTAAAAATTATCTTAAATGTGACTTTTAAAGTAATTATTAAAAAATTAATAATATTCAATTATATAGTAATTCATGATTGAATAATATTATAAAAACCTTACTCTGTGTTAGTATAGTTCAATTAAATTCTTTAAAAAATAGTTTAATTTTGATACATTGTCATCTTACATTATCAATTAATTAGATTTTTTTTTTTAAAAATGAATTTTAAAGTAATTATTATAAAAGTCAATAATATTCAACTACACGGCAATTCATAATTAGATGGCAATGTAAAAAACTTTTATGTTGTTAGTGTATTTCAAAAATCCTTTAAATTGTCTTTTCCAATAATTTTTACTCAATTAAAATTTTCAAATTTGTAGTTTTAGTGCATTGTAAATTGTAAATGTTGAATTATTATTGACATTTGGGAAGCTCATATTCAACTTCAAATTGAAGAAGATAAAGATTTTAAAGGTGTTGAAATCGTGAAAAATAACAAATTGACACTATCCATTATCATTAGAAGGGTGCTAGAGATATTGGGCTCTTATGGTATATGTACACATTTCGACATTTGGCTAACGAATAAGTCAACTTCAAAGTGGATTTATTATTCAAAGAATGTGTTGTGATTAGTGGGCGCCTATCTGGTATAGTGAGGTCCTCTACATGCAGCCACTATATAAAAGGGGTTTTATGAAGAGTTATAACGTTCCAAATCAAGTTCAAGAGAGGAAATCACCTGTTTGTGATCACTTGTAATGAAGAAGTCTCATGTGAGAATATTTATCATTATTTGTAACTCTTGAGTGAGGAACACGAGTTTGTAAAAAAATATACAGCTTGGGAAAGATTTTTTAAGTTCGTTCAAAAGACTTGTAATTTTTACTTGTGATAGTAAATATTTGCTGAGACATTTCTATAGATATAAGTAAAAGATGTCGAACCACATTAAATATGTATTTGTTAGAACATCTTTGTGAAGGTAGACAAAATATTGAACCACATTAAATTTGCATTTCCTTTGTTTTCTCTATAGTGTTTTTTGTATTGTGTTTCCATTTTCGATCCTTATTGTTGTATGCAGATTTTTTCGAACAAATTCCAACTTCCACATATTCTATTGTTTACATGCAAGTTTTCCAACCAAATTGACAGAAATTAGCTGATGCAGTAAATTGTGTTCGTATTTGTAATACAAAAAGATGCATTTAATAATCAATTATGACAATATTAAGATAAATCTTAGCAATACATTATTTAACGCAACATTCTCTATTATTGATCTCACTTTTCATGATTTTTTAATTTCTGATAAATATTAACCAATAATAAAAAATGTATTAAAAAAAAAAAGTGTTGTTAGTACTCTTTTATGAATTAAATATGATATATTTTTCATCGATCAAAAGTCAATAGTTCATATAATTTAAATTCTTAAACTTGTAGCAACCAAAGACAAAAGAAATCCTTCAGTTGGATGTCCATTAACATTTGACTTTTCTTTTTTTACTTTTTTTTTTTAATTTTTTTTCCCTTGTGGCATTTCTGGCCTAGCTTTATACCAAAAACAGAGCTATTTGTATTTTAGTCTCGACATGGGTTTAAAGATCAATTACAGTTATTGCTATCAGATTTATCTTGTTAGAGTTTTGGATTATAATGACCAGAGTCTTGGATTAATGATCTTCAATAATAAACTGGAACCAGGAACAGGAAGGTATCAGACAATTTGTTTTACAACAGTGGGAAGGTGTATGTCAATAAGCAGAAGCTCTTCTGCCCTGTTCTCTGAATCAACAGATAATAAGCCAACTTCCATTTCTATCTCATCTACTCAGCTGCTGAATGTAGCTCTTCCATGTTCCAATGAACCCCGACAGATAAACAACATTTGATCACCCAAAACAAGCACACAAGTAAGAACATAACTTATGTAGAGCTTTGCCATTTACTACATTTTGATAAAATTTTTGGTAGTGTGTTGTCTTAACTCAGCAAGTCAGCATGATGAAGGCTATACCTGTATATTTACGCAACAGAAACACTAAGCGATATGAAAGGAGCCAATACCAGGGTCCAGGGATTGGATAGAAGTAACAACTTTGTAAGTTTCTCAGCTGATATAAGGGGCTTCAACACCACGCATTTTTGTATTGTTCCTGCTCAAGTAGTTCTGAACAAAAATCAATGATATCCTTTGAACCTAGCGCAGTATACTTGCGTGCTTGCAACTAGGATGTGATAATATGTCATTTTGTAGTATTCTTACTATCCATCTTTATGATACAGCAGCAGTGAAGCAACACTTCTTCATTTAGCACCATAACTATTTTCAAAATGACAGCATCAGTTGATCAAGAAGTGTGCACCAGTATAACTCACTTCCTCACCTTTTGTTAATAATGAAAGAATCAAATCTCTTCCACAATGACTGGTCGTTCTATACACAAGGCATAATATGATAGAAACTCTAGGTGGCGACAAGGCTCCACCCTGGAGCCTTCTTGAGTCTCTCTTCTTTCATCGTCTTCCTCAGTCTCAAAACTTCCTGCCACTGTCCAGCCTCCGCATACATATTTGACAAAGCAACATGAACCCCATGATTCTGAGGTTCCAGAGCAAGAATTTCCTTCACCACTCTTTCAGCAACCTGAGTATTCCCACTATTCCTGCTAGCTGCCAACAAAGCTCCCAAAATAACCACATCAGCCTTCCACGGCATTCCTTTCACCAGTTCCTCCGCCTCCAGCAACCTCCCCCCTCGCCCAAGAAGATCAACCAAACACCCATAATGCTCAATCTTCGGCTCAATTCCATACACTGACTTCATCAAACGAAAAGCCTCTCGACCAACATCAATCAACCCAGCGTGACAACAAGCCGATAAAACACCCACAAAGGTGACACCATTGGGAACAACAGCCCGCTCCTTCTTCATCCTCTCAAACAAATCAAGAGCATCCTCCACATGTCCATGAGCACCCAACCCACAGATCATAGCATTCCAAGTAACAACATTCCTCTCCGGCATTCCATCGAACAGCTTCCGCGCCATCTCAATCTCCCCATTCTTCGCATACATGTAAACCAACGCCGTCCCAAGAATCACTCCCTCTCCAAGTCCAACCCCTTTCACCTTCATAAACTCATGAATCCTTTCCCCGAGCTCGAGACACCCTGACCGGGCACACGCAGACAACACCGAAGCCAGGGTCGCACCGCCTGGCTCAAATCCCTCCCCAACCATCTCATCAAAAAGCTCCAAAGCCTCGTTGGAGCAGAAATTCTGCGCGTACCCACAAATCATCGTGGTCCAGAGGCTCGAGCTTCTGTCGGGACTTTCATCGAACACGTGACGGGCATCGACGCAGTTGCCCGACACGGAGTAACACCGGACCAAAGCGTTAACCACGTGGGAGTCGGAGGCCAACCCGAACCTGATGACGTGGACGTGGACCTGTTTGCAGGCTCGCAACGAGCGCAACTGGGAGCACGCCTTGAGGAGGAAGGGGAAGGTGTGTTTGCCGGGGGAGACGCGCGTTCGGCGCATGGTGACGTAGAGGGAGAGCGCGTGGGGCGCGTGGGGCTGGGCGCGGATGAGCGTGTTCCACATGAAGGCGTTGGGGCGGGGGGTGGCGGAGCGGAAGATTCTGGAAGCGTGGGAGAGGTCGCCGAAGGGGGAGAGGGCGCAGGAGGAGAACAAGCGGCTCACGGCGAACGGGTCGGTGGCGATCACGGCGGAGACGATCATCTGGGCGTGGACCTGTTTCAGCTGCTCCAGGGTCGTGCATTTGTCGGCGAGGTGTGCCAGAGTTGACAGGGTTCTTAGCGGCGATGATGACTTTGGCGCCAACATTTGAAGACGACATTATACTAAGCCAGGTGGGAGTGGGAAGAATAGCTGACCATTAGATCGTGTTTGTTCCAAAGTCTTTTTAATTATAGGTTTAATTACACTTTCTACCTTCAAACAGTTTTACAATTTCGTGAATTTTGTCATTTTAAATTTTTTTTTGTAAATTTTATTTTTAATTTATAAAATATTGTAAATTTTACCTACAAATAAAAAAGAAGTTTAATAGTTATGCACTGTTAATGTAAAAAGTTTTATACTGTCATCTAATCATAAATTACCATTAATATAACTTTTAAAGTATTTATTATAAAAGTCAACAAACTTACAATAAATAGTAGTTTATGATTGGATGACAGTATAAAACTATTTTACACTGCCAGTGCATCACCTATTAAACTCAATAAAAAAACTATCACAATTAAAGAAAAATTGCCACAAAATATTTTAATTATGACAGTTTTTCTATGATATGACAAAATTCGTCATGTTTTGAAAATTAGAAGGACAAAATTTGAAAAATTGTAAAATTTTGAGAGAAAAAATGTAATTAAACCTTAATTATATGAGTTATATCTTCTTATTAATCCTCATACAAATTCTCCTGTTACCTTGAAAGTATTAAAAATGTGTTTGATGATTTAAAGCAATTTTGTTAGAGAACAAATATATACAACGTAAAACCAAATACAAGCGACTTAATTAAAATTAGATAGTAGGGTTTATTAAAGAATTTGAGTCTTTTACAATATTTTCTTTTTATCATTATTATTTTAAAAAAATTAATAACACACTTTATAGTATTAACCGAAATATCAAGTGGGTATAAATTAAGCCCATTAAATAATTTGAATTTCATTTCTTATTTAATAGGATTCACGTAAAATTTAGTCAATATCAAAAAATTTTGAATAGAATTTTATTTCTAAACTTTTATTTTTGTAATTATTATAAGATAAAAAGGATATACAGTAATAGTGTAATTTTTTTTACCCTGTCATTTAATCACAAACTACTATGTATGATAAGTTTGTTGATTTTGATAATAATCACCTTAAAAGTCACAATAATGCTGATTTTTAATTAGTTGATAGTGTAAAATATTTTATATTGACAATGTATATCTATTAAACTCTTATTATAATAGTTCAATAATTTAAATTATAATAATAATAAAATTAACTTGGCCAATTGGGTTTCACAAAAAAAGGTCAATTAGATAAAGAATTTTATTATTTTTATAATATTTTTTTAGATAAAATATGTTTTAGGTTCCTTTATTTTCGATCAACTTGGTCTTAGCCATATAAATTTTAAAATCTATGAATTTGATCTCCACGTTTCTAAAATATAGTGAAATTAGTCTATGATGTCATGTGTTAGCTACATAAATGCCATATGATAATTACATCACACATGACTAACACATGGTGACCATTTGTCATTGTTAGTCACATAAGCAAACAAGACTAATGATGTTACAGATAAGTGACTAATCTCACAAATTTTCGAAAATGTGAAGATCAAATTCATCAATTTTAAAATATAAGAACTAAGACTAATTTTGATCAAGAATAAAGATATTTAAAACACATTTTTCTCATTATTTAAATTTAAAAAACTTGATTTGAGATAAAACAATCTTTATTAAAACATTTGTCAACGTGACATCGATCTTTCCTTTGAAATATCAATTTTAGGAAAGTAGATTCACCACATAATAATTTAAGAAACATAAAAAAAAAGAGTTCCACTATTATATTTTTCATAAATGAAAGATTAAAAAATAAATAATTTTGAGAGATTTTTTTTATTATTTATAAAAACTAAAATCATATTTAAGGCTTTCTGAAAAAAAATAAATAAATCATATTTGAGGCATGTGTGAAAATATAAATTCACAGTGCGAACACGAACACAAGCTGTGCACCCATTGGTTAACGAAGTGCAGTAGTCAACTGAAAATGAAGTGGCGCGAAACAGATACCATAAGCTCGGCTGTGGTCACAACTACCCTTACGTTAACAGCAATCTTAGACAATCCAAACCCAAGACAAAAGTCACCGTGTGCATTGCGCATCCATTCAGCTCTCAACTCAACGAGCAAGCAACTATTCTGAAGCAAACCCGCGTTTCTTCAATTCAATGGCTTCCACGCCTTTCTCCACCCTCTGCCACTTCCACAAACCCACCCTCCGCGTCCTAGCTTCGGACAGGTTCAGCTTCGGGGGCGGCTCGGCGATCGCGTTCGGAAAGGTTCGGAAGAGCCGGAAAATAGGAACAATCCCCGTTTGCAGAGCAGGTTCTGCTGTCGTCTTCCGAGACCTCGACGCCGACGATTTTCGCCACCCTCTCGATAAACAGGTGCGCCCGATTTCGCGTTTCTTCGTGCCTCCTTACAATTTTTAGCATAAATTATACTGGCAACTTTTGAGATTTTTTGAAATTGCACAAAACTCTCCTTTATATTTTAACGATTACAACAACTTTTTTATAGGAGTACACTTGTACATAGGGTGATGTTTTTTAAATAATAAGGAGGCTAATGTAATATAAAAATAGTATCCATGTAATGTTTTTTAAATAATTAAAGCATTAGCTAGTGTAGGAATAAAAAAATGAAGGGTATCGGAAAAAATTTGACGAAATTTTAAGAAATGTTAATATAATTTATTCAAATTTTTATGGTTCGGTCAAACGGAGCTTCACGCTCTGAACTGTTGAATTTAAGTAGTGCTTCTCTTTCACGCTTTTTGGTTTTTGGGAAGCGCTAATGATTGGTGCTGTGGTTTTCATTTTAATGTTCCAGAATACGCTGATACTGAGAGCGATTCCGGGATTAAACGAACTGGGAAGAGCTCTTCTAGGTAACAAACAGATGCCTCGTGTTTGAAGTGGCGCAGTTTAGCTTTTTCCTTCATCAGTTTTGGTTTTGCTGATTATTATGAAGTTCTGCACTGATCTTTTTGGTTTTTCTTTTGCACCGTTTTTCTAGTGGAGGATGGGGATTTATTGAGCAATGGTACTTGTACAAAGTTATACTCACAGAAAGATTCTTGTATAACCCTCGTGTACCCAACTTGGGTGTTCTAAGTAATAAAGTATTGGACAAAACTTAGATGGAGTTTTTTAGGGGCATTTGGTATTATTATCCAATCAAAATTGGAGTTTTTCGTCCATAATCTATGTTGACCTTTAATGCAAACTTTTATTATGCGGATTACTAAAGTGAAACTATAATTCTTATAGGAGAATAGCAGAAAAGCATATAAGAAACTACATTTAAGTTTTGTCCTAAAGTGTTGACTCATCATTAATTGATAAATAGCTTTGATACCATCTTAGAATTTGAGTTTGGGTCTAGTTCAACCTAAAAGTTAGATCATGGGGAGAGGGTTGCCCTCTACTTATATACACTATTTTAGCCATTTTACAATCAGTATAGAATCTCCAACATTCCCTCATGTTGAGGGTTGGACATCTCGCATGTAAGTTTATAAGACTGGACATCTATTGGTTGTCCGATGACAGCCCGACAATAGGTGGCCCGATTAGTCCAACAACAACCATTAGGATAGACTCTAATATCAACTTAGGATTTGGGTTTGAGCATAATTCAACCCCAAAAAGCTAGCTTATGAAGTGAGAGTTGTCTCCCACTTATATATGCTATGTTGGCCATATCACTAGTCAATGTAGAATCTCCAACAAAAGTATTGCTCAAAACTTAGATGGAGTTCTTTAGGTGCATTGGCTGCTATTCTCAAACCAGAATTGAAGTTTCACCTTCATAACCTATGTTGACCTTTAATGCAAACTTTTATTACATGGATTATCAAAGTGAGACTATAATTCTGACAGGAGAATAACACCAAAAGCACATAAGGAACTGCATTTAAGTTTTGTCCTAAAATATTGACTCATCATTAATTGATAAATGTTACTTTTATTTTTGCATTAATAAAATGTCAATAGTTTATTGGCTTAGTACAATTGATGGCTATACTAGGGTAGCATTTGGTACGCACACAGAATAGGATGAAACCAAATGAATTAGAAAGGTTTTGTTTTGTTCTCCTAAATTCCAATCCATTTAGTGGAACCATGATGTGCCATTTTTTTAACTCCATATTTTATTGTGTTCTGTTTTAAAAAATGTGCCAAACATAAAATAGAACCGTGTGTCCGATTGGATTCCATTCCAACATGTCGACCAAACGCATGGTAGACAAGAATCTCATACACTCATACCCCTTGAATATTTCCATGCAAATCACTGGACTACACTTTAATCTCACTATAACTTTTTCTGTGGGCTCCAGATTGTGCACATACTTCACATAGTTTATGCAAGTATCTGAAATTATTTAAGTTGGGAGAAAAAGTCACTCTGTATATTTCTCCACACAGATAGCCACTACTTTGTACTTTTTGCAGAATGCCAGAACAATCAACAATCAGTAATCTAAACCTAGTATAAGAGGCCCATGAATGGTTTTATTATATCTTTAATAGCAAGGACTCCCCATCCATTCATAATATTGTCTGCATGGTTGTGGCGTAGTTATTCTTCACCATATAAATAGTGAATATGTCTGCTTTTATGCAATCAGTGATGTTCAACTGGACTTATGAGGCACAAAACACCACCACTATACTAATTATGAATTTTCACTGCTTATATGCATGCTTTCAGATACTAGTGGGAAAATAGTTTTGTCATTGTAGTATATCCATGTTTCGGATACATAGCTTTTGTTACTCTAGTGCCTTACGTTCAATGATGTATTTGAATAATCTTACACTGAACTGGCGAGGTTGCTCTATGACATGGTTCCCTTTAAATGAATTGCAGGAACTGTAGCTGAGCAGGTTATGCTCCTTGAAAACATTGGGACATCTGTCCTTGTTTCTAAAAATCAGGTATCCATAACAAAGTAAAATAAAATATACTTCAACAAGAACTAGGCAAAGGGCATTAAAGGCAGATATACACTATAATATATAATTTTTTCCTGCATTGAATATTCCTTGCCTATTTGTGGAAATGCAGGGTTTTGTTGTAATCCACTGTTACTACATGCAAGAGGACGAGCTTACAGTCTTGACACAGTTGTGAATGCATTTACATATTTGAACAAGTTCAAATATGTCCATGTATATGCATTTAAAAAAAAAAAAAGCATACATGTTGGTGAAGCTCTGTAATTATCAGTGTGAATTCCACTTTTTTTTTTTTTTTTTTTTGCACAAATGAAAAATCAGAGTCATTCCATTGCCTGTGTATATGAACGTGCATGTGCATCTGTGTAACCATTCTTGATAGAACAGTAAATAAACTTGTCCAACTTTGCCATGTTGTTTCTGATTAAATATATGAGAGCTCTGGAGTATCTGCGCTTCACATTTTTTTTTTTCTGCTTAGTTGAACTGTATGCAGGGACGGATTGAAGGGAGGGCAAGCAGGGGCCTTGGCACCCCCACTCCTCCTTCACTCTTTGAGAACTATATATTAATGTTTTGGGATTAATACTTAGTGTTTCAATTGTTATAATTGATAGATCATTTTTAACTATAAAAATAGTAAAAAATAGGTTTAAAAAGAACAATCTCACAACTTAAATAAACAATATAATGTATTTAATCATTATAATTTAATGTTTATTTAATATTTATTATTAATTTCTTTTTCTAGGCCGCCCTTTAATAGGTTTCTGGACTGTCCCTGACTGTATGACATAATTTATCTTTTAACTACATGTAGTTAGTCAATCTTCCTGTCTGCAATTCAATAATGATAATATGATATTAGGTTTTTATTTTATGCAACATGGATCAACAAATAATGCAATTATGTTTCCCGCTGAGTTATTACCATCTAATGTCACCTCAAATAAGTAAATAGACTTTGCTTCTTGTTTTGTCAGCTTCCTGATCTTTACCACCTAATGCTCGAGGCTGCAGAAATATTAAATGTTGACGCCCCTGATCTATATGTTCGTCAAAGTCCTGTGCCAAATGCATATACATTAGCTATAAGCGGTAAACGACCGTTCGTTGTCATTCATACTAGCCTTGTGGAGCTCCTGACAAAAGCAGAGTTGCAGGTTCTAATTTGTTTCATTATTACATATTTTTAATTTTCAATCCAACTTCTTAACTAGTTTAGTATATCCATGAAGTCACCCCCCCCTCCCACAAAAAAATAAATAAATTCTGCACGGTCTGTATTCCACAAACAATTAGATTTTGGAAGATAGATTTTGAGGTGAATGATGTTGGACGTAGGTTCCATTACATGATATATACGTTCTTTGCCAATATGCCCGATCAATTTATTAGTCAAGAAGCCATGTTTTTCTATCTTATCCATTGTTCTGGTTCGAAAATGTTATTAACTTGTGATCAGCTCACTTTATCAGGCTGTTTTGGCTCATGAGCTGGGTCACCTAAAATGTGATCATGGTGTGTGGCTTACATATGCAAATATTCTAACCCTTGGAGCCTATACTGTACCTGGTAGGTGATATGGAGCGTTTCTTTATTTTTTCAAGTTTTTAATTATGTATGAATACCCACACATGGATATGTGTTATACATTATGGTAAAGTAGTTAACTATGTTGGATGATCAAAGTTGGAGAAACATTTTTTGTTTGACTCCTATGGATTGAACTGGTAATGAAGTCCATGTCACTCTTACCACTAACTGAGTATAACAACCTTGAAGATTTGTTCATAATGCAATATTTTCAAACTTTTTTCTTTCACCTTTGAAAGTGTAGCTTATTTTGACAATGGATATATATTTAACTCTATCTGTTGCGGCTCTTGTTTTAATATTAATTAGAACAAGGAGTTTTTTCATACTTTGCTCAACTGAATTATTCATAAGTTGTACCATTTGTTGTAGGCATTGGCGGTATGATAGCTCGGACTTTGGAAGAGCAGTTATTCCGTTGGCTTCGAGCAGCTGAGTTGACTTGTGATCGAGCAGCTCTTCTTGTTGCTCAAGACCCTAAGGTATGCTGGTGTCAAAAGTCATGATCTATCTGTAGATTGGTTATTGTACATTGATTAAAATATTGAATTATAAATTTTCATTCCCCAACCCCACAAGAGGTCGTCATCTCTGTCCTCATGAAATTAGCTGGGGGATGTCCATCTATGGCTGATCAACTAAATGTGGATGCATTCCTGGAGCAAGCTCGCTCTTATGAAAAAGCTGCTTCCAGCCCAATTGGGTGGTATATAAGGTTTGTAGCGATCTGTTTAGAGCACTAGAAAGTTGTGTTGTGATTTTTTTCATTCAGAAGCTAAACTTCTGTTGCTGATTAGGAATGCACAAACAAGGCAACTGTCCCATCCTCTGCCTGTTCTACGTGCTAGTGAAATTGATGAATGGTCAAGAACTCCAGCTTATAAATCTCTTTTGAAACGTGGAATTCAGATAAAATCACTAGAACAAACAGTCTAGCAGTGCCTGAGTGGATTTTGTTCAAAGTGCACAACAGCTCAAGGTTCTTCGAGGTTAATTTCTTAAAACTCTACAATTTCTGCTTTACTTTTCCGAACTTCATCTAAGACGGTAATATGTCTAAATAATTATTAATCTGTTTGTATGAGCGGTAGGATAAACGTAATACTTGTAATCTGTAGATATTGCATATAACATATGAAGATGGATTACATATAATGACCAAAAACAAAGTCCACATTCCCTTCAGCAGTAGTATTATTACATTTTCCTACTCGGTTTAGGGAATACTTAGTACGCCAGAAATGTTAAATTTCCACGTAATGTCCATTTTGAATACTTGATAGCAATTTCATTTCTCACCATTTTTTATTGTATTTTATGGAACATTTAGTGCATGGTGGCAGATGTTCAAATGGTGTCAAGCGGCAGGAGGATTTATTATGGATCTACGGCTGCTGCAAACTTCTCGTACTGTAAATCTACAAATGTGTATTCACTGTGTTATATTAGTCTACCTGTAAGTAGAATTTTGATGACATGGATTATTATTTCATAGAAATATGGGCACTTGGAAATGAAATAATTACCTGTATAATTCTAGCTTATAAAATTTCAAGGAGTAGAAAACTCTATTGTGTAAGTTTTATGACCGAAATTTTTTATTTGTTGTATTTGTACGCTATAAGCTCGTTTTGAATAATACTAAAATATAGACTTTGTGTCCAACATTACTAGTTTATATATAAATCAATGCAAAAAAGAAAAATTGATATAATCCTATCTCGACATGTAAAAATTTGAAAAAAGCCAGGAGTCCTTGCTATAAATGCATCTCCAATGATGCATGCTCTAATTGATTCTTAATTCACTTTTAGTGTGTCTTATCGTATTACATTAAATTCAAACTTAACCAATTTTTTATTTCAATGGTAAAACCACTTGAGACTCCACACCTCGTGTTTCATTAAAGGCATATAAACATGATAGGGTTGGTTGGTGGAGAAGAAAACGTGGGAAAAAAATAAAAGAATTTTAAGAATTTTTATTATTAAAAAGTTGATAATTTTGCGTAAAATTTAAGTAAGTGAAAAAAATGATTAAGATCTATTTGACAAAGAAAAATAAATTTGTGACTAGAGAATAAGAATAAATGAAGAGAAGGGGAGATTGAGAACAACAAATAGAAAGAAAGGAAATGAGAAGTTGAATGTGAATTATTTCAGCTTAAAGCACAATTAATTTCAGTACCTTCAACTTACGTATCCAAAAGATCATATCCCCTTTTTTAAGAAATAAATTAGGCTAAACTTTTATAAAAGCCTATTAAGCAAAAAAAGATTAGACTTTAGGCCATTAAAAAAGTCTTTTAACTTTAAGTCTAATAAGTCAGCCTATTTAAATAAATATAAATAATAACTATTTTAGTATTATTATTATTATATTATTTTTTATAATGTGTTAAATCATACTTATTTATCTTTTTAAATTTTAAGCATGTTGACATATATGAAGAGTCAAGCCTATAAACTTATTGAAAGATAAATTTATGCATTATTTAGAGGTCTTATTATAGAATAAACTTTTAAATAACTTATCATGAATGTCATGTTAGACCTTAAAAATAAGCTTATATTATATAAACAAGTTAAAACCAACTCTTATAATGTCTAACCAACCTATTTTCGCAACTATCCTATACCTTAAGTAATAGTGGTTTTAATTTCATAATTTATAGGATGTATTTACATAGAGTTTTTTTTTCCCATTAACTATTTGATTAACATATTTAGAAATATGTCATACTTATCATCTAAAAACTTTAATATGAAACATGTCTTTAAGTAAACTAACAGGTCAAGCTAGACTTAAAAAAAAAGGCCTATGATAGGTAACATACCAAGTTTTGGTCTTGAATTTTTTAAATAGGCTAGACCTATTTAAACAAAACCTTATTTGACTCAGCCTATTTCTATCCTTACTTAACATAAGAAAAACAAGAGCAACAAATGAAAAAAAAAGGGTGGAGATATTGATTGTACGATGTGTTTGATAGGAAGAAAAGAAATATGTGAGCAATATGGTAGATGAAAAAAGGAAAGAGGCAAATAGAGTGAATGAAAATAGGTGAAAAATATAGTAGATTGAGGGTTGTTTAATTTAAGAGGAATAGAGAAGAAAGAAATAGAAAAAAGAGAGGATAAAATGGCCAATAAATGTGAAAAAATGCTGATAAATGCACAATTTTGGCGATTTCTTACAGCAAGAAAAAGAATCGCTAGTAAACTTGAAAAAACCACCAGTAAATGCATGATTTCTGGTAGTTTCTAACCATTAGAAAATGAACCGGCACAAAATATGTGACATGCAACTTTCTAGTTGCATTTTTGCACATATCGGTGAAGAAATAAAAAGGTATGGATCCTACACCTTTTTATTTCTCCCATCTCTTATTTCTATTATATCAAACAACCTCAATTTTTCATTTCTCATATATTTCTTCTCCCTCCTCCCTATTTCCAACCATTTTTCTCTACCAAACAAAGTAGTAATGTATTTAGCAACATGGTGCCTTCTTTGATATCATGTGTGTATTTTCAAGGAAATAAATGATAAAAATATTCTTTTTTAACATGCATTTTATTATTAATTGAAAGTTATGTACAACTTTTAAAAGCAATTACAAATATACGTTCACATTTTCTTTCATCTTACATTCATTTCACTTCTCTTTTTATCTTTATCTTTATTTTCTATCACATCATTTATTACATTTATAACTTTCTCTCTTTATCTTTTTTCTCCTTCTTATTTCTTTCTTTTTCCACCTCAAATTCACCCCATAATGGGATAAATGTTTACATTTTCCCCTCTGCATTTAGTGGTTTTATTTCAAATTATATATTTTTTTTATGAATTTTAACTAATAATAAAAAATACAATCAATATATTGGAAGAGTACGTTGTCTTTTCAAGAATTAATTTGAATGGTTAAAGAATAAAATAGTTTGGAACAATGTTAGTTTTTGATTGGCGAGCCATTGTGTACAGCTAATGTGGTTCCGTTGAACTGTTGGAAATTCAAATATCGATATTTTTTATGTTATTAAGTTATTTTTAATTCTGATCATGTTTGACTGGTTTAATTGATTAAATCAACCAGCATGACCGGATGATAAAAATAATTTACACAATAATATAAAATTTGGGGTTCATCTTGATATTTTTCACAAAATAATATTGTAATTTTCGAAAGTATAAATCATAATAAAATTATCCAAAAATAAGATTATTTTCGGTCTCTAAAAATATTTTAAAATTCAGTTTTAGCTCTTATAAAATTTTTTAGTCCATACATTTTAACAGGAATACATGTTAGTTTTTAATGAGACTAAAACCACATCACTTTTAGTAAATGTAGATACTAAAAATATATTAAATTTTTATAAGGACTAAAATCAAATTTCAAGATATTTTGAAGGATCAAAAATACATTTTACCTTAAAAATTAATATTAAAATAATAAAAGATACAATTTAATAAGCAAATTTTTATAAGTCTATAATTTTTATTGTTTAATTTGTAATATATAATTTTAATGGACATTTTATAAGTCTTAATTTGTTCCCAAACATCAATCAAGAAATTCTCCGCACAATGTGCTCCTTGAAAGGGAAGAAAGGGATTATGACCATCAAAGTAGATCTTAAGAAAGCCTATGATAGCCTAGTTTATCGTTGACTTTCCTAAATATTGGCTTTAGTGAGGAATTCCTTAACTTAATTTATCATTACATCTCTTCTTATTCTATGTAGGTGATTTTCAGTGGGCACAAAATGGAGAGGTTTCATTTGTCTCGCGCGCGATATCCGTCAAGGTGACCCTTTGTTCTTGTTCCTATTTGTCATTGCAATGGAGAGGCTTGCTCAATCACATCATTCAACATGCTGTGGAGATAAGTGCATGGAAGCTAATAAAGCTATATAAATATGGACCACCTATCTCCCACCTATTCTTTGCAAACAACCTTCTTCTCCTTGGTGAGGCTTCTCACAACCAAATGAAGGTCATGTTGGATTGTTTAGATAAGTTTTGTAAAGTGTCAGACAAAATCATGAGCGTTGAGAAAATGAAGATGCTCTTTTCGGGCAACATCCACCATTCCATAACCAAGCAGCTTTTGGACTTGTCTAGATTTAAGACTATTGGAAACTTCGGTTAGATATTTGGGTCTCAATTCTTCATAAGCTACAAATTAACAAATGCCACTTATCATATGCTTATTGACAAGGTCATTACAAGATTATGAAACTGGTGAACGAACACCTTAAGCTCTGTTGGAAGGTTAACATTAGCTCAAATTGTGTTGCAAGCTATGCTATCTTACGTAATGTAGACGACGTTGCTTCCAAAATTTGTTTGCCATCACTTAGAGAAGATCACCAAAATGTTTGTTTGGGGGAACACCACTCTGGAGAAAACATGACATTTGGTGGAATGGTTAAACTTTTGTAAACCAAAGAATATGGTGGTACTAGCTTGCACAATCTCCACAATGTTAATGAAGCGTTCCTTATGAAACTTGGTTGGCAAATGATAAATAACTTGAATGCTTTATGGGTTTACACTCTGCGTAGCAAGTATGATTGTGGTGAGAAGTATATGTGGTTAGGAATAGAAGCAACTCGTCCAATACATGGAGAGGCATTGTACGAACTTAGGAATTGATCAAGGAACACCTAAGGGAAGATTGGTAACGGGGGCAACCACAAGTTTTTGGTCGAATACATGGTTAGATTCAAGAATCATTCTCAAGTAGCATATGGATGCCCCCTTATCACCTATAGAAGAAGAAGCACTTGCTTCTCTCTTCATCAACGAGGAAGGAAGATGGAACATCCAACTGTTTTGTTACAAACTACCTCAATGGGCACTTATAGAAGTGGTGAACACTCGTTTGTATACCTCTAGTCCCATGGAGGATGTAGCTTTTTAGGCATCTACCTCGAATGGTCCTATTTGGAAGAAAGTGTGACGTTGGAATGGCCCTCAATGCACCCAGGTTGAAAATGAATGCTAAGCGAGCTAGCTATGGTTTGACAGTTGAAGCCATATGCCTTTTGTGCAGAGCCCATATTGAAATTACTTTTCATTTCCTTAAAGATTCCCACTGTCATTCACCAGGTTTGGTTGAGCCTACTGCCTAGGGATAAAAGGGCCAAGTTTTAATGGTGGCCTATACTCTTGGATGTCCAAGTAGTCTTTCAAAATCGGGGCTTCAATGTTAACCACATAGTAGGTCAAGTTTGCATGGACATGTATGAGCTAGAGTTCCTCAACATGCCACACATTGCCCCAAGTTTCATTCAGAGAAACATTTGCTGGACTCATCTACTAGATGGGGGCTAAGGTCAATGTCGACAATTTGCTCAAGTCCAAGCTCTAATTTAGTATTGTAACACCTGTTTTTTTGCTTTATTAATTAATTTGATTTGCATCATTTGTACGTTGAAATATGAATTAAATCATAAAATTTAATTAATTAGAGTTTTTGAGATTTTCTAAGTAAGTTTTAGCTGTTGATTCAACTGAAACTTAGATTGTATTGTGAAACAGGTAATAAAAGATTCTACTGATTTCTATGAACAAACAATCAAATTTCTCATGGAGATTGATATGACTAGTGATAATTAATCATAATTAATCTTTTGTGAAACTTTGAAGTGATTCTGACACTCTAGAATAAAAAAATTATTTTGTCTGGTGTTGAATATACGTTCTATAAGGAGTAGTCTTAGAGTAGAGATGCACCCAATACCATTCACTACACTCAAATAATTACCATTTTGCCCTTCAATTGTCTTAAGTGGCTTAATGAGACAACTTATCACATTAAATAGGGTTAGTATAAAAGTCACACCAAAATGGTATGACGTAATCTTGCATGCCTTAATAAAAAAGGCAAGACTTACTCCAATTGATGTTAAAATTTGAATTTCACATATGAATTGTCCTTATAATTGTCCATCTAGCCTCCTTGGTCAAATGGGAAGGAAACTTAAATTATTTTAAAGCTTTTAATCCATTAAACTATTTCCTTAATAGATTCAAAGCTTATTTACTTGTTGTAAAGCAAACCCTAACTCATTTTCCAGTTAAGCCTTTCTCTCTGCCTTTTCAACTTTATCATTTCTCTCCTTGTCCTCTGCTAGCCGAGCCATTCCCCACCCCCAAAGGCATCATTTTTATGCCAAGTTCCTTTATCCAAGCCTAATTCCTTCATCTCCAATGTCTAAGTGCATTGCAAGCTCAAATATCTAACTTCCTTCTTGTTTTCCCTACCAAGGTGAGTTCTTTTCCTCTTCCTTCTCTTCTTATGCAAACGAAATCTTTCTCCCTTCACCTCTTTCTTATTTTCTTTTCCAACTCATGTTTTGGAGTCCTAAATGGTAGAATTGGTGTTGTGTGATCGACCAATTTTAATGCACTTATTATGACTTTGTATTTGGTTTTATTGGATGTTTATTGTGCCTAATATTGGTATTTTAGCTGAGTTTTGTATATGTGGACTTGATTGAGCTTCAATGCAAATCTTGGTTAATTTTTAGATTTTAAAGTATTTTGATCTTTCCTTCCTGTTTAGGTCATAATTAGGGCTCCAGAAATACGATTGAGGTGATATTGGTGTTTATGAAAGATTAAAGAAGGATCTACAATTCTAGTGAAGAGGTTGTGAGTTGATTCAACTTGGATCATGGACTAATTTAGACTTGAAATTGGAGACGTTGTACTGTCTTGACAACCTGACATAGGTGTGGTATTTTGAGCACATCTTAAGTTGTAGAGGTTGATACGACATGAAACTAGTGCCAAAATTCCAAGTATAGATTTATCTACTACTTTCATAAGACACCAAAAGCCAATTCAACCATTTGAATGGTCGAATAAATCATAGAGAACAAGCAAATGTGACACTCTCCGCTGCTTAGCTATCTCTTATGGAATTAATTTATAATTGGGCTAATTAACATCTTGTGGACCTATTTTTCAAGCTTAGGCTTTAGTTAACCCTAGGTAGACTATTTTTGTGGACCATAGAGACACCACCACTTGTTTTCATTTTCTCTTCCCTTTTTTAATGATTTTGTGTGAAGCCTCCATCGAAGGCTAAACACTTTTGGATCAATTTATTGGTTTAAGTTTTTTTTTTTTATGGATCTTGAGGTTTGGTTTTAAATTATTTTTTGATTCTTTGATTTGATTTCTTTCTCTATTAATCCCTTTTCTCTCTTTCTAAATTCTCTTTGGATTAGTGCATCATCTTCCAATTTGAGTTTGCATTCTTGATGAATATGGCAAACATTTGTTTTGGCATATTCCAATTGGGATTAATAGTGTCTTTGGTGCTTAACCATTAGTTTGATTTAGAGCTGGGTTGGAGATTAATTTGGTGACTTAAAAGGTGCTTGACTGTTTAACCCTAATTAATCAAATTTTGGATGCTTAATTCAGTATGAGTTCTTTTGAAATTGATTGATGTGTCAGTGATTAATTTCGAGGTCAAACAAGAATTAAATCAAGAATAGGAATTGAATCTTTAGAAATTGATGACAGATCCAATTAGAAAATTTAACCAGTGGATTTGTCATTTTAATTGAATTGATTTCTCTTTTAATTACAGTCTATTTTTGTTCTTGAATTCAGCCTCCAACTTTTCTAACTTTCCTAATTGGTTGGTAACAATCAAAGATTCTTTAGAGATGATCAAGGTTGTTTGTCCTGTACTATAATTTTACTATTATTTGACATGTGTATAACCGTAAATCATTATGTTGGTGAGATTGGTGGCTTACTTGGAGATCTTAAAGAAACACTTCATCTTTGCTTGGATCTTTGGTAAAGAGAGCTAAAAAACACAAGTCCATAAAGGCTTATGGACTTTTGTTTGTGTCATTATGTTAATATTTGCTTGATGAACTCCTTTTCTAAGAGTTTTGACCTATATGTTGTGTTATTGGCAAAATATGCTTTCTTGATGCACAAAGTGTTGTTCTTTGTGATTTTGGCTCTTAAATCTTATAAATATGTCTATCTAAAATGTGTTTTGTGATGTGGTATTGTCTATTTTAATGTCTTCATATGATATATATTAACATTGTTGATTTTGATGATGCTATATGTTGATTTGGATCTAAAAGCATCAAGCATTGAGCTACCATAAGATTTAAGAAACAACAAAAAAAAATGGAACCTTGGTCCTATAATGACAATTTCATGCCTCTAGACAGAACCTAATAAGTCCACAAATTTTTTATCTAAGTTGTTAAAATAGATTAAAACCTCAAGCACAAGTGTTTAGTAAAGTTAGAAGGAGTTTAGACCAACAAAATTTCTTTAAAATTTAATTTTTAGCAAAAGTGACAAATGAAATTTTATAAACTCTAATACATTGAGATTTAACATTTAAAATGATTAAAAATTCTCTTTAATATATTATTAGGCTTAGAAAAAGTTTTGGAATAAAAAAAAGTAATTTTAGACCAGTTTAGAAACCTAAAATGAAAAATATATTAAAGAAGATCAAAACTGGAATTTAGAATTTTTTTTAATTGAAAATATTGAAATTTAGTTAATATAATTTATTTAGTCTTAAATTTGAAGAGAATTAATTTTGGAGACTTAAAACAAATTAAATACTAGTTAACTAGTGAATTAGTGAACCTAGGTGCAAAATGGTGGATTCCTCCTAAAAACTTATTAAATTCAAAAGAGCCTATATTCTAAAATAATAATACATTTAATATTTTTAGTTAAAGAATTAAGTTAAAAAGCCTTGTATTTCTCTTGGAATTAAATTTTGAAGTTCAGGAAATGGAATTAAAATAATGTATCATTTTAATAACTTAGAAAATTTAAACTACCTATGTTCTGAACTTTTATAGAATAATAATTTTTTAAAATATTAATTATTTAGTTAATATTTGATGAAGAAATTTCAAGTGGAACCCTTATTTGATTATATCATAAGACGTTATAATATGAGCATTATACGCAAGCTTAATAAATTGTGTAAGATAAAATACTAACAAAAAATTATTAGCGAGTATATCAATACATTATATGACTCTAATTAAAGATTTAACAATGGTCGAACTTAAATGAAGGAGCACATTATTGTGGTAGTGCTTGGTGACCCACAATGGTCTGTGTTGGTTTTGAGGTCATAGAGTCTAGGCAATTGTTGGATTTGAGTTGACCTCCACGTAAAAGTTTAGAAAATTAATAATTTGAAAATAATATAAGTGTGTACATTATTTTTGTCATGCATACATATGCATGTGTCAAGTTGTTGGTGATGAGCATACACTTTATTGTTTGATGGGTGAGGGAAGGCAAACAAAGGTCGTTAGATAGACCTCAAGGATGTGTGGATGCGTGATTCCACAAGAGACCAAATGTATGCATCATCATGTCATGGTAGCGACTACCTCGATGTTACATCTTGAAGAAACAGTGTTGCTCCTATTAATCGAAGTTTGGTGTGTCTGCTAAATGGTTTTGGTATGTGCCATGTTTTTGACCAAAAGGGTCTTGTTGATATTTTTACCAAGTTAGGGGATAAACTGGATTGATCACTTAATGAGAAGTTATTAACTCCGTAGTTTAGTGTCTATCTCATGTATGAATATTGGATTGGTGCACAATGACATAGCATGATGATTGGTTGTCATATGTGTTTATTGTTATGTTTTATGGTATGTGTACGTTAGATTGTGTGTGTGTGTGTGTGTGTGTGTGTGTGTGTGTGTGTGTGTGTGTGTGTGTATGGATTGTCATGTTTTGTTTGTATTTTGTTGTTTTGTTTGTGGTGGCTACATTGTGGAGTAGATGGTGAGACGAGGAGTGTTTCTTGGTTTACTTTGCATTGAATTTCTACAACACTCTAGATGGACTAAAGGCACATGATTCTTCGATTATGAAGGTTGCCACATGAAATATGATGAAGAGATCAAGTTCACTTTTGGTCCTTACTCCTTCCCGATGTTCTCTTTTGTGGTAAGGATGACATTGTAGTTTAGCCTTATCGACGACTATGTGGTTTCATTAATTATTGGCCTAGGGCCACGCCCTGCCGCTCGCTTACTAAATTTCAAGGAGAGCCCATTTGAGGATATATATGATTATTAATGGGGAAAGGTCCCCAACCAGCATAGGAGTTGTGTTGTCTTGGAGATATATTTTGATGTATTTTGTTGAGTTGTCTTTCTACTAACTATATTTTGTCGTTATTATACTAGATGTCTTTTATTATTTGGATATGTGCTTATGTTCTTTAATGCTAGGTCATAGCACTTGTAGGTGCGAAATAGATTTTTTTTCTTATTTATGTATGAGATTGCTTGGTCATATTTATGTATGATGTTCCTTGATATTTACCATTTACACATAGATTTTTGTTTCCAGTTTATGCGTGAAGTCATTTACTTATCCTTACTTGTGATATTTCTTTTTAAATTTACATCATTCTCACGACATAGGGTAGTTGCTACCAGGACATAGGATTTGTGATAACATTTGTCCCCTTTGGAATTGCACGTACAAAATATCCTCAAGGTCCTTTTGAAAGCAACCACCACTAACCTTCCTACCCTAGTCTCATACTTAAGGCATGCTCAAAACAACAATGCAGACTCATGCCATATATGGATGATCACACCATCATGTGTAAATTCACAACATCTTATCAACATATTAATATTTAGACCTTTTCGTGGATAACACCTTAACAACACTATCCTTGGGTCTTTACCTAAGCTACAACACAATAACAAATAATCCCCATTTGGGCTCAATAAATTTGCCACCTCAACTATGATCCTCCATAGGGTACTAAGCATTTACACCACCTTATGATTATAAATATATATATATATATATATATATATATATATATATATATATATTCTCTCAAAATTTCCCGCTGACGCTTTTTGCTTCACTCTCTTATGTTTGTCTTCATGGATAATGTACGTTATTAAGTTTTTTGAATGCCATTAAACCACATTTTCCTTGTAAATCATGAATAATTTTAAATCAAATTATTTAAGTCCTAATTACCATTATCTAGAATACTATTTTAAAATTTTAATTTAAATTAATTTTGTAATTAAAAAATACCCTTATTTACAAAAATTTATTGAACTTAGAAAATTCATAATCAATTTAAATAACCCTTTTTAATTTGAAAATTTTATGAGAAGCTATTGTCATTGTTTAAAACCTCTGAGAGTTTTTTTTAGAATTTTCCAAAAACATTTTGAGTGAAATTACTATTTTGCCCTTAGTAAAAATACTAGAATAACTATATTTAATTTAAATAATTCCAAAAACTTAAAATTCTGAAAATTTCCCGTAAATAAAATTACAATACATTATTTCAAGTCAGAAAATAATTTTTTTAAGAGTGAAATGACAAATTTTCCCTTATATAATTTTTTTTTACAAAATAATTCTATTTAACTAGTGTTGTTTCCAAATATATTAAAAATAAAAAATCTGGTCTAAAAATTATTTTTCTAACAAAATTCACTCAAAATTATATACTAACATTTTTCAAAATATAATATTACAAAAATACCCTTTTTATAATTTATCTGAGATTTTTCTTTTGGAAACTAGTTTAGATTAAGCTAGTTTTTGCAATTTTTTTTATAAAATTTATTATAAATTCTCTAATCACTTTTTTAAATCTAAACCCACATTAACCCAATGTATTTAAATGAAACTTTAGTATTTATCCTCTGTTTAGGTTTAAACTTAGTTAAATTTAATATTTTGGGTTCCTAAACATCAACTAAGTCTTGAATCTTAAAGTGTGGGGCAAATCCTCCAATTTTCTTCAACTCTAGGGGTTGCATAGTAGTGTTCCAACTTGTGACAAGCTCTTGTAGTACATGGGTTCAAGTTAAATTTTTATCTAAGTTAAAGCTTTAATATTTTGGATATATTAAGTGCTTTATGCATCAAATAAATCTAAAAAATCCCAAGAATCATTAAAACACTCATTTGGGCAACAGAGACAACATTTTAACACACCAACAACAATAGTATACTTAGCCATACACATAGAAAAACTTGTGGCTCCATGGAAGCCCAAGTCAACACCAAACATTTATTTCATCAACCAACACATAGGTAAAATCATATAATTGGATTAAACCATTCAAATCAAATAAATTTATATTTTTTCAAGAGCATACAACAACCATGTCCATAGGTATCGCATATTTTTCCGTGCACAAAATACAGATTAAACACAAAGATTCAAACTTTGGTGAAAGATTTCAACATAAAACTAACCTATCACCATTTTCGACAACATTCACCACAATTTTTTGGCAGCTAAACAATTTTTTATTGTAATGAATCATAGGCCAATTTAAAGCCCTAGATCTCTAGTTTCCACGACTAAAAACATGTTTTCAAGCAAAAATTTATAAAAAATACTAGAAATTGTAAAGTACATAGATGTCAGACTTTTAGACACTACAATACTCCCATTTTGAAATGCATTTTTATCCATCAATTTTTAACAAAATGACTCAAACTGTATATCTAAATTTAAGCCTAAAAAATCTAGTTTTTAGAAATATGCCCAGTTTTTCAAAAACAATATTTGTGCAAAGAGAACAATGCAAATTATAGACCTATGTTCATTTCAAAAGTCACTCAGGAGTCCCAGTGCCTTGCTGTAGTTTTAAACAGAGATATAACTACTCAAACGAAAGGGTTTTTAATAAAAGAAACCACCAAATGAAATCTTACAGAGTCTAATTTTCAAATATAGGCTTGGTTTTCATAGAGACTTTATACGCAAATAGAAATCATCAAAAAAGTTCACCAATGTCAGAAAAGGTTCACTAAAAGTAGGGTCAACTCATGACAAGATTTGCAAGGTCAAAACCTAACTTTTTACATGAAACTTGGGCCTAGATTGAAGCTTAAAAAGTCTTGTTTCCAAATATGTAACCACATTTTCAAAACACATTTTGTAAAATGAGATATAGTCAGAAAAGTAAAGCATGTTTAGCGCAAAAATGCATGACAACATATCCAAAAAATATCATAAGCACAATTACTCATCCAACAAGCATATTTATCCAACCAACCAGTGAGCATATCATTATAATAAAATATTATTGGTGGAAAACATGAAGAAAAGGTAAGCATCCTTTACCCATGTAGATCCACAAATAGATGAAGCTCTAGGGGGTGAAAAGTGAAGGTTTAAGAGCATAAAGGAGGCTTCTTGATTTTCAACTGAATGAATCATCAAAGGATACCATTTCCATGGATAAAAATAAAAGAAAATGAGTTATAAAAGGAGGGAAAGTGGTGTGGAGAAGAGAGGGAGAAGAGGTGAAGAAAATCTTACCCAAAATCTTGAAGAGGATGAAGATGAATGTTTGAAACAAGTCTCTAATGGCTTAGGAAGCTTTAGCCTTTCAAGCTTTAGGCTTCTATGAAGGGAAATGAGAAAATATTTGGGAGAGAAATGGGAGTGCAGTTGCGAAACTAGAGAGAATGAGAGGTGGGGATTTAAAAAAAATAAATAAAATCAATGGCACAAAATGAGGTGATAATAGTTAATGGCCAAGTAGTCTATATTTTAAGGTTTTTGGTCAATGACTTTTGGAGGCAATTTTCCTTCCCAATTTGGTTCAGATCCTATGACCATGGAGCGAGCCAATGGGAGAGAAGGATTTGAAAAATTTCTGTTAAGACAACGGATGAATTTATAACCCTCAAATATTTTGATAATAACAAACAGTTAAATTATATATGTCCTTATATAATTGTCTGATCATTCGTTCGCAAGCAATCGTCTGATGCTTTTAAAATGAATATTGTCTTAACTTTTGATTAGATAAATTTCGTAACTAACAAATCTTACAGACGATGACAACGTTCTAAAATGATCTGCACATTAATCAGAGCGTAAGCTATCTTGAAACGTATAAAGCCTACATACCTACTCTCAAAGAAAGTCAGCGAAAAAGAAGGAATATGTCTGCGAATGTCAGAAAGGGAAAACGAACATGACAACTGCTACAAGATTGAGTACAATAATAGAAAAGATAAGCAGACTGCTTTATCTTATCATATGACAAGTTGGTAAAAAGCATTAAATGTTACATTTAATGCTCCAATGACTCTCTTCATTAGATGAAGGCCGTCTTCTGCAAAGTACTCAACAAATACTTTTGGAGAAGCCTGTAAATAGAAGAAGAGACCTCTTTCGAGTGGTTGTTGTTGTCATAGTTGCTGCTAATTCTGAAAAATCATAATTGCTTTAAGAAAAGAAAAAGCTCTTGTAAACTCTGTTTGTAAAATCCTTTTTATACTTCATTGTATATTCATTTGATAAGACGTTAAACCCAGTGAGGTAACTCACACGTAAACCTTTTTCTTAACGAGATTGGTGGAAGCTTGAAGAGGCTTTGATTCAAAGAATACTTGGGTGTTTGCTTGGAAAGGCAAGTGAAAAACTACTTGGGTTGAGCCTGAAGAGGCTTGTGGAAAGAATACTTGTAACTTAAAAAGTTAGTGAAACTTGGTTGTTGTTAAGAACTGGACGTAGTCTCTGGGGTAAGACGAACCAGTATAAATTATGGGTACTTTTCGATTTGTCTTTTAGCTTTCGTCTATTTTATAAAACGTTTTTGAAAATCTTTTTGATCTTATATTAGACAATACGTCGTTAACAAAACAATTGTGAAATTTTGCTATAACACAATTCAACTCCCCTTCTCGTGTTATCTTTGTGTTCTACAATTTCCTCTTTTGTGATTGTGTAAGACATAGAAGGATGGGTAAAAAGGTGCTTTGCCATTTTAGTGTAAGAATTCAATCAATTCTTAAACAACATGCTAATGACTTTGATTAATGTGCTAATGACACATTAATGTAAATTGGACATTAAGAAATAATTGTATTAGGATCAAAGTATTTTTTTTTTTTGCTTAAAAAGCTTCTTGGAAAATGCACATTCGAAATTGAATTAAAATAATATTATTTTAATCAATTGTATCAGAATTAATTTTAATTTTCACAAAAAATTCATTATAATTAATTCTATGAATTTCTTGCTGTTTGCTCACTTTCATAGTGTAATTCTATACT
This sequence comes from Spatholobus suberectus, assembly GCA_004329165.1. Lineage (NCBI taxonomy): Eukaryota > Viridiplantae > Streptophyta > Magnoliopsida > Fabales > Fabaceae > Spatholobus > Spatholobus suberectus. The sequence goes on from CM014732.1 coordinate 36,648,373, forward strand.
ATTAGTTTACAATATAGCCTAGGTTTCAGTTAAATTCTCTACTAAAACTTACACAGAAAATCATATAAATTCATTTAATTAATTTTTTATAAATAAATTTAAGTTTTGTCTTGTAATCATATTCAATCAATTTTAATCACGTATTATAAAAAATAAGGTGTTACAAACAGCATACTAAATCTCCTTGATGAATCCAACCTTAAGCAGTTCATCAATATGTTTTTGTGCTATCTTTTGGCACTCTGGCCCCATATGACTCTTTTTTTGTGCATCCAACTTAAAACTTGGATCTATCAAAAGTTTATGGCAGCAAAATTTTGTCTCAATAGCTGACGTGTCATCTATTGTATAGGAAAACAAGTCTTTGTTCCTGATTAATTGGTATTCTAACCTCTTCCATATCTCCTCATCTAACTCGATTATTACCTTTGTATGTTTTTCTTGTGATTCCCCAACTTGAAAAAGGGTGAGAGTCACCTACCATTTGGGGCATTGGGGGATTATCCTCATCATCTACATTAATTCTTGGATCTAAGTCGGGCAAGAAATTTTAGGGTTGAATCGAATCACATTAATTTGTTCTTTACTTCTTCCTTTGTCCGTCTTCCTTATGATTTTTTAGATTATGATGATAACAATGTCTATTTACTTGTTGATCTCATTTCATCGTTAACACTTGTGATCCTTCTCTTGGAGATTTAATTGACAAATTCTTAATAGAAACAACTACCCCCAATGATTTAAGTGAAGGTTAGCCTAATATAGCATTGTCTTAAATTTGGTTAATCTACCACTAAGAATGTAGTTGACACTGTCTTCTTTTCCACTTCATCACCTACCATGAGGAATGTTTTTAGGCACCCATCAATTGCTCTCCCCTTATCCCTATCTAGCTAAATGCTTGATGGTATAGTATATCCGCTAAACTTTCTTGATCTACAAATACTCTACCCACATCGACATTCATCACTCTTATCACCATTGGATCATTATGTTCTAGAATAACAATCCTATAGTCAACATTCAAAAAAAAAAAAATTGGGGTTGGATCTTTCTTAGCTTATGTGTGTTGAGAGCTTGTTTGGGTTTGGACACCTATAACAACTCTCAATGCTCGTTTTCGCAATCCATTTGAATTACCACCACCAGTGAACCTACTTGAAATCATATGAGCTCGAGCTTATTGGGAGCTAAGTAATGCATGGCATCAAAGATGACCTCAATTGTTCATTTCATTGTAACCATGATGGTGGGAATTAGATTACAAATTTATACAAATGGTGCTAATGATTTGTTCGAGATAAACAAGGAGAAGGTATTCGAGGTGGACAATTGATTTAGGAATGAGTTCCAAGTGAACATTGCCTCTAGTGAGCTTTAAGTGGATTGAGGTTTAAGATCTCTTGAGTTCAATCAATGCTCTAGTGAGGTTAAGATGCTATGAAAAAAGGGTGGGTATCTACAAAAGAGACTCCAACACTAAAGTCAGTAAGAATTCCACTCGAGTGTCAATGTATATTAAATTCTTACACGATACAATGACATTGGTAGTATTTATAAGAGTCAGAGATGGGTTGGATTGTCTGATATGGGCCCAAGGTCTCTTAAGAGCAATGAGACTTTGTCTTGATGTAGCGACATGGTAACTTTGCTCCAAACTGAGGTGTAATATATTGTTCACATATGTATCTCAAGCATCTACGCCTGGGTGTAAAATTTGATCAACACTTGAAATTTCAAGTCAAGGTATCTTGTATTGGGATATCCTGTTACATGGGTTAAGCCACAAGCCTAATTCAGAACAATTTCTTTAACTCTATTTAATCATCTCTTATTTTTCAGATGTAGTTGAGTTTTGTTCATGAGACCTTAGTTTTATTATGTTATTTTTATCGCCTGGCCTTTCTTTCCTTTTGTGCAAAAAGGTTGGAGTGAGAGAGTTATATTTCTTGCTAGAAAATGAGAAAAATATCCTTCCTAGATTATTATTATTTTTATATATTTTTCCTAAGAATTATCAATTTTATAGAAATTACCACAATATTTTGTTTATAAACTAGTATGGTGGATCAATAAACTTAATCAATGGGAACAATGTATTCACATATATTTTTTTAATTAAAACAAAACTATGTTATTTTAATAAAAAATTAGAAAACTAACTTGAACATTTTGGAAAAGATTATAAATGTAATTTTTTTTATGCTTAAAATATATAAAATTGTAATAATAGTTGGATTGAGGAGTGCTAGCAAATACTCTCTAACACACTCTTTCTAACACATGCTCTACCATTGGTTGAAAATTATTGAAAACTACAAAATCAGGAGAGATAGTCTTTAAATAAGAAGTAAGACCTACAAAAAGTGCGATTTCTAATAAATTTTAGCCAATAATAAAAAGTGTGTTTAAAAGAGTATATTAGAGTGTGTGTTGCTAACATTTCTCTAATTGGATTATATAACGCATACAAAAAAATGACGAGGTTAATTTTTTTAATTAAATTACATTGACACCCCCTGAGATTTTTTGAGTTTGCATATAATCCCTTCTGTTTTTTTAACGTTTGCAATAATCTTCCTTATAGGGATGCACAATGTAATATTTTTTAAACAATTAAGGAGGGTTAATATAATATATAAGGGATGTCAGTATAATGTTTATTAAACAATTAAGAGGGTTAGTTTAGGAGTTAAAAAAGAAGAATATCAAATGAAATTTGACGAAACCTTAGAAAGTGTCAATATAATTAGTCTTAAATTTATCATCATCTCCATGTCTTTGTTTTTTTTTTTTTTTTTGAATGATTCATATATCATTTAAATATGTGTCCTTTGTAAAAGTTATAATTTTAAAAGAACAGTGCTGTGTACAAAACTCAGAATTCTTTCCATTGATGATTTATTGTTTCTTTTTACATGCTTATCATTTTCTCCTCTTAATTTTAGTATTCTATTCATGTTTGATTTTCACATTCCCTTTTCTAGGATAAACGTGAATTTATTTGGTTTATACCAATGAAGATGAAGGTAAAATTAATATTTTGGTGCTCTATTTTTTTTAGTCATCTAACTTTTATTTGTTTTATATTAGTCTGCTAATTTTCACACCCCAAAAAATTAGTCCTTTCTATTAGTTCTATTTAACTGTTAAGGACGGTGTTAATAAGTTGTCTTCATACTTAACTTAATGCTATTTCTTTTTAGTTTTCTAACTTTTAAAAGTCCAACAAGTTAGCCTTTGCATTGCCTTTTTCTTTCTTTTCTTTTCTATTAAAAAAACTTCAATCTTCTATAACAATGGATGAAAATAGGGGTATTTTAGTCTTGAAGGGTTAACTATTGACACATTAAAATTGCTCCACATTTTTTCAAAAAATAAAAGAGCTCATTAAAATATTTTAGCTCTATTTTTTTTATTCTTATAGGAAACAAAGAAATAAGGATTCTTATGTACAAATGAATTTGTAACAAAAAGAGGATATCACAAGCATCGTAGACAATGTTTCCTTCGTATAGGTTTAACTAATTTTTTAACGTTTACTGTTGTTTTGACATAAATTTTCCATGAAAAAATAGATAATTTTTCTCCATCTGTACACGTGCTTCCTACAATATCAATGACTCAACTAATAAAATGGTTAGTGCAAAAAATTCATTATATTATATTGACTTTATAAATATGAAATTACACCAACATATACAAGCAAAACAGTTACAAAATAAAGAATTTATAACGATATCATCAGGTTGGGGCTGAGGCATTCCGAGAAGATTGTCTGTTTTCATGGAGGCTAAACCATGGATGGACTTCAAATGTTTCAGAGGATTGGATCATAGCAGATAATGTCAACCGTGACGAATGGTCTTGAGTGACATTTTAGGTCACGGTTGATGTGTGTGTGTGTGTGTGTTTCAAAAAATTTATAAAGTGGTTAAATGTTTTGTTCATTTCTGATAGCCACCTCATGAATGGGAGGAAATTAATGTGCAGTCCGCGTAATTACAACGGATATGTAGCATCTGGTATATTTCCCTGTCTTCAATCGCATAAACAGTGAAATCCACATATAGCCTTCCTCCTAGCTAAGTAATATTTCAAAGCTTCATCGTATATATCCTTAATTGTAGATGACATAATGATAATAAATACAGCCATAAAACGTTTTTACCGGGGGGGGCGGGGCTGTGGAGGGATTGGCACGTCATTAGTCTTTACTTAAATATGGACCACGGTAGTTTTAAGAACCAAGAGCATGAGCTCAATCCATGAGAGATTTGCATGAGACAATCAATGCATGAAGTGATGTTTTTATAGAAATCAAAATATAGAGAGGAAAGTTTGAGAGGTTATGGTTCTTTTTCCGTCAACATTCGTTTGGGCAAGAACGGGGAAGGTTAAATAATTAAAACAAGATTTCCTCCTTTTTGCTATGAGGCGAATTAAATTGTATCTGTATTTTCCTTTTCTATCATTTTTTTCTTCGTGTACTAAAAATATTTTCTAATCGAACAATCAGAAACTAATTATTTCTAGAAGAGATCATTAAAGTAGATTTAGTTTTTCATATCAAACAATCAAAAACTAATTATTTCTAAGTCAAAGAGATCATTAATTGAAGTAAATATCATTTTTCATAAGAAAGTTTTTTACATATACATATGAGGAAGAATTGAACCTCATCAGCATGCTTAAGAAATTCAGCTACCATTAACTTATAGAAATTTTAAATAATATATTTTGGACTTAATTTTAAATATATAATGACTTTATATAATTAACATGGATTATTGACCATAGCCTTCTCAGCTTGATGCTACATGGCTTAAATTTCGTACAGATCAGAGATATGTATTCATTACTACTTTCAGTTCACCACTTCGACTTTTACTCGAATTTATTCCCTTTTACTCCACTCTATATTTTGTGTCAAATAAGCAAAATATTGTCCAAATGGGTGATTAGCATAGTGGTCGACAAAGACTAAGAATTCAACTCTCTATTCTGTTCAATATCTTTGGCTGATTCCTGCAGGTAGATACAGTAACAAATATTCAAGCCGTTGGAAAATAATTCAAATTTTTGATTTCAAATCTTTTAAGATATTGTTTTGATTTAAAGATTTTATTTTTATTTTAAGGATTTGTTTCTTCTTTTAAGATTAAGATGCAAGTTGTATAAATAGGGATTCTTGAGATGAGAAGAACCATCCAACCTGGAAAGGGGGTTACCACTCTAAGTGAAAGGGAGTTATGTGAAGGGAGAGTTTTGTCAAGTTTGTTCAGAAAACTTGTAATGAGATATAATCATTTGAGTGAATTAATAATATTGAGATGTTTTCGTGGATATAGACAAGAGGTGCCAAACTATGTTAAATAAATTTTGTGTCTTCCGCTATTTTATATTTGTGGTATTGTTGTTTTGTGTGTGTTTTTTGCACAATGGTATTAGAGTTGATAGTTGTGCAGCCTGGTGACCTGTGTGATGAGTATCGATGGTGAATCCGTGTGGGATCCTTGTGTCGAAAGTCTTCTTGATGATGGGAAGTCAAGCAGCGTGTTTTGGTAGTTAACGGTGGGACAAACTTTTGTGTCAAAAGTCCTCTTGGTAATAGAGAAGTCAAGTGGTCCTATAGCTAATAATGGTGCAAGTACAAAAGGTGTCATCATCCAATACTTGCGGGGCGAAGGTGAAAAGACACCAAAGTTTGCAGAGCGGAAGTGTAATTAGAGAAGATTGCAACTAGCATCCATGATGGGAAGAGTTGAAGAGAAAGTTTGAAAATTTTAATTGAGGGAGGAATGGTTGAGCAACAATTCAAATTTTTGATTTCAAATCTTTAAAATATTGTTTTGATTTAAGATTTTATTTTTATTTTAAGGATTTATTTCCTCTTTTAAGATTAGGATGTAAGTTGTATAAATAGGAGTTCTTGAGATGAGAAGAACCACCTAGCCTAGAGAGGAGGTCACCACCCTAAGTGAAGGGGATATGTAAAGGAAGTGTTTTGTCAAGTTTATCCAGAAAACTTACAATAGGATGTAATCATTTGAGTGAATTAATAATATTGAGATATTTTCGTAGACATCGGCAAGAGGTGCCAAATATTGTTAAATAAATTGTGTCTTTTGTTATTTTATATTTGTGGTATTATTGTTTTGTGTGTGTTTCTCCAACACAACCTGAGAATGAAATTTGGAACTTCAAGGGGTTATTAAACATTGGAATTGGATATAAGTTCAAATTTGCGACAAATCCCCTTAGGGTCGACCGTGAAGGGTTTAGGTAGTTTGTACAAAATTTTAATTTCAAATTTTATTGTAGTAATTGTATACAAATATATATATATATATATATATATATATATATATATATATATATATATATATATATATATGCGACTCAAACTGATGAAAGTTGTTTGGTTTCAGCCATGGGCCAAAAAGTATGCTTCCAGCCACGAGGGTCTCAGGTTTCCGTGTCAGTAGCCACCCTTGACCCCTCTACAATCAATCACACAAAAGTTTGATGAGGATGAGGATGAGGATGAGGTTGTCTTATTAAATGCCCGTCTCTGACATCAAGTTTTCCGTCCACTCTTGCATTCCTACTTTGTCTCTTGAAAAAAAATAAGGAATATATCAATAATTAGTGTCCACATGTTTGAAGTTATTTCGTTAAGCTAATAATTAATTCTTCTTTCACGATGCCCCTTTGCTTATGTTTAAGCATTTTATGGTTTTTGTTTCTATTAAGGACGTTTTTGAACCAACGGTTGTTGAAGAGAAATCAATAAGACTGTTTTGTAAGCAGTGAGCCAAAAGTATACCTTAACATGGGCGAATGTGTGAACAATCTTAAATTGTTAATTCTCGTGGCATTTATTTTTATGGGGCCGGTTGAGATTCATACAGCACCTTTGTCATTTGGTTTAGAGGCCAAGCAAGATAAACTGTAGCACCAAAATCTATAGTTTTGGTAATTGATGATCAATGCAACTTGATGTCCCTACACGCTATAAAACATATCATTATTTTCTTTGGTTTCACGCTTTCAGTAGAAGTAAAAAATGTTAATTTTAAATTTTATGTTCTATTTTGTCCTATTTTTAAATACGCAAAATATAAAACAATTCACAATTTACTTTAGATTTATGCTTCTTCTTTTTTTAATTTTAGTAATTAGGTCTCTCATCTTCTTTTGCATTTTCCTAATTCATGATCCTTATTTAGTTGCCAAATCATTATCAAGTGGCTTGGGTTACATTTACTATTCAACTTTGTCATCATATTTTAGATAAAGAGATTAGTATAGAAATATTTTTTAGAATAAATTCTAGTAAAATGTAATATCAACATTTGGATTGGTTTGGTCACCACCTCAAATGATGGAGGAGCATGAAAACAATATTTTACTTAGCTGTCGTATAAAATTCAAAATTCTAAATAAATAAAGATAAGTGATGATTATTGAAACATAGAAAATATAGCAATATTTATTTTCACTTTAATCCAATGACCTAATTAAATCAACACAGGTTAGCAGTGATCTTGAGTTCATGCTCTGTGTATGTAGTTGCATTAAATACTTAAAGGGAGAGCTTTGTTGTCCATAATGATCTTATCCGACTCGAACAAAATTGTCTTTCATGAAAATACCTGTGGTGTGATCTATATATACCCAAAATAATAATAATAATAATAATAATAATAATAAAGCACGTTAGCAAAAAAAAATAAAAATCCTTAGTTTAAAATCTTAAGCATAAATCGAACTGGTTTCATTTAGGTAAAAACAAATTAAACCAAATCAAAATTATCCAATTGAATTTAATCAGTTTAGTTTTTTTTTTCTTACCTTAAACTGAATCTAAACTGATTTGTGAATACCTCTACCTCTATGATTTTAAATCAAGTAAACATTTTGTCAATCACATATATGCTTTAAAAAGGAATAATTACGTGACTAAATTAAAATAAAAAATTATAAGGCCCTTTATTCTATTTTTTTCAGAAAAATATTTAATTAAAGTTGCTGGTTTTTTAATTATTTAATATTATTTATATTATCTTTTAAAAATTTTCAATTATTATAAAGAAAAAATAGGTTATGCACTGATAATATAAAGTAATTTTACATTGTCATCCAATCACAAATTACCTTTTATTATAAGTTTGTTGACTTTTATAATAAATATTTTAAAAGTCATATCAATAGTGATTTCTGATTCATTGACAGTGTAGAACTTTTTATACTGACAGTACATGACTATTAAATTCTATTATAAATAAATTATAGATTTGATTTACACATGAAGTTTACGTCATATATATTTATAAGCCGATATAACGTACTTGTATATTTTATTATAATATTATTGATAGACGCATGGACATAAATTATAAATATGAAACAAAATCCTTTTTTTGATATAATGAAACAAAATCCTTTCTTCCATCATGCGGTGATTTACTTGAATAGTTTGGTGCCAACAAACCATGGGTACAAGGACATGCATATAGATAAATGAGAGTTTTTTTTTAGATTTGATGAATTTAGTCACGTTTCATTTCAAATTGTGTGGGACTAGAAGGGTCCTTGAGTGAGAGTGACACAGCGAAGCGAACAGGAAACAGCGAGAAGAATCCAGTGGAGAAACAAGCATGGGGTTGGACGGTAGGTGCGTCTGAAACTGAATAGGCTTAGCAACTGTCTTCATTTGTCTTGTAGTGATCATGTCATGGGTAGGAAATGGTAAGAGAAGCAAGCAAGGAAAGGGAGCTAGTATTTTTTATTAATGTTGAAGGCCCACTCATTAAACATCATGATACCACCTTTGGTCTTATCAATGTTTATGTGGACGTGAAACCTTACACATTTGGCTTTATTAAAAAAACAGAAAAAAAGAAACCTTACACATTTGGAATGCGTGAGGTCAATTTAATTGTATTTGATAGCTACGGGAGCCCACGGATGATATTGTCGTGGATTTGTCGTAAGTTTAATTTTTATTCGTGTATGCTTCTTTTTTTGGGTCAAATTGTCGTGTACTATTATTGTAAATATACTAAGTTGTGATATATAGTTTGAGTTTTTTAAGAATATGATAGGGTTTGATCTCTAGCTATGCCCATAGAACAGCATTTGTAAGTGGAGAAGTTGCTCCTCAACTGTTACTCTATATTCTTAGGAGATTAGTTTTATGGTTTCTGACTATGGGAACACCTTGAGTCCAATCCCAAATTTAAAAAATAAAATCATTGGAATTGACACTTTAAAGAAAAAGATAGTTTTAAAAATTTTAAAAACCATTGTAAATATACTATCAATTAATTGAAAATTATTATTGAGATGATTTTTAAGATAATTATTATAAAAATCAACAAAATTTATTATACATAATAATTTCTAATTAAATATTGATGAAAAGAATCTTTACATTATCAACATATTTTAATTGAATTCTACCCTTTTTAATAATGTTTTGTTCTTCTTGATATTGTATGGCCTTCTACAAACAAAGCCTTCGCTTGAAGTTTGAACTAAGAGTATGATATGTATATATCAAAACAAAAGAGTATGGAAAATGACAAATGTATACCCAATTTTGGAGTGTATATGGGTAGAAAGAAGAAAGAGATAAAAGAAAAGGAACATAAAATGAAGCTAGAGAAAATGACAAATATGATAAGTGATGTAATAAAAAAACGATATAGATAAAAAAAGTATAAGATGTGTACTGGCTTAGCTAGAACTCGGATGCCTGCACAGAAATGCAGGAGTAGCTCGGTAAACCAAGCTACTACCTTGGACACCCAACAACTACAAACATGCATGGAGAATGATGTTAACCTCGGTTGCACTTGTATAACAGATATTAGCATCTTGGCTACCTAAGTCCATCTCATTGCTAACAATCATATTGGTAGTTAGAAAACAAAGCAAATCTAACAACCAAAAGATAAAAGATCATGTCTCTGCAAAAATGGGAGAACATGGTCAAGCAGTTACAATGGATCTAACCCACAATTGGGGAAGATACTTAGGTATATAAGCAAGGTACAGTGCATAGGTATGGTAACTTTTTCCCCTAACCTAAACCTTTGAAAACCTTATCTAACTTGAGCGATAGAGTAGTTTTGCAAGTACCACCATCACCCAGAGTAAGAGGTATTAGTGGAGTAAGAGAGATAGTTGTCAGAGTTGTCACTTCTTAATGAAATCATACCCAGATTTTTGCAGGTACATTTGGCACCCACTGTGGGGCCTAAGCAAACTTTCTTTTGGCCACTGCAAAGATAATGATAGAAACTAAACATACTATAGGTGATAGAAGAAACCAAAACACAATTGTACAAGGAAGCCATGAAGGAGAGGTCACGGATGAAAATCCTACCATTAAGGAGATGAGATAACAAATGAAGGCTATAAGGAAGAAGAGTAAAGAAGACATGGAAGCCATAAGGAAGAAAAATAAGGAGGATATGGAGGCTATAAGAAAGAAGAATGAGGATGACTTGAAGGCATTACAGTAGGAAAATGTTCAGATATGAGAACAGTGTTGGCATCTAAAGTATTGACACAGTGTGCTTACCCACCACAAAAGGGAGCACGAGGATACATTGGCAGAAACCCAACGTTCAAACATAAAGACAAGTAGGTGCGATGAAGCCCACTTTAGGTCAAGGATTGAGAACTCTCCCCTTAGCACTATTGTCCGGCACCACCCATTTGTTGATGGCATCATTGAGACGCCCCTTCCACCTAAGTGGAAAGATTTAAACATTGAAAGGTACAATGGCATGACAGATCCAGATGAGCACATCAATGAATACACCACCTAGGTAAATCTATTTACCAATGATGATGTTATTCTATGTAGAGTTTTCCTACATCTTTGAAAGATGCAACTTTAAGTTGGTATGCCCAACTTCCTCCGAGGTCTATAGATTATTTTGAAACACTTGTGAAGGTATTTAGTGTCTAGTATGCCTTTAGCTGACCTCATCACACTACCTTGACTGCTTTGGTAAACTTGAGGCAAGCGAAAGACGAGCCCTTTATGGAAATTTATGGAACACTTTACTAAAGTGTCTGTCAAAATTCGTGACCTAAACCTAAAGGTGGCTCTTCATTCTATGTTGATGAAGCTCAAGCCTACACTTTTGTTGATAGTTTATGTCGCAAACCACCAGCCAACATGGATGAATTGAGAGCCATGGCGGCTAACTATATTTAGATAGAGGAGCTATCTGAATTCAAAAACAAAGTCAAGATAAATCTAGGTAATAAGGCAAATCACAATTGTAGGGATAAGTTAAAGCCAACCGCTAACAAAGGCAAGTTCAAGAAGACCATATTGTCTAAAGGATTGAGGTATGACTTTTATACCCCTTTTAAATACTAATAGGGTAAGATTCCTCAAAGAAGCATGTCATGCCAACCTTTTGCCTTTATCACTTCCTAGTCAGACTCCCAAAGTAATCGATTGATTGAAGCTTTGAAGGTACCATTGTACCTCAAAGATAAGATTGAAGAGCTAATCCAAGGAGGACACCTTGGTAACTATATGTAGCACAACAACGCTAGCCGAACTCAATATTGGGGAAGGGGTGTGATCAAAGTCAAAGGTGTGATAGAAGACATGATCAATAGAATGACAAGGACAAAAGGAGAAAAATGATCAATAAGGAGGAGAAAATAGGGCGAAGGGAGTAATTAAAACGATTGTTAGAGGATTTGCTGGTGGTGGTTCGATGAACTCGACCAACAAGAGACGATTGAAGGCAATTTAAGATGTCAATACAGTATCCAGTTGACCTCCCAGGACGCTCCCTCCTATTACCTTTATTGATGTCAACTTCAAAAGGATAGACCCAAACCAAGATAAACCTATAGTAATCACAGTAAAAGTAGCAAACTTTGCAATCATGAAGATTCTTATTAATTAAGGAAGCTCAGCGGACACGCTTTATTGACCTACCTTTAAGAAGCTCAAGATTCCCGAGAGCACATGGCCACGTCAAATTATTAACAACTTTTGGGAATGAAACTTCTTCTTAAAAGATATTGGTTAGAAATATTATAATTGATGCAGCGACATCCTACAACATCCTAATCGATCGACCTGCATTGAATGAGCTCAGCATAATCGTTTCAACTCCACATCTCACCATGAAGTTTCCAACAACAGAGTGTGAGGTTGTGACAATCTAAGATGATTAGAAAGCTACAAGAAAATACTATGCGGAGAAGCTTAAGGTCTCCTAATCAAGGTTGTCGGAGGAAGAAGGAACAAGCATGAAGGAAAGTGTTGTGAATGTCAACTCTGTGAGATGGTTTGGTCTTTATCCAAGGATGGAAACATAAGAGTAGAGGTCCAAACCAATTGAAGATCTACAAGATTTCCAACTCAGGAAGAAACCTGATTAATGTACTAAATTGGGAGCATGACTTGATAAGGACTTGAAAGAGAAAATCATAAAAGTGCTTGCTTGCAATGCCAATTTGTTTGCATGGAGCATCTCGTACATGCCAGGGATAGACCCCAAGTTTCTATGTCATAAGTTGTCCATATGCCCGAAAGCAAAACCAATAGCACAAAAAAAGCAGAAGTTGGGATAAGAAAGAAGAAAAGTTGTGGAGATAGAAATAGCAAAGTTAATCAAGGCAAACTTTATTCGGGAGATTGAGTATGCAACTTGGCTAGCTAGTGTGATGCTAGTGAAGAAGGCGAATGACAAATAGAGGATGTGTATGGATTATACTGATCTAAACAAGGCATGCTCTAAAGATGCTTATCCTTTGCTGAGCATAGATCAGTGATCAATAGAGCTTTAAGATATAGGACGCTCTATTTTTTGGATGCATACTTGGGTTATAATCAAATTTGGATGTATCCTCCTGATGAAGATAAAACTGCTTTCATGATAAAAGGAGCAAATTATTGTTATAAGGTAATGCCCTTTGGTTTGAAGAACACAAGAACCATTTATTAAAGGGTTATGGACAATGAGGTGATGCATGGAGACAACCTTAGACTCGACTGAGGCCAAACAAGGATAAAGAATCAAGAAGAGATCTTTGCATTCCATCTTTATTTTTGTGTTTCATCAGACTACTTATTAAGTAGTTTGAATTTTCTTGTGTGATGAATAATCACATCCCTATCAATCTTACAAGTGACTAAGACTATAAGGCGTTTCTTTATCGTGTTTTGAGTATTTAACAATTTGATATCCTTATTTGGATATCATTCCCATCTTATAGAGATGAGTTAGTCAATGTAGTTATCCTACCCTTAGGGAACTATTTTCATCTTCCTAAATTCTAACACAGATAATGACTTTAATACCTTAGTGGGTCACTTTATAGGAATGAGATGTCACATGTGACATGCCCAACCTTAGCCAATTCGAAACAAATTGTTTGTCTTGAACTAGTTAGTTGAAATCTAACTAAAATTCTAACTAAAGGTACTATCTTAAGTACATGCAATCATTCTAATTCCTCACACACTTGTACCATACATTATAAAAATTAATTTTTGACCCTAAAAATCCTAACCCTTGGCTAACCATATTAAAGGCTTGTTGGGGAAGCCATTTTTTTTTAGAAACGACTTAGCTTGTAAGCTATCAATCTTTTTTCCCTTGTACTTTTACCTTTCTTTTTCTCTTTACCCAAGGGCATTTTAACCAAAACACAAATCCCCCTACTTTTTATGCTAGCTGAACCACTGGTCACACTCCTTTCTCATTTTATTTGTTTCTCTCTTGGTGTTAGTGGCAGGGAGCTTCCAAGCTAAGATGAGTTTCTATTTCACTTTCCTTTTCATTTCTCTTATTCTTCATTCCTACTCCATTTCCTCTTTATAAACCTCTATTCTATTACTTAAAAATCTGACTTTGTCATGTGTTTTGTGGGATAATCCTTTTTCTTGGTGATTTTTGGTGGAAACATACAGGTGGTTGGCAAAGGAAAACTAAAGCCTCAAGCTTTTTCCTTTGTTCTTGTGTTTTATGTAACGACCCACTGTCGCTACTGGACAACGCTACCATTCTTCTAATTATTATTATATAGGATTTAATGAAACTTTAGCTCTTCCAACATACAAATAATATATCATTGTCAGCATGTACATATATATATAAACGTCATGTAGAAGATCATCCTTTTTCTACCTTGTTCAAATGTGCACCATATACAAATCTAAAATCAATAAAACATGCGTGCCAATGCCTCATATAAGATATACATCAGTAAGGGAGAGGGGATACAAAACACACTCCCTAAGGTTGGTCAAGCTATACATCAAGTCTAAAAAGTAAAACAACTATAAAAAAGAACAACAAAAGCAAGAATGTGGCTCATCATATCTCCTTGTATCTAAGTTGGCAGCTCCTCCATCAACTGTGAGCAACTGGGTCCACTAAAGCCTCACCATTTACTCCCACGTCAACGACGTGATCATCATAGGCATGAACCACAATTGCAAACAGTGCAAGGGTAAGCTTACTTGGAACAACATATCATATAGTATAAAAGAAAGTAATATGAAATCTCCTGCTCATACATCAATAGGTAAATATAAACATCTACTATCATGAATCAACACCTTCATTTAAACACATACATACATAGAATCCACATACAATCCCATACTACATGGCCACATCATAAATCAGAAATATCAATCACCATGCCAATGCATGAGGACGCTATTTTTGAGAAATTTGTAACATTTTGAGCAACCAACACAGACATGTTCCTTAACATAGCATCATCCATAGCTATTGGGGAACTACCGTAGCTTTGATCTATGGATAGAATCAAGTGGTTGATCAAGATAGATATACATGGGTAGTGGCCAACCACGACACAAGGCTTGCAATGACCTTGGCTCCTTGTGAAATTGTCTGTCTACCTATCCCTCAGTCTTAGGTGCGATGACCCCCTATTGACCTTTCTGACACTAATTTGGAGGTCTGTTTGAACCTCAGTTCTTGTCAACCAACCAACTTACGTGCCTACTCATAACGTAGTCATCACCACGGACTTATGCATGAATGCATGTACAACACCATCCACCATCCACCATCAACCTAACACAAACAATTTAATAAAATTTAACAACAACAATTTAACCAAGTTTAACAACAACACCATGTGAGCTCAAATTAGCACCTCACATGGTCAACAACCACCAATAACCTGATATAGGCTCAATTCAACACCTAACATGGCGAACAGGTTAGGCCCTACCTGAGCACCCTATACCTCTTTAAGATTTCATTAACAAATCCTCTCAACAACAAGTGAAGGTCCTATCTAAGCAATATTTCACTTCAACAGCATATTAAGATTCTCAAATTCTTTAGAGCATCAACATCATAAACTAACAACAACAAAGCTCATACTTATTAGTTTACACCACAACACAATAACCTTAGAAAATCAAACATACAAGATTAACATATCTTTCTTTCGAAGCTAGAACATTTCCCCAATGTTCCAAAGGGTCGTACATAGAGTTAAACCCTTGGCAATCAACACCACTTTCACCTTTTTCCTTGGACTCAACTTTGATGGGTCCACACCAAGCACCATAAAACTGGCGCTTAGTGCCACTAAAACAGAGGAAAAACAGACCTTTTCTTGCTTAAGGCCAGAAATCTATCGCTCAGTGCCATATCGCTTAGTGCCAGAATTCTGTTACTCATTACCATGTCGCTCAGCGCCAAACTACCAAATAGCTTTTTGTCATCCCACACTCAGTGCCAGGAAACTAGTGCTCAGCGCCAATTGTGATCTCTACAGTTCGCAAGAGGATGACCCAAGGCCATTTTTGACACACCAAGCATACCAATATACTCCTAGTTACTTTTAATATCTTTCTAACCGATTACAAAACAACAAATCACCAAGATCTCATCCCAAACCCATTTTCATAAGATTTTCACCACAACTCAACATACATCTAGATTTCAACCAATCCAAGGCACACAACTAGTACAATTACAGATATCAAACCAGAAACAACGATCTACAAGCTTCCCTTACCACTTGGAGTCTCCAAAATTTGAATTAAAGGAAGAAGAAAGGAAAGGGAAATGGAACCCTTGAGACAAATTTTGACGAGAACCCTCTACAACAGCAAAACCCATGAATTTAGTAAAGATTTCTCAAAATCAACACCAATTTTGTCCCTTTTTCCCAATTCAAGAACAAAAGAGAAAGAGGGGAACTCATCAAGAAGAAGAGCAACTCTCACACAAAGCTAAGAGAGTAGGGTCTAGTAGTGGAATTCTTGTTCTACTCTTTAGAATTGGGAAAAAAAAGATTAAAGAGTTAGAGAGGGTTGAGAGTGTGTGGGAATTGTCTTGCAATAAAAATTAGATAGAAGGGGGGTTCCTATGGTATTATAAGGGTTTTAAGAAAGGTATTGGGCTCACAAGGCCCAATTCCCCCTTTCTAACACTCTAAGACCCAAACTAACCCAAAAATCATGACTACTCACTAAACCAACTGAAATATCATCGATAGAGGCATTTGGCTTAAACAACATTTTCTCAAATTCCACAATTCAAACTAGAGTTTTCAAGACAACACAACATAAAACAACAAACACACATTTACAATTTATTTATTACATTTTAAATACAAAAATCTAAATTTAATTTCCACTTTCAATTATTAAATCACTAAATCACACATTAGGAAAAACACTAGTGTTACAATCCTTCCCAACAAGAAAATTTTCATCCTCGAAATTTGTCTTACCTGGGAAAAGATTTGGATATTATCCATCATCTTCTCCTCAAGCTCCCACGTGGACTCTGCAGTCACGTCATTCCACACCACTCTAACCAACTGGATGTCTTTGCCTCTCAGTTGTTTCACCCTCTAATCCATAATCCTTATAGACAGCGCCTCATAGGTCAAGTTCTCTCAAATCTGAACTAAATCAAGCTCTATAACATGCTTGGGGTCATGAGTGTACTTTCTCAATTGAGATTCATGGAAAACATTATGGATGTTGGACAAAAAAGGAGGTAGCTATCTGGTAAGCAACAGGACCAACTTGATGAAGGATTTGGTAAGAACCAATAAAGTTAGGAGTAAGTTTCCTAGATTTTATCGCCTTGCCTACTGCAGTCACGGGTGTGACTCTCAAAAAGACATAGTCACCTTCCTCAAACTCAAGCAGTCTTCTACGCTTATCAGCATATGACTTCTGATGACTTTGGGCAATCCTCATGCTTTCGTGAATCCTTTTCACCTTCTCTGTTGTCTATTGCACCATCTCCAGGCCTACAAACATACTCTCACCATCTCGATACCAACATAGAGGTGTCTTACACCTTCTACCATACAAGGCTTCAAATGGTGCCATTAATGCTTGCATGAAAACCGTTGTTGTAAGTAAATTCCACCAAAGGTAGAATTTCATCCCAACTACCAAGATGGTCCAACACACATGCTCGCAAAAGATCCTCCAAAGACTGAATCGTTCTCTCAGATTGGCCATCCATCTGTGGGTGATATGCAGAATTGAGCCCCAACTTTGTACCCAATGCCTGGTGCAAACTCTGCCAAAACCTTGAGGTAAACCTCGGATTTCTATCAAAAATGATACTGGAAGGCACTCCATGTAATCTCATTATCTCCTTTATATACAATTGAGTTAACCTTTCTAGAGAAAACTTAATGTTAATAGGTAAGAAGTGAGCACACTTCGTTAACTTATCAACAATGACCCAAATAGCATTAAAACCCTTTGCAATCTTGGGTAAGCCCACTACAAAGTCCATCATGATACTATCCCACTTCCACCCAGGAATCTCCATCATCTACAATAAACCATCGAGTGTTTGGTGTTCTACATTAGCCTTCTGACAAGTTAAACAAGCTACAACATACTCAGCCATGTCCTTCTTTATACCAGACCATCAAAACATCTTCTTCAAATCTTGATACATCTTTGTGGTACCTAGATGCAAACTCAGCTTACTCTTGTGGCCCTCCTTTAGAACAAGCTTTTTCAACTCAGGGGTCCTGCGGTACACGACCATAAGATACCGTCATCACCTAAGCTGAAATCCACCGCTTTCTCTATTCCTAACAACTCCTTAGTCCTGCAAAGACTAGGATCCACCAACCGCTTTTCTTTGACCATTTCAAGGAAATCACTAGCTACCGTAATCATACCACAACTAACACGATCAAGTAACACCTCTGCATACAGATTTAGGTCTTGGAACTTTTCCACTAGCTTCAACTCCATCATCAAAGCTGATATATGCACAATCTTCCTACATAGAGCATCTACCACTATGTTCGCTTTACGAGGATGGTACATTAACTAAAAACCATAATCTTTCAAAAACTCCATTCATTATCTTTAGCTCATGTTCAGCTCCTTTTGATCAAATAGATACTTCAAGCTTTTGTGATCACTAAATACATCAAACCTTGCACCATATAAATAGTGCTGCCATATCTTCAATGTAAAAACCACTGCGGCTAACTCCAAGTCATGGGTAGGATAATTCTTTTCATGATTCTTCAACTTGTCTCGATGCATAGGCTACATCCTTCCTATGCTGCATCAACACACATCCCAATCCTTGACGAGAAGCATCACAGTAAAGCTCGAAAGGCTCACTAGGATCAGGCAACACCAAGATAGGAGAAGTAGTCAACCTTTGTTTCAACTCTTGATAACTGTTCTCACATGCTTTTGTCCAAACAAATGGTTGATCTTTATGGGTAAGTTGGGTCAATGATGCAGCTATCCTTGAAAAACCTTCTATAAACCTCTAGTAGTAACCAACTAACCCAACAAAGCTCCTAATCTCAGTAGCTGTCTTGGACGCTCCCATTGCAACACAGTCTCCACCTTTTCAGGGTCCACTGCAATTCCACTAGTAGATATCACGTGTCCTAAAAACTTCACCTCATTCAACCGGAATTCACGCTTAAATAACTTGGCGTGCAACTATTTCTCCTTCAAAATCCCCAACATTGTCCTTATATGCTCTTCATAAGAATAGGAGTAGATCAGAATGTCATTGATGAACACAACAACAAACTAATCTGAGAAAGGATGGAAGATTCTATTCATATAATCCATGGCTATGGCAGGGGTCATCACTCCAAATGGCATCACAATGTACTCATAATGCCCATATCGAGTCCAAAAGGCCGTCTTGGCATGCCCCCGTCCTTCACCCATATTTGATGCTATCCAGACCTCAAGTTTATCTTTGAGAACACTGTTGTTCCTCTCAATTGATCCATCAGGTCATCAATGCTTGGCAACGGGTACTTATTCTTGATGGTAATCTTGCTCAACTGTTGATAATTCACACATAAGTGTGAACTACCATCCTTCTGCTTTACTAACAACATCAGCACTCCCTAAGGGAAAACACTTGGCCTAATCATGCTCTACTCCAACAACTTTTCCACTTGTTTCTTCAATTCAGCTAACTCTATCAGTGCCATCCTATAAGGAG
This sequence comes from Spatholobus suberectus, assembly GCA_004329165.1. Taxonomy (NCBI): domain Eukaryota; kingdom Viridiplantae; phylum Streptophyta; class Magnoliopsida; order Fabales; family Fabaceae; genus Spatholobus; species Spatholobus suberectus. Next base: position 36,667,893 of record CM014732.1, read on the forward strand.
CTATCGACATCGGCTCCGCACCTAGAACTAAGTCTATAGCAAACTTGATCTCTCGCTGCAGAGGCAAACCAGGTATTTCCTTAGGAAAAACTTCGGGAAATTCCCTGACCACTGCCACAGAGTTCAAGTCTAGGTCACTCTTGACTTTTAGAATGGACAAGATCATGTAACCTTGAGCTCCTTCACGCAAAGAAGTCTGTGCTTAGTTGGCAGTGATAAATCGAGAATTCTCAAAAATAGGAAAGATAAGGGATCTTTTGGCACAATCGATCAGGATATGGTTGGAAGATAACCAATCCATCCCTAAGATCGATTTACTTGTTCAAATTGATTTAAACTTTGTACCCTAAAATAAAGACTTTTGAGAATTTGGTTAAAAATAATAGTAAAGTTTACTACTTTATCTTATTTTATTATTTAAATTGCTTCTAAACCTTTTCATAAAATAAATTTTAATTATTTAAAAATAATTATTTTTTAAAAATTTATTATTTTATTGATTTTATGAAATTGCTAATATTTTTGGAACAATTCAACGATTTTGGAGTTTAAAAACAACTTTTTTATATTTTTATTATTTCAAGTTAAAATTTGGTATTTTTGGGATTTTTTTAATATAAATAAGTATTTAAAATAAAGTAAATGATTTTAATAGAATAAAGTATGAACCCAAATAAAAATTAAAAAGTTGTTGGGATCACTCCAGTAGGATCTTAGTTTACAGAGTTGCTCAAGATAGGACTTTGTGTGGTGAACTTATCATCTTTGGGATCACTCTAGGTAGGATCCTATTAGTTTAGAGTTGCTCTGGGTAGGACTCTGTGTGGTGAATTATGATGATGTTGATTATGTTTTTTAGGATAAGTATATTGAAATGATGACATTGATGATGACATTATGTGATTAATATGCATTCATACCACCACATGGGAATGGTTAATAAATAAACAAAGGCACAACCTGTCAGACAATAGATATCATCATTCTCATCATTTAGCAATCTTAATCGCAATCACATCATGTAGGCTTTCACAACCCAATTTCTTGGTAACCCTCAAGCTTATCATTCATAATTCACATCAAACATATGTTTCCAACACAATTTGATATAATGTCATGTCACTTTTATCATAGTGATTTCAACAAATAATTGCACATCAATGTCACCCACTTACCTTTACCACCTAGACTAGTCCTCTAATAAATTTAAGATTAATTTAAGTTAAAATGAAAATTTCAGATTCAAGTCATAGGATAGCTATCTTTAGCTAAGTTCTCACTTACTAACTTAGATTCTATTGTCTTTATTCTACACATCTTCATGGCCCACATATATTGATATATAGACATGTACCCAACAATATTCTACTAATAGAATCTCAATCTAGAATTGACATGATTAAGTAACTAAGTCCACCTTTAAATATAAAAAAACTAGTGTTATAACTCATATATACATGTATTATTGTAGTTTTACTTTTGTGTAGTTTTTTAGGCCTTTTCATTTGCAAGGTTGTGATTCTTGTTTGCATGGTTGTCCCAAATTTTATAGTAGTGTTGAGTTTCATTTCTCTACATTTGCATGCTTTTGTCCCACTTCACAACAATAACAAAATAGATATAAACCCACATGTTGTGTGACTACTTAATATCTTAGAAAAAAAATCAAAATTTATATTATAAAATATTTTTATTCAAGTATTTTTTTAAAAATAATTAAGTTATAAACGCATAATTATAAAGATGTGAATGCTTTTTTTTTGGGGTACACAACATTCTAAATGCTTTAGTATTCAATAGTTTAAAGTCAATAAAAAGAAGAAGAAAATATTTAGAATGATTATTATGAATAATATATAATGTAACAATTGAAGTTAAGTTTTGAATGACAATAAAAGACATTGATGAATATTAAAGTGAGGATTGTTGGAACCAAAGACGTAGAAGCGTCTAAACCCTCAATGTTTTGAAGATAACAAAGCTTATTAATGTTTATATTTGCGCATATAGACTAACCCTGTCATAGCTAAGAAGAAGACTCGCTAACAAGGACCATCCAGTGTCATGTTAAAGACCGTCCAGTAGACGTGTCAAAGACCGTCCAGTTAGACGTGTTTAAAGACCATCTAGTTGAACAAACTGGAGGTGACCGCCCAAGTCTCCAAGATCATATATTCAAACGGCTAAGTTTTTAGTCTGAACGTCAATTATATTTATGCTAAGTCTGCCTCGTAAATTACACATTAATACTCCAGTGAACTAACGTTCAAATTTGTTTGAAGCATCAACATCAATTTAGTACAAAAGCACAGCAAAATAGATAAAGCAAGTTAACTTATCAAGCTGACAAGACAAATGAAGAAGGTTCAGAAGAACAAACCGCCAACACAGTCCTACAACTTCCCTTGTAGTGCAAGTCTACAACTGTCACACCTGACATTTCTGAAAAGATGGTCCGCACGCTTCTCATTGCATAAAGAGTCAAATTATCTACAATGGATCTTTTTCCTGAAGATTATATATATACGTGCACCAACGAAAACAAGAAACAAAAAGGTGAATAGAAAAAGGCGAAGTCTGTCAAAAAGAACAAGAACGTAAAGTCTTTTGTAATACTCTGTTAAGAGCGTCCAGTGGACGATAGAAAAATTTTGTAAAGATCCTCAAAGTGATCCTGAGCTAAATCTTTCAAATCCTCACTACGTGAGTTGACCCTTCCTCTTTAAAGACTTGTGTGTTGTGAAAGCTTGGAGAGGCTTAGTGTAAAAGAATATTTGGGTTAAGCAATCTAGGAAGATTGCATTGTAAAGCCTGAAGAGGCCACGAACAATTCTTGTAACCTAAGATTGGTTAGTAGAAACCTTCTGGGTGAAGGGACTAGACGTAGCTCAGGTTGAGTGAACCAGTATAAAACTTTCTGAGTTTTTCTTCTCTCTATCCCTACACCTGAAAACGTTTTTTGTTGATCTACTTATTTCGAAAAAGTTTTACAAGGCACAATTCAACCCCCCCTTTTCTTGTGCGCTTTTTCGTATTTCAAGGATGAAATTTGAAACTTAACTGATGAATGACACATTAATGAATATGAAAGGAGGACTTTGAGAAATTGAATAGAGAGGTGGCATTTTCAGCAAGATACATGCGTGACAACTAAAGAGAGTATCAAAGGAGTTGAGATGTCAACTGAATAAATAACCTTTAAAGCAAAGATGACATTTCAAGAGCTCAAGTCTCAAATTTTATATATTATAATAAATTCTAAGCTTGTTTATTTGCACAATATGCTTTTGTTTGTAGGTCATGTAATTTTTCTTAAAACAAACAACAAAAGAAAATAATAATAATAACAACAATAACAACAACAACAACAAATAAATAAATAAATAAATGTTTCTTATAATATCTACTCGGATTATATTGCTTAATTACAGTGTGATAGTGATATTCTATTTTTGCCCTTGGCAAATATAGTATATATGGTTCCCAACTTAATGTTATTTCATCTTTTTGATAGAAATCGTCGCTATATATGGAAATGTCCCTTATTTTTCATCTTTTATCACATTGTTGTTCCCTTCCTTATTTTATGCATCAATGTTTGGTTAAAGTTTAGGGAGTATATTTAAAGGGTAGTTTAAAATTAAGACTTATGCTTTGGAATTTGGGTTGAATTAGAGAATTGGATTGGTTGGTAATTAGGGAACCTAATTTTTGACTTTTTTTTCCTCTAAAATTATTGCATTATTGATTTTAACTTTAAACAAGTTTGAATGTTAATTTTGAGTTCATAATTAGATAGTTCCCTTAATTTTTTTCTTCTTTCTTTTGGATCTACACCATAAATGCAAGATTTTTTTCCCCCTTAAAGTGACTATGCATCATCATCATTTTACCCTTCTATCTTTGAGTATTTCAATTTCTTGTTGATTGTGTACAGAAGAACTTGTTTCTTAACAAGGTTAAGCTTGCTTTTTGGCATGCATTTTTGAATATGATAACGGTACTTGATAATGGTACTTTGAGCATTTTTCTATCCTTATAATATTATGACATTAGACCATTGGTTCTCTTTTTTAAACATCATTATATGTGTGTGTGTGTGTGTGTGTGTGTGTGTGTGTGTTTATGTATACATATACATATATACATATAAATACATACAACATACATACATGTATGTATGTATGTATGTATGTATGTATGTATATATATGTGTATGTATGTATGTATATTACTATCGAATCATTTTAACTTGTGACTTGAAACGTTATACCTTGTTAACTATCAATCTAGTGACATATTTCATGTCGATAAAGTTTTAAACTTTGATCCTAACATATATTAAAATGCTATTTTTATTATTTCCTTCACAAAATCATGAAAGTAAAAAAAAATAAATGAAAATATAGCATTTTTGTAATTATAATAAAAATATATTATTAGGAGGATCTCATGTAATCATATAATTATAGTAATGTAATTACATATTTGTAGATATTTAGTAAATCATGCCAATATTTTGGAAATTATGAATTCAGAGTCTTGATTACCTATTTTGTTGAAAATTAGATAATTCACCAAATTGCATGGTCAACACTTGAATGGTTATGTCGAAAGTAAGCAAGGACATTTTTTAAATGTCGCTCAAGTTTTCCATTTTCAAATCAATCTACCCACTAAATTTTGGGGTGAATGTGTGCTTATTGTAAGATAGTTGATAAATGATACCACATCCACTATACATAAAGGCAAAAGTTCCTATGAAATATTGTTTAGTTAAGCTCCCTCTTATTCTCATATATGCACTTTTGTGTGTTTATGATATACTCACAATTGACTATGACAAAAATCAAGTTTGGAGAGTAGTTTCAAAGATGTAGTTTTGTGGGATATCCATGTGGGAAAAATAGAACATCTCTATGACTTGAAAAATGGGGAGTATTTTGAGTCTTGCAATGTTGTGTTTCGTAAAAATAAGTTTCCTTTCATAACTGGTCATTTTAATGTACAAGATCACTTTAATCATTTTACACAAAACTTGTGGAATGATGGCATTAATGAATCTAACATGGTATGCATGATGCAAGGGAGAGTAGTGTCACTGATGAAGATATATTAGGGATATGCAAAACATAATTTCAACCCCAAGTCATGGAGATGTTGGGGATGTGCAAGATGTAATTTCAACACCTAGTCAATCAAGTGAAGATTCTATATTAGCCCCTCATCTAGATGAACCACACAGACATGGTCATAAGGAGTGTCACCCATTGAGCAAGCTCAAATATTATATATGCTACATTGTGAGTTGCATTAATGACCTTATTCCCAAGTCACCCACACCATCACAATCCTCAAGTATGTTATATCTCATCACACTTTATGTGACTTGCATTAATTGTTTAGTGAGGCACAAACAACTTGCGCCAATCATTTATGGGCATGAGTCATCTCAAATCTTTGAAGTTGCTTGAGATCCATAGTGGCACAATGTTATGAAACAAGAAGTGATGCACTGAAAAGAAATGACACACGAACGTTAGCAACATTACCGTATAAAAAAAAGTAACTAGAAACAAGTAGGTGCACAAGATTAAGTATAAATCATATAGGAGTATTGAATGTCATAAGACAAGGCTACTTATTTGAGGAGATAATCAAAAGGAAAGGATTAGCTATAATGAGACTTTTGTCTAATCACGAAGATGGTTATAGTTTAGACCTTTTAGTTGTTACAATTGCTCAATCATGGATAATATATATATATACTAGATAGGCCTTTGTGCATGGTGGTCTAGACTAGGAAGTTTTTATTCAACTTTTTCCTAGTTTTTCTTATAGAAATTCAAAGAAAGAGTGCAAGATTCAAACATCTCATATGTGTTATGACAAACATTGCAAAATTGGTTTGCAAAACTTGCTACTAAATTGAGGAAATATGGGTTCAAATAGTCCTATATAGATTACATTGTAGTGGCAATGTGATTTTGAGTGTTCTTGTGTATATTGATAATATCATTCTCATAAGGAACAATGGAGATGTGATTGAGCATTTTAAACAGTATCTTAGCACATGTTTCTTCATGAAAAAACCTTAGGTCCTTGAAATATGTTTTAGGTCTTGAGGTAGCTAGAGGACCTCAAGGGATATCTTATGTCAATGAAAGTATTTTTTATACATCATCTCATAAACATGATTATTAGGGGTCAAATCAACTAGTTTTCTTCTTGAATAAAATCATTGGTTGGGGCCTCCCTGATGGATAATTTTGGAAGATTTAGAAAGATATCATCAACTTATTAAGAGACTCATTTACTTAACCATCTTTTAGCCTGATTTCAATTTCTTTGTGCACATTCTAGATCGATTCATGCACTATCCTCTTCACAAACATTGGGAGGCCACAATATGGTAGGTTCATTATTTGAATGGTAATCCCAAACAAGGGATATTTCTTTGGTCAGATGGTGATATGCAACTCTATGCTTATTATGACTCTGATTAAGCTAGTTTTCTTTTCACAAGATGTTCATTAATGGGATATTTTGTGTTATTTGGTCCATCACCTATATCTTGGAAAACCGAAAAACATGTTACTGTCTCTCATTTATTAGTAGAAGTTGAATATAGATCTATGATTATCATAACTTGTGAGTTAAAGTTGCTTATAAAGCTATCTTGCATGATTTATGGGTGACACATCCCCAATCCATGCAACTTTTTTGGATAATCAAGCAATCATTCACATTGTTAATAATCTAATATTTCATGAACAAACCAAGCATATTAAGGTAGACAATCACTTCATTTGTAATTAAATATAAGTTGGTAATATGGTCACTATACATATCTTGACTTACAATCAACTTTACAAGTTGGATTAAATCAGTTTTGAAGAGAGAAATCATATGATCCAATCACTTTGTTTTCTTAATTCATCATTCTATCAATTTATTTTAAAATTTAAATTTGATACAATCTAAAGTGATTTGAATTGGATCAAATTTTGATTTTAGTCTTACTTTTATTTTTCTTTGGAGAAAGTATTAAATAAATGATAGAGTTTAATTGCTATGTACTATCAGTATAAAAACTTACACTGTCAACCAATTGAAAATCAACTTTAGTATGACTTTCAGGGTAGTTATTATCAAAGTCAACAAACTTACCATATATGGTGGGTTGTGATTGGATGATAGTATAAAATTGTTTTACACTATCAGTGCATAGCCTATTTTCTCTAAATGATAAGATATGTGATAAACATAATAAAAAATAATTTAAAATATCAAATATCTCATTTTTAAGTCATTATATAGCTATATTATAATTCTTCAAGTATTTACTATTAAAAATAAATTTAGACAACTTGTTAAATATATTTATATTCCTTTAATTAAATAATTACTAAAAAATTATCTTTAATTAAAAACATTTTTCATAAACACGTATAAGTTATGTGATAATTTTACAAATATATAAGAAATAAAAATGTAAACATGAGTGAGTGGTATAATAAATTTCTAAGTAAAATATAAACATATCTATAAGTTTGGTTTGAATTGAATCGGTTTTCAAAATTAAATCTAAAATACAATCTAATCAAATAAAAAAAAATCATTTCTTTTTATTTTTAGTTTGTTTAGTTTTTAAATTTATTCAATTTTCAATTTTTTGAACCAAATTTTCAATTTTTATTGAATCATATTGGTTTGTAAACACCCCTATATATCATGACCAAAACACTTGGCAAACAACAATTTAATTACCAATTTGTATTTTAACTTGTGCAATGCACAGGATAAATGTTTATTTTTATATAACTAAAATTTATAATAAATAAATATTTTTGAATATATAAATTATATTTTAATTAAAATTTGTAAAAATAATTTTTTTTGAACATATAAATTATATTTTGGATTTACGATAAATCATTTATATTGTAATATAAAATTATTTTTAACTATTGATAATTTTTTAAAAAAATATTAAAATTCAATTTAAAAATAAAGATAAAAATATAGATTGAAAAAGATAAACAATGAAGAAAATCAAGTATACATGTAAGTATAAAAAAAAGTGTTTGAGAGTTGAGAAAGAAATTTTTTGAACTAGCTGTTAAATCAAATTAATTTTGAAATTAAAATTAAGAAGTATAGAAAATTAAAATTAAATACTTAATTTATGAGATTAGGATAAGACATGTGCCTCAATAGGAATGATATGAACTCCTAAAAACGTTCTTATTTGAGAAAAACTTCTAAAAACACTCTTATTAAAAAACGACTACTAAAAACATTCTCGTTTAAGATTAGAATTCAAATTTATAATATAGGAGTACAATTAGTATATTGGGAAAGTTGGTCATTCATTCTCCTCATGTACCAACTTACTCCAAAAGTAACTCTTGGTAAAGTTACTCCATTCAATAACTCTTAAGATATATAAAATTTTAACAATCTATGTAACACCCTCATTTTAATGTTATATTTAATTTCTAAATATCTATGAAATTGTCTTTGACAAACTAGAAAATTAAGAAATTAGCAGTTATTCTCAATTTTTCTACACTGAGGATTGACAAGAGAAAAAGGTCTAAATGTTGTATATTGTCATTTTGATCTTAATTTTAAAAAAATTTGGAAAATTTCAGAGATTCTTGTGAAAATAACCAAACTGCCCTATATTTTCTGCTAAAACTATAGCAAGTATAGGCTTAACATACAGGAGAGAGAAAATGAACATTCTCAATTTATTTTTGGGTTAGAAATTTAATTTTATAATTTTCTTAAAAATTTTGAAAATTTTTGAGTTAAAATAAAATTTCTATAAATTTTTAACTCAAAAATACCAAATAAATACTTAAAATTTTGAAATAAATTATTAAAAATTAATTTTAAATTATAGAAATTATTTTTAATCAATAATCAAGGTGTTTACAAAATTTCAAAGAAAATTTCATCTAATTTCTATAAAAATCAAATTACCAAAGTTTAAGACGTTTTTATCGGAAGTAGTCAATTTGTTTGCACGAAATTTAGAGACTTGGGAGAGTAGAGGTATGGCACGTCTAGCATTGCTCTATAGACCCACTTCCTATAATTTTTTCACATGCTGAAAAAGAAGAAAAATTCAAAAAAGAAAAAGGGAAAAGGTAAACTTACTTTTTTGTCCCCTTTCTAAACAACCTACTTCTATAAAAGGTTAGTGTTGGGACACATTTTCTCACTTTCTTGCCTCCTCAAGCTAGCCGAATCTAGTCTCCTCTCCTTAAGCTCCATTTTAAAAAATTTTCAAACCTTCAAAGCTTCCATTTTCCTCCTTCTTCAACCTCCCTTCAAGGCCACCACCATCACCATCATCAAGAAGCTTCAAGCACTCATTTTTCCTCCTCTTCTCCAAGCTCAAGTGAGGTATGGGGGTAGTGGGGTTGTTCTTGCTTTATTTACTTTCATGTAGATGGTTTTGGGTGTGTTTTTCCCCCAAAACCCTTATCTTTTCCTTGCTTTACTACAACCTCTACTTATAGTTCCTTCTTCTTGTTGTTGTTACCACTTATTTATGTGTTTTCCTCTCTTTTATCTTGCTGCCCTAATATGAATTTATGGCTTGAATGCTAGTTTAAATGTTGTTATTGACTTTAAAATGTTGATTTGTGTGGAGAACTTATCATAAAATGATAAAGGCTTGAACACAAACCCTAAAATCCATGACTAAGATTAAAAACTTGCAACTTTTCTTCTTAACAAAATGAGAAGTTGAAAAGGAGAGACTTTTTTGAACTATAGGACCTTCTTGAACCCTTGATTAAGTTCTTCCAAAGGGGACTCAAAAGGTAGTCATTTTCTCAAGACAAGTTGGAACCTTTATCCATCAATAAAAGACCCTAGAATAATAAAGGATTTGAAAAGACTTTAAATCTGAACCTAAGCCCTACTGACACCAAGTATTGGTATATTTTCTCTCTCTCCAATGGGTTACATTTTAGTGAAGTGTGATGATGATTATTTTATCTTTTGATGTACCTAAAAACCTTAAATTTCATTTTATCCATTTAAAGTTCATAACTTGATGAAAAGAATGATTTTTATGAAGAAGTACTTAAGTTCCAATAAGCTGTTTTCGTTTCCTACCTGAGCACTACTCACTGTTTTTGTAATATCTCAAGTTATACTTAATATTTTTTAAGTGCTTGTTTTTTTGCTGAAAACTAGACAAAATTCTAATCAAAATATGGGCACAAAAAGCGTTTGAAAAAGTTGAGAAATGATGAATTTACACTTTTTAAATGTTGGAGTCACTTTTCAGAAAATGGTAATTGGCAGTGTACATGAAAAATCGATTTTGGAAAGTTCTATTGTGGGTTAACTAAGAATCTTAGACTGAATAGAAAATAAACTCACAAGATTTTCAGGGATATATAATTTGCACATATTCATATTCGTTTACTATTTTTAACAAATTTTAGAAATTGGAAGTGATGCGTTTTTTTGACTGTATTTACAACTATATAATTTGAAAAAAAATCATCATAAATCGGGTAGACCTTGGTTTTTGGAGTTCTTGGATTTTTAGAAAGGATTTTCAATTTACTTTCTGAAAATAATTGGATTGGTTGCTGAAAGATTAAGATGAAACGCAAAAATAGCAAAAGAGAGTCATGGGTCCTCCAATAGGGTCTTTTGACCTCTCTATCTTTTTTATTTTCGTATCTATTTTTGTAGATGTTTTCTTGAGATGATCCTTAATGATTTAGAAACTAGAAAGAAATACCTTTCCAACAAACTATAGACCATGCTAAACAAAAATCGTTAACCCATCCAAATTAAAATTCAAAACCACAAACTAGCTATCTTTAGAGTCTGTTTTTGAGTTAAAATAACTAACACTTTTCTTGTTTGCAAAATCTCAATTTCTTTAGTGCTTAAAACTTAATGGTGAACCCTTTTAGTAAATGTTAAACATATTTTCATAAAGAAATATGAAATTATGTTTTTATTCAATTAAAAAGAGTCCTCATAAATTATTTTTAAAGGGCTTATTTTCTTGGTTCAAGTTGCAAATAACTTAATCTAACTGAATTCTTTTTGAATCATGGCTAACTACCAAAGTTAATTTAATAAAATGAATTAATAATGGCATTTAGAACCTTAGGCAATTCAGTCCCTAAAATGTAGGGCTAATTACACACTAAATCTTAATTAACTAGTTAAATTCTTTATTAAGTATCTAAGTCTCTACTTAGTTTAAAGATTTAAATAATCAAGTCTAAATTATTATTGGCTAATTTAGGATTTTCCTAAATAAGTTTAACTCTTAAATTAGGTACTTAAAGGGATTAAGACAAATCAAAGTTTGATTGCTAATTTTCCTTTTGTTTTCTTGATTTCTTAAATATATACTTAGCTTTTTATAATCCCTATAAATTACACTGTGATTAAACTCGACCTCTACATTAAGAGGTAGAGATATTGAGTAGAGACTGTACTGGTGCTCAGATGTATTGTGACCAGAGAGACCTTTGTCCGAATTATAAGTGTTAAGGAAGGTGATTAGTAAATAGAGTACAAGTGATGCGAGAGACATGTAGTGGCATGACACTCTGCATGGAAAGTTACAGTTGGTACATTGAGGAATGAAAGGCAAGTACCCACTTGCGAAGGTCTTGGGAGTAAGGTGTCGAGCGGTGAAGGTCCCAATGACCAAGGTAGCGCTCTTGAGTTGGGATATTCACCTGACCAAGCTTGATAACCCCGACAACTGCTAAACATTCTAGGATTGGTGCGAGAGTATACCTTTGAGTGGATGATGAATGTCCTAAGTCGTTGCTCTGTTCCTCGATGATGATAAGGATTGTAACACGTTGATGATATTGAGAGAGGTATATGTACTCCCAATCACTTTCTGGTTTTGTTAAGAACTATTATCAATGGGAAGTATAGATCCATACAGTGTCCAGAGTAGTTGCTATAACTTAAACAAACCCTATGTTTCCCTTTTCTTTATTGTCAACTGTGTTTTGTTTATGTGTGATGATAGGATGCCCTGCCATCTACGTGAAAGTGATTTTAAGAACAAAATCACCTCACTCTTCTATTTATTTTCTTAATGTATGACTGATTGTGGTTGGTATTTAAAGATGGCTACGTTGCCCATCCTACTCAACATACACAATGACTATAATGACGCGAGGATATGGTTTTACGCCGAGGCGACATATTATTTGACTTTTCGAGGCCTCGTTAGGATTACATTTTTATCCCCTATTTCGGGAGTGCACGTGCCCCCTATGTCGTGGACATTTTCAATTTTTGTCTTTTCTTCACCGCTGCCTAATTTTGAGTATGTTCCTTCCGCACTGCCGATGCCATTAGAAGATCCTGCCATACTGTTTATGGCCCCCTATGTAGCTTTTGCATTGCCTGCCAAGCAGCTACCCATGGATCTACCTCCCAATGCACAGCCCCTGCTTGAGGACCTTAAGGGATCTCCCATAGAGGTCGTCTTGGTCGAGTCACCTGTAGATTCCTTGATGGTGGTAGTAGGTAGGTATGGCTAACGGTTGACACTCATCGCCTTCATCAGCTCGATCCAGATTTGGGTCCCCTCAAGGGTTGCCCAATGGACAGGCTCATCATTCAACCTCAGGCGACTCTGAGGTGACTTTGACCAATAAGGAGTGACAGTAGGGGTTGGGTTTTTTTTGTATACAAGGATTAGCAGTAGATCTATAGACACTACTTTGACTTAGGATATTTTGTATGTATGTAGTTGGAATGGCCAATGTCTTTTGATATACTTTTTTGATTTTCCTGTATTTTACGATTTCAGTCGTATTTCAATTCTCGATGTATTTAACTTCATTTTTACTTCAAAAACCTAGATGTGTTCGGTTCTAATGACGATTATATGATATGTTTTATTTTCTTATCTTTATTCCCATTTCCAAATTCTGTCTAGTTTGCAATTTATCTGCTTTAAGAAGTTTCGTAAGATAATCACACAAACGTGAAAAATTTTCTCATATTTTGTTAATCTAGAATTAAATGACTAAATAATTAATTAAACAAACGCGGGTTGTGTCTAATAGAAACGAGTGTCACAATCTAACCATTGAATATTTTGATATTGTGTCAATGATCATGTATATCAAATTTTAGGTGAATCAGACATTTGTAGCTAGTTAATCTTATAGTTGACATTTACTTATAATTTTGAAAAATATATTATACGTTAATTTGAATTTATTTAATAAAGTATCAAATTAGTTTTCAAATTTACCAAAATATTGTAGACTTAATCTACTCAATAAAAACTTTGAATTCAACGGTTGGATAGTTAAAATTTGACATATATACCAAGAGTTATTAAGTGAAATAACTCTACAAAGAGTTACTTTTGGAGTAACTTGATCCTCACCCTATACATATACATACACACACACACACACACACACACACACACACACACACACACACACACATATGGTTAAGATTCGTTGATACTAGGTGTAAGTCTTAGACTTACACCAAATCTAAATCGTTAATATAGATTAATCAGACAGTTTATAATTTCTTAATATAAGTAGTAACTTTAACTTGTTTCGTGACAATTAATTAGTTAACTTTAATCAATAAATTAAATATTTTGATTTGATTTAATTGGTTGATTTAACTTTTTAACTTTTTTAATCAATATTTAACTTTTTGCTTAAATTATTTATTAAAATTCTTAACATAGTAATTTTTTTACAAATTATTCCTATATTAAATATTAATATACATATGATTATGTTAATTTTTAATTATTGTATTAATAATTATTTACTATTTGTTACCGAAAAATAATTAATTGAAGTTAAAAATTAAATGATAGGGATTTAATTAGTTTACATAGATTTAATTATATAAATTAAAAAATTATCATGTTAAAAATTATTTACTTTAAATTGTAAATGAATAATTTATGTTAGTAAAAAATTATTAATGGAATAATTTAATAATTATTAAATTTATATAAAATAATTTAATTAATTTATATGAATTTAATTACGTATTTATTTAATAAATTTTTATCATATGAAGAAACCAAAAAAGTTTATTAAAATAAATATAAAGAACTCCTAATAATCATAAACTACAATATATGTATAAATTTATTGAAATATGTTATAACATAAATTTAATTATAAAATTTATTGAAATACGTTAAAGAAAATTTATTTTAATAAATCACTCCAAAAAAAATTATTAAAATAAATTATAAGAAAATACGTTATATTCACTTGATATAACCCCTGATGATTATAAGTTCTTTATGTTTAATTTAATAATTTTTTGGTGTGATTTATTAAAATAATTTTGCTTTAACAAATTTTAATAAATTTTATAATTAAATTTGTAATATAAATCTCCATATGATAAAAAAATTTATTAAATAAGTACCTAATTAAATTTATGTAAATTAATTAAATTAATTTATATAAAATTTAATAAATATTACGTTAAAAATTATTTACTTACATAAATTATTCTCTTACAATTTAAAGTAAATAATTATCAATGTAATAAATTTTTTAATTTATATAATTAAATTTATGTCAATGAATTAAATCTCTACCATCTAATTTTTAACTTAAATTAATTAATTTTGTAATAATTAATAATTATTAGTGCAATAATTCAAAATTAACATAATTATATATATATATATATATATATATATATATATGACTATTTATTACAAGAAAAATTTGTAAAAAAAATAATATGCAAATAATTTAAATAAATTATTAAAGTATAAAATTAAACCAATCCAGCAATTAATTAAATCAAATTAAAAGATTTAATTGATTTATTAAAGTTAACTAATTGATTAACCTGTATATATGTTAAAATTAGTATATATATATTAACATAGTATAAACCGCCAGATTGACCTTTATTAACGATTTCTATTTGATGTAAGTCTTTAGACTTACACCTATTGTCAACAGATCCTATTATATGTTATACCTTTTTTTAAAATGCACAGAGAAAATATTACATCGGTTATATTTGTTTCATTTTAATTAAAAAATAAAACAAAGAACAAACTCAATATCATTTTTGGGTACTTTTGAAGGAGATATAGTGGAGCAATTCATAGTAAAGTGATTTAACATGCATATAAGATGAAGTGAAAGGTAAATGAAGATATTCTCTTCGTTGTTTAAGAGACTGAATAAAGATATATTATGGGGAGCTTCTCTGCATTGTTTGGAAGTAACAATGGTAATTGATAAATTGAAAGGATTACAAGTTTTAATTTCAATACTATGGGAATTAGTTAAAGAATATAGAGTTATGGATTAAAATATTAATTAATCATTTAAAATAAATGTTCCTGCAAAATGTAGTCTTCCTCTTTCTTCTAGGTGATCTCTCTTCTCTTCTTTTTGGTTTGTTCTTCTGCTTCCTTGCTTCAAAGTTGAGCCAAGGGGTACCTGTAAAGACACTTCGACACTCAAGTCAGATAAGGAGGTCTTGTTAGGGTTGCAAGGTTTAGGATTGGGAATAGGTTAGAATCAATGCATTTTGATGGCATATATATACCTATCAAGCTTGTCGTGTTACCTTATTTACATGTCACAAATACTGAGATCATGGTCATAATTGTCAGGATTCTATATGGAGCCTTATTAGGACAAAGGATGATTATGTAACCTTCATTTTGTTTTAATTATGCCAAATAGACTAATATTTTTATGTCCGTTTGAATTTTTGTTTTTGAAATACAAAAAAATTATGTTGTTTACTCATAATAGACAAAAGCTATCGAGGACTACTGGTTTTAGTCTTTATTTGATACGTTTTATACAAGGATTGACCCTTGTTTAAAAGTTCACATACTCAATTTCTTGAAAAAGAAGATGTCAACATACATACTTCTGAAAAGATACAGCTATCTGCCAAAAAGAAGGAACTTCAGTGTACTTATCTATACTAAAAACCAAAACATGCTTACTGCAACAAGATTTTATCCTTTATGTATACTTTATTTGATACGAGAAAGGCAAGATAAGTAAAATGCTTTATCTTATCAGTGTGACCAGTTGGTGAAAAACATTAAATGCAGCTCTTAATGCTTTAACGAACATTTTATCCTTTATGTAACAATAGACGAAGGATGTCTCTAAAACACTCACAATGGACACTTTTTAAAGAGCACTATAAATAGAAGAGAAGACTTGTGTGAACACATATATACAACGCTAGCTAAATTCTCTGTTTTCAATCTCTAAGTGTTTAGCTCTCTCTCTTGAGTTTTAAAAAAAATCTTTGCAAAAAATGTCTTAGACAAGTTCTTGAGCTTCAATGTATATTTGTCTGATAAGACGCAACCTAGTCTATGAACACTTAGCCTTTAACCATTTTTTTGTGAAATTGGTGGAAGCTTGAAGAGGCTTTGTGTCAAAGAATACTTGGACGTTTGCTTGGAGAGACAAGTGAATACTACTTGGGATAAGCTTGAAGAGGCTGGGATAAAAGAATACTTGTAACTTTGTTAAAGTTATAGTAGGACTTGATGGTGTACCAAGAACTGGACATAGTCTCTCAGTGATATAAACCAGTATAAATCTTTGTGTCTATTTTTGTTTTATTTCTTCTTTAGTTCACTAAAAACATTTATCTCTTAAAAGGAATCATTTTTCTTTAAAAATTCTTTTGAAATCTGTTTTTAATGAGAGATGATACTTGTTTTTGAAAATGGTTTTGCAATAGTTTTTAAAAACACAATTCAACCCCCTTTCTTGTGTTTTTCCTATGTTTTACAAGCCTTATTTCCTCTTTTTCCTTTAGCCAGGTAGTGCTCGGCATGCCACCTCGGTCGATCTTTGAGGTGGTTGCTCGGTGGTTGGCTGATTGGGTGGCGTTATCCAAGTCATCGAGGGTTTTGTTCAGCCTTGTGACAACCATGTTGAATCTGGGTGGTACACAAGCCCCTAAGCTCTGACCCACGAGGAGGAGCTTCAACACTTGCCTGCCTAGGAGCACTTAGATTTCAGGTTCTTCGCCCCGCCGTGCATCTATGCTTTAGGTGCGCCTAGCCAAATTGGTGAGGGACCCTTTCAGACGTTAGATCCTTACCATTAGTAGGAACTAGCACAAGGATGGGATAACTTAATGGTTGCTTTGCCTTAAGAACTATCGCACACATTCCCACGCGTAGTAAATGTGGGCCAACAGTTTTAGAGGAGACCAATGATGGCCTTGGGGATCTAAACTGTCACGCAATTTGAGACCTTCGATATAGGAGGGAAGATGATTATCTAACCACTAATGTAGAAAACATTTTTTGAATCGATTAAAAAAAGGCTTTTTAAATCAATTTTTGAACCAATTCTAATACAAGCGACATAGAAAATATGGTGATTTTAAATTGGATTTTGAACCAAGTTAAAAAACATTTTTTAACTTGATTTACTAGGAAATCGAGTTAAAAAGTGTGACTTTTTAACTCGGTTATGACCAAAACTGAGTTAAAATTTTTTAACTTGATTTAGCAAAAAACCTAGTAACAAAGTATGACTTTTTAACTCGGTTGTGCCACAACCAAGTTAAAAACTAGAGTTGAACAAAAACACGAGAAACAATGACGCCTGAAAACTGTTAGTCAAAGTTCCTGTAGGAAATGATGAAGTTTTAGTTGGTATGAGATTCATTGCTTGCTTCCTGAGCAACTAAACTAGCAAACTACAATCACAACACAAGTCTTTGCACAACTCTGAGATTTATGGCATTTGTTTAGTACTATAGAAACAATTTTATGATTTATAACACATGCTCACTTATCAAATAATCATAGATATGCTTCACAACTTTGACAAACAATGCAATGCAGATGCAGTAAATATAGGAGTAATTAGCCAACATTGTTTCATCTTAGAGGAATGGTCTGTGTGATTGGAAATAGAGCTCTCATTTTGGTGGCTTAATTTAACCATATGCACCTTTGCCGACAACAACACATTTTTCATTCAAAAATCAAATGATAGGAGAAACCTTCGTTCAAAAACTAATTAAATTGATTTTGTAATTTAATTGGACTATCTTATATTTCAATTAATGTGGGTAGAGAGGAAAGGAAAGGAAGAAAGATGAAAAACTAACGTCGGCTTGCAGTTGGAGTTGGAAATGGAGGAATCTATCAAGGAATAACAAACACCATCAAGCTTTAAGCTTCGAGGAGCGAGGTGGAGCTTCAAGGAAGGGAATGGTGTGGTGAGTTCAGGAAAGGCTAAGGGAAATGGTGAGAGGTTTGGAGTAGAAGAAGGGGCCAAGTGTTCGACGAGCTTTGAAGATAACGTGCTAGCTTGAAATAGATTTAAAGCAAGAGTTTTTAAATCAGTTGGGGGAGGAACCAATTTAAAAACTAATTTCTAAATCATTTAAAAAGTATGTTTTTAAATTAGTTCAAAGAGAACCGTGTTAAAATGTTCTAAGTTTTTAAATCGATTCTACATGAATTAAGTTAAAATGTTGCTTTAAAATTTCAAATCTTACCTATGAAGACGTTTTTAAATTGGTTCAAATTGAATCGAGTTAAAAAATGTTTTTAACCTAAAGGACAAGCTTAAGGACACCTAAGCCTGTGAGGAAGCCTTGATGTGCTGTGACTCAATGCAGGGTTGTCCGAGGTGAAAACTAGATGAACAAGCACCGTCTACTTGGCCAAGCGTCTTAAGTCCGACCTAGAGATTGCCATGTTAATTAAATGGGTTGGATCCAAGAAGGGGTGAATTGGATTTATAAAAATTTTCAAGAACCCCAAACCTTTTTCAAGATGAAATACTAAATTTTCAAAAACCTTGAATTAATTTGATTTGGTGATATGGATGTTGCACAATTAGAACAATTAACTTGTCTTTACAATGCAAACATGAACAAGATTATCATCAATTGATATACAATTGATAAAGTGATCAAGATTCAATATATGTGAAGAAGGGTAGAAAAAGGAAAGGAACACACAAGGTTTATACTAGTTTAATCACCACCACTGTGATCTACATCCAGTTTCCAATCAAACCGATTGATATTATCACTTGTAATTCAATTTGTTTACAAGCATACTACACAAAAAAAAAAAGAATCACACATAAACACAACCTAAAAACCAAGTTTCTTGAAAACCTGTCAAGAAAACTTGATCCAATTCTTGTGGAACCCTACCACAAGAAAAACCTTGAGAAAAACCCTCCTCAAGAATGAAGATTGCACAAGGTAAAGGTTAGATGTCAGCTCAATTCGTGATGAATGTAAACAAATGAAGCACAAAACAAATCTACGCAAATGATGGCTTCTCTTTATCCATAAAGATGATCCATGGGTGAGATCTTGATTTGATGAAAAACTTATAATGATGATGAAAAATGTGTTTTCTCTCTTGAAAAACTCTCATAAAAGTTTAGGGATTGGAAGTCATGTGAAAAGAAGCAATAATGTTTGCAATTTAAAGAGAAAAAACTGAAATAACTAGTTATTCTATTTCATAATCAATTATTTTGTTCTTCGCAAATCTAGAAAATAAACAAAGAACGAAATAACTAGTTATTTTCTTTTATAACTAGTTATTTGCACAAGTCTTTTTTTCCAGGTTACTTAAAATAACTGATTACTTAACTATGTAATCAATTATTTGTGCATGACTTTATTTCAGTTTACTAAAATAACTGATTACATAATCAAGTAACTGGTTATTTTAGAATCAAAACAATTTTCTAGCATAAAAACCAACAAAATCAATTGATTATCTAACCAAATTACCAGATTAAATTGTTCCAAACACAAGATTAAACCATTTAAAAACTTTGTCATAAAGCTATTATCTTTTGTCAAATCAGAACCATCTTTTGAACATCTATTTCATCTTGAATTCAATTTTAAGTCTATGAAAACATTTATCACTTGTTAATCCATTAAGTCTTAGATTTAGAGCTCATAACCATCAAATCATCAAGGATAAAGATAAATCATGCATGACACACAACCACACACACATATAAACACATAATACAACTTTGCACTCATCAAGAGGATAAATCATCCAACCCAAGTAATACTTCTTGGGGACAAGAACAACTCTTCTTCATGCTTCTTCACGCCAAGGGTGCCATCATGGAGGAGCATATTAAGGGTTTCCAAAAGGCTCTTTGGTAACTGACCCTCCTTTGCACCAACACCTCCGGCTTCGACATGGAGAATGATGTTAAAGGTGGGGTGTTAGTGGATATGGCCAAACTCTTCGACCTGGAGGAGGAGGAAGTCTAGGAAGGGGAGCCCCCTGCGTTTGCTGCCTCCACCATGGTAGTAAGTTGGGGACAATGTTGGCGTCGAGTGAACTTTGTCATAGCACGACTCCTCTTTTTCATAGCCTATTGTGCAATATCCTTCTTGTGTTGCTACCTGTTCATGGAGGCACATTTTCTTTTATTTGGCCGTTGAAAGAGAGGGCCCCCAGCTTGGCAAGGTAGTTTTTTCTTAGGACTTAGGAGCTTTTATTTTTGTAGTAACTTTTGTATTAATGTAATTTTCTACCGTAATGTACTCGACATTGCCGCTTAGTGAATGAAAGTTTCTTTCTATGCATACTTTACTATTTTCCTCCCTTTTTAAGCTTTGCTATCATAACTGTCTGACTCGCATCTTTAACTTTGTTTAATTTTGGCACTACAAATCCACCGGCTTATCGAGCTTGGCATATCGGCTCAAAAAGGTTTCGGTGGGTCAAAACCATTAAGTCTTTGAGCTCGATTGGTTAGCTCAGAAGGGTTTCGATGGGTCAAAATTGTTGAGTCTTTAAGCTCGGTTAGTTGGCTTGGAAGGGTTTTGGAGAGTCAACACTATTGAGTCTATGAGCTTGGTGGGTTGGCTCAGAAAGGTTTCAGTGGGTCTTAATCATTGAGTCAGCAAGCTCAGTGGGTTGGCTAGGAAAGGTTTCGATGGGTCAAACCATTGAGTCTTCAAGCTTGGTGGCCCGGCTTGGAATAATTAGCACAAGAAAGACATCTGGTGAATGAATACTTTATTAATATCTTTTCGATGTGCCTCATTAAAATCTACCCAACCAAAACCCTTGGTTTTTTCTTAACTAAAATAAAAATTGAAATGGGATGCATTTCACATCCTCGGGATCTCTTCACTAGACAACTGCTTTAATCGGTATACTCCATTGCCTAGCTATTCTACCTCTCTAAATGAGCCTTTTAAATTGACCCATGTTTCCCTTCCCTAGCTTCATTCTAACCTTCCCCCGACATCTTCCAGATTAAGCTCCGGGCTTGAAACTTTTCGGCCTCACCTTCAAGTTGTGTCTCCAAGTAGCCCTTTGCTTGCACACTTCTTTTTGCACCTTTGTATACTCTCAAGTCTCCTCTACAAGATCCAACTCTACCCTAAGGGCTTCATCATTTTTCTCCTAGTTTAATATCGCTCAACAGAGAGATGACTTTTCCATTTCTATCGGGATCATGGCATCAGTGCGATATATTAAGCAGAACAGCGTTTCCTTGGTGGTTGATTGAGGCGTGCAGCAATACACAATGCCCAAAGCTTCATTCACCCAACTCCTTTTAGCTTTCCCTACTATCTTCTTTAATTCCTTGAGTATCACCTTGTTAGTCACTTCGACTTGGTCGTTGGTTTGAGGATGTTCTATTGATGTGACATGATGTCAAATCCCTATGCCCTCATAGAATGCTTTCAAGGATTTATCAACAAACTACCTTCCATTGTTAGTCACCACCAAATGGGGTAGCCTATAGCTGTAAACGCTATTCTTCCTCATGAACTTCTGAACATTTGAGGCTGTTATTCAAGTGAGGGGCTCAGCTTCGATCCACTTGGTGAAGTATTTCACCCTTACTAGTAAAAATTTCACTTTGCCTTTCGCCATAGGAAAGGGTTAGAGTATGTCCATCCCTTATGTGGCAAATGGCCACAGTGGGATTAAGGAGCGTAGTTCTTTGGAACATGTGTGAGTTATATTCCCATACTCATGGCATTCTTCACACTTTTTAGCCTAATCGGCGCAATCAACTTAGACTATAGGCCAACAATAACCTACTCAGATTACTCTAGTGGCCTTAGATTGGCCTTTAGTATGTATACTACAGATCCCCCTATGCACCTCATCCATGACATATGTATCCTATTCTTGGTTGAGGCACTTGAATAGGGGAGCTGAAAATCCCCTTCTATACAACTTACTTACTTTGATCATATAGTAACCTGCATTCCTCTGAATTCTCCTTACTTTATTTCTCTCATTTGGCAGCTCCCTTGCAGTGAGATACTTCCATATAGGGGCCATCCATCCCATCTTCCCCACATTAACACTCATGACTTCTTCCTCAACGCTTAGCTTAACTACCGTCTCCTATATAATCATCCGTTGTTGCCCCAACTGCTTTGTGCTCGCTAGACTCTCTCATTTTCCTCCCAAGGGATATGCTCGATTTTGATTTCTTGAAACTGTTCGATCAATTGAGCGACCCAGTGATAGTACCTTAGTAGATGCATGTCTTTTGTTTAGAATGTGCTGGACATCTATCCAGCCACCAATTGGAATTGGTTCGGCATTTTACCCATTCAGCTTCAACCTCCTTTGCCAACTTCAGTCTAGCGATTAATGCCTCATACTCAGCTTGATTGTTTGATGTTAGGAAGTTGAATCTCAAGGATTGCTCCAATACTACCCTTCTGAGCCATTCTAGGATAACTCCACCCCATTATCCTTTTGATTGGACAAACCATCTACATACAGTACCATTGGGTTTCCTTTTGCTTGGCCGATGGAGTAAGCTCGACTAAGAAGTCGACCAAGCACTGGGCCTTGATAGGAACCTATGCCTCGTACTTTAATCCAAACTCAACCGTTCTACCAACCATGCTATCATTCGCCTGCTAACTCAAGCTTCCCTTCGTACTTGTTGGATTGGGTGATCAATCTTTACCTTTACATAATGGCTTTGAAAATAGAGCTAAAGTCTTCAGGCAGACGTTACTAAAATGAGAGCCAACTTTTCTATCATTAGGTATCGAGTCTTCACCCCCCTATAGCACGCAGCTAATATAGTACACTAGGACTTGTGAGCTTTCTACTTCTTCTACGATGACCAAACTAATCTACATGGTTGGAAACCGCCATGTATAATAGTAAATCTCGGTTGGGATGCGACCAATTAAGGATTAGTAGAGAGGCTAAGAATAGTTTGAATTCTCTGAATGAAGCTTTGCATTCATCATCCCATTGAAAAACCTTGGGTTTCTTTAAAATGTTACAAAATGAACATGCCTTCTCGACAGCTCGGGGGAAATGAGAAAGGGAAACAAGTCTTCTAGTTAACCTTTGCACCTCCTTAACATCTTAAGTGTTTATCATCTCAATGATAGCTTGACACTTGTCCGAGTTGGCTTTGATCCCCTTATGAGTAAGTATAAACCCTAGGAACTTACTACATTGTACCCCAAACATGCACTTCTCAAGATTCAGCCTCGTGTTATGTGTCTTACTCCAACAAATACCTTTATCAAATCTTTAGCATGTTGGTTTAGGTCTTCAGACTTTACCACCATGACATCAACATAGACCTCCAAGTTTCTTCCAATTTGACAAGCAAACACCTTATCTATCAACCTCTAGTAAGTTGCTTTGGCATTTTTCAAGCCAAATGACATTACATTGTAGTAGTAATTTGCACCTTCGGTCATGAAAGCAGTCTTGTCTTCGTTTGAAAGTTATATGGGTATCTAGTTGTACCTTGAGTAGGTGTCCAAAAAACTTAATATCTTGTACCCTAAGGCACTGTCCACTAGCCAATTAATGCTTGACAAAAGGTAGGAATCCTTTAGGTAGGCCTTATTGAGGTCAATGTAGTTCGTGCACCTTCTCTATTTCCCATTCGCCTTCTTAACTAGTACCACATTGGCTAGCCATATAGGATATTCTATCTCCCTTATAAAATTGGCCTCTACCAACTTGGCTGTCTCTTTTTCCGCCACTTTCCTCCTTTCTTCTCCCAGCTTCCTTTTCTTTTAGGCTACCGACTTAGCCTCAAAGCAAACAACCAACCAATGGCAATGAAAATTTGGGTCGATCCTGAGTATATTGGCTGCCGTCCATATGAATAAATCCAAATTAAAACTTAGAATCTTAGTGATTTCACCAAATACGTCTTCACTTAAGTTAAGCTCAAGCTGAGTACATTGCTTCAGGTGCTTCCCTAACTAAAACTTTTATAAGTCTTCAGTGGGCTCGGCCCTATTTTCTTCTGCTCAAGGGTCGAGCTCAACAAGTTCTATTGGGTTGTACAAATGGAGGGAGCATACTGGTCTCCCACTCAGTTTCTTCTCCCACCTTCCCACCTTCAAACTCTTTGCATAACATTTACGGACAGTTTTCTGATCTATCTGAATAGTTATAATATGACCTGTTGTCGAAGGGAACTTCATAGCCAAGTGAAGGGTTTAGACGACTACCCCCAGCTGGTTGAGCGCGGGTTGTCTTATCAAGATACTGTATGAGGTATCTACATTAACCAAGAGGTATTCGATCTTAATGGTTTGGGAGGCTATCTCATCATTAAAAGTGGTGAGTAGGTCTATATGCCCCTAGTGTTCACTTGCTCCCCTACAAACCCCACCAACTACTTGGGGTAAGGTTGTATCAAACTTTCTAGGATCTCTAGCTTCTTGAAAGTTTCTATGTATAAGATGTCCACTAAACTACCTTGATTAATCAAGATCTTCCTAACGGCAAAGTTGGCCAATTCCACATTAATGACCACGGGGTTGTCCTAATCGAGGTCAACGCCTTTGAAATCAACATCCATAATTGTTATAGAAGGTGCTTTTTAAGGGGCTTCCCTACTGTGTTCGCCGACCAAACTGCCTTCAAGTGCTATTTCCAAGCTAAGCTAGAGGATTCGCTCCTCGCAAAGCCTCCAGCTATAGTATTAATCATCCCTTTTCAACAAGTGTTGGCCCCTCCTACAGGGGCCGACTCTGCCTTTCTTCATTGTTCTGCAGCGGTCACCCGTCGCCTCTATTGCTCCCACATATGTGAGACCGGTTTTGACCCCTTCTTGATTATCATCCGGCCACTAAACGTAGCTTCGAAAATGGTTGACTTGGATCAATTCTTTAATTTTGTCGCAGAGCTCCCAACACTCCTCAGTTGAATGTCCATAATTTCCATGATACTGATAGTGCTTACCCCAGTCTACTCCTTCTAGTGAGTGGCTCTTTAAGGGCAAAGGTAAGAACTCTGCACTGCATGCCTCCTCCATGATCCAGGCTCAGCTAATGTTGAGCGGAGTGTAACGGTTGTATTTGGGGCCAATGGGGCCAGGTCACCCTTGGGCCTCTTCTTTTCTTAGCCTTTGATTTATCTCATTCTCTAGTTTTTTTCTGCATCCTTGCATGGACTCGATCCCAAAACTTTGCCATTTCCCCCATCTAAATGTATCCCGCGGCCCGGGCACAAAGCTAATGCATGTCAGCAAGCGGTTTTTTGCATAGGTTGTTGGAGAACAACCTGAGCTTCAATGCCATGATCATTGAGTGTAGGATTACCTCAGGGTTTAAATCTTGGATCTTCACTGATACCTTTGCGAACCACTCTATAAAGGCTTTGAGCGACTCATCATCTTCTTGTCTTAGGTTTACCAAGGCAACTGAAGTGAGGTGGTGTGGTCAACTAGTGGCATATTGTGCTTCAAACTTCAAAACAAGAGTAGCAAAAGAATTAATCGAGTTTGGAGGGAGCCCGATGTACCAATTCAGCACCACTCCCTTAAGGGAAGTTGAAATACTTGGCATAAGATGGCATCATTGTTAGTGAAAAGGTTTACTTGGGTGGTGTAGGCATCGATGTGCTCATTAGGATCGGTAGTCCCGTTGTGGCGATCTGTGTTCAAACTTTTCCATCTGGGCAAGAGTAAGGCTTCATGATGCCATCCACGAAGGAGTGTTTCTGAATCAACCTGCCCGAAGTGAAAAGGCGAGACTCAGTCATAGTCTTGGTCTGTGACTCGATAAGCATCCTCGCACATATTTCTAGATAGCAGCTAGTCTCAAGGTGAGGCCGCTGCATATCATGCTTCGATTCCTTCGATGCTTCTTGCGCGATTGGGCTTTGCCTATTCTCCCTTTCTAATCGCTGACACTACTCTATAATCTTTGTGTTCTCTTTGCGAAGCTTGTCCATCTCTTCCTCGTTTCTCTTTTGCATGGCTACCATCTCTTGGCATAGGGCTTAGATTATAGGGTGATCCTTTAACGATAATGCTACGCCATTGTCATGGTCTTTGTGTCTGTCGTTCACCGTCATACTCCTAGTTCTCACCATCGTGAATGGGTGGTGGCCGAGGGTAAATTTTACTCAACCCCAAGGTAGGTGCCAAAATGTTCCCACAAAATTTGGTCTTCCTCTTTCTTCTTCAAGGGAAATCTCCCTTCTTTTCTTTTTGGGTTGTTCTTTTGCTTCCTTACTTCCAAATTGTGTTAGAGGTATCTGCAAAGACACTTTGACGCTCAAGTAAAACAAGAAGGTCTTATCAGGGTTGCAAGGTTTAGGATTGGGATCAGGTTAGAATCAATGCATCTAGATGGCGTATATATGCCTATCAAGTTTACCGTGTTACTAGATTTACACGTCACAAATACCAAGATCATAGTCATAATTGTCGAGATTCTGTATGGAGCTTTGTTTCCTCTTTTACCTTCAGTCGGGTAGTGCTCGACATGCCACCTTAGTCTATCTCCGAGGTGGTTGCTCGATGTCTGGCCAATTGGGTGGCATCATGCAAGTCGTCGAGGGTTTTGTTCGATCTTGTGATGACCATAAAAAAATAGATAACCCATTAATCCCTTTGGAGAATATGAAAATTTGGGAGTTTGAGAGCTATTAAGTTGTTTGAATTCCTCTCTTTAACAATTTAACTTTATTACTAATAAACTATTAAACGATAGATTAAATTCCTTTCATCAGTCCGCTCCATTACAACTCCTATGAATTTGTCCCATCATATAGCCTAAGGAAATGCAACTAGTTGTAGAATATTAAAAAATTGAGTAGGTGTTGGTGTGAGAGGTTTGCTTGGCTAGCCATGAAAACGGCTAATCACCAACGAATGATTCCCATGTTAGGTGATTGGCTAGAGAAAGGGATTTTGTCCCTCGATTGTGTTCCTAGTCCACTTCAAAGAGCTTTCTAGCAGTCATAGGAATGAGGTTTTTATGCTACTCTACTCCTAAGTTGAAGTGCGGTAAAGGAAAGTTGTAAATGGCTAAAATGTAAAGGAAAGCGATAAAGAAAGTCATAAACAAAGTGATAAATAAAGTTGTAAATTGCGAAAAGGTAAATAACTAGAAAGATAAAT
This sequence comes from Spatholobus suberectus, assembly GCA_004329165.1. Classification (NCBI taxonomy): domain Eukaryota; kingdom Viridiplantae; phylum Streptophyta; class Magnoliopsida; order Fabales; family Fabaceae; genus Spatholobus; species Spatholobus suberectus. Next base: position 36,695,321 of record CM014732.1, read on the forward strand.
TTGCTTGATTGGTTGAAGACTTATTTTACATCGAAAAATGAAATATTTAAACCCCTTTTAGCTGTCTCATGACAGCTGCTTATCTCAAATAACCGCCCACTATCCTATTTTCAAGGAGAACATGATAAGTGCATAACAATTGCTTTTCAACTGCTAACACATTCAAATTTTCCCTCTAGTAGCATGTGTTTGTCGTTGGGCTTCAGCGATTTGGGTCGCAACCATAGTATCATCGACTTGGGCCCACTGCAATTGTTGTCCGTTGGCTAAATTAGCCTTCAGCCAATATGCTAACATATATATGCCACTTACACAATATTTTTTATAATTAATTCTTATATTTTTCAATTGTTTTTTCAACTCATTCTTGTAAGGTTTTGATAAGATTTTGATCTTTATAGTTTTAATCCATTTGAGTTTTGATTCCTAAAATCTTTTAGATATCATCTTTATATTTTTATTCATATGTATTTCAATCCTCAAAGATGAATATCTTAATATAGAAATTATAAATATGAACTGTAGTGCGCAAAAATTATATGGACTGAAATTCAAATGAGTGGGAAATATAAGAATTTGTACCTTGACCTTCAAATGAGTCAACGAATATGTAGTAATACTTGAAATAATAAACTAAAGACTAAAACCCAAATGAATAGAAACTATATAAAGCAAAATTTCTATTTAAACCTTCTTTTAATCATGCACAAATCTTGAGTGCACTCTTTTAAAAAAAATTGTATGTTGAAACTATAATTCTTTTTATGTTCCAAATGAGATTAATTATTGGGATAAAGACATATGCTATAAGGAAAGGCTTCAATCAGAAAGTCAGCTCTTCGAACTAGTCCATATACTCATTCTCTTTTTTGTTGTTAACTACTTGTAAATTTCTTATTTTGACTCAAACGGCCTTCATGTGAGGTATTCCATCTATCAAGCTCACGTTGCATTTCGTAAACAAAGCAAGTCAATAATTTACTCTAATAAATAAGATGACGAAAGAAGCAGATACCAAAAAGCAATGATAATAACAACAATATACTATTATGAAATTAAAACTAGCCGAGGAGCACTAAGCCACGTTTGCCATATTTGACTTGGTAAGTTTTTTGGGTTTTTTTTTTTTTTTTACAATGGTCGCATTGGAGTTAAAACTTGTGACCTTATGCATACTACTCAACTCCTCCTACTAGGCTGACCTTAGTGGATTATTTGACTTGGTATGTATGGACCATCAACTTGGTATTTTAGTGCCTATGTATGTTCTAAATTAAATAAAGAGAAAGACTAAACACAATAATTTTGGGTGAATTGAAGAGGAGAGAAAAGGAAAAAAGAAAAAGAAAAAATAGAGAGAGAAAGTAATAAATGTAATAAGTGTTATGATGAGAAAAAGAATAAAGATATAGGGGAAAAAATGAGTCAGAAATGAGATAAAAGAAAAAATAAGTGTATGTTTATAATAACTCTCAATTAAAAGAGAAAATAGTCTATACAGTAACAGTATAATGGACTACACTATTATTTAATCACAAATCATTATTTAAGATAAGTTTATCAATTTTTACAATAACTATCTTGAAAGTTATACTTATTTTTGATTGATTAACAATATAAATATTTTTTTACAAATAGAAACTAAACCCTGATTAAAAATTGCATAACCGATACATCTCTTTCGGATTTACAATATGTCGTTTTTATAAAGATTTATTTTTTATTTAACGTAATATAATAACAATCCTTATTATGGATGCAACAAATTCCTATTTTAATGATGTAACAACATATAATGGATGAAAGTGTGTAAAGGTTTTATATTTTAAAAGGAATCTTATCAAATCCTTATTATAGTAAACGTAAATATTCAAATTAAGAACTCACGTATCAGATATATTTCTTTAAGAAGATATAATATAAAGTGAGAAAATATAAAAAAAATATTCGTCATTAAATTCAAGAGATATTTAGTCTAAGTCAAGAATAAATATATTTTTATTTTCTAAATGTTGAATATATTTAGCTCTCAAATAAAGACCACATAATTATCATTATCATAATACAAATTTAAATACTGAGGTTGTCTAACCCACTCCAAATAAAAATAAGGTTAAACAATTTCATAAAAAATGATTGGTATAATTTTTTATATTATACTAACTATATTTAAATACATAAAAAATTACACAAATTATTTTTAATAGATTATTTAAGCCAATTTTTATTTGGGTAACTTAGACACCCCTTAAATACCATATAAGAATCAACTCATGAGGCCAATATCATCTTTCACAGTGCTCTCCATATTACTCATTCTCATGGTAATATGGGAGCACTCATGATCCTCCTTTCCTTGCAGCCCCTCTCACTCACCTTCTTCCTCATCCTCTTCTACATAACACTCACCGTGCTCTGGCGAGGCAAGAAAGTCTCCGGCGCCGGTCCGGCAACCTATCCTCTCATAGGATGCCTGATATCCTTCTACAAGAACAGGCACCGTTTGCTAGATTGGTACACTGAGTTACTAGCTCAGTCTCCCACCAACACCATAGTGGTTCAAAGGCTAGGTGCACGTAGAACCATTGTGACCGCAAACCCAGAAAATGTTGAGTACATACTCAAGACAAACTTCAGCAACTTCCCCAAAGGCAAGCCCTTCACTGAGATCCTTGGTGACTTCCTTGGCCAAGGAATTTTCAACGTGGACGGCGAGCTATGGCTCACGCAGCGCAAATTGGCGAGCCATGAGTTCTCTGCCAAGTCCCTGAGGGAGTTTGTCATGCACACGTTGGAGAGGGAAGTGTGTGAGAGGCTTTTGCCTGTGCTTGAGGCACTGTCCAATGAGAACAAGGTGGTTGACTTGCAAGAGTTGCTAGGGAGGTTCTCATTCAATGTGATCTGCAAGTTCACACTGGGGACTAATAGGTGCTGCTTGGACCCTTCTGTCCCTACTTGTCCCCTTGCAAAGGCTTTTGATGTGGCAGCTGAGGTATCTGCCAGACGTGGGGCAGCACCTTTGTTCATCGTCTGGAGGTTGAAGAGATGGCTTGGTGCTGGATCTGAAAGATTGCTTAAGGAGGCTGTTGGGGAAGTTCAGACCCATGTCATGAAAATGATTCAGGAGAGGAAGCACAAGGGAGAGGAAAGCAAGGAAAGTGGTGTTGAAGATCTCTTGTCAAGGCTTATCTGTGCAGGTCATGAGGAGGGGGCGATTAGAGACACGGTGATAAGCTTCATCATGGCAGGGAGGGACACTACTTCAGCAGCTATGACATGGCTCTTCTGGCTGCTATCACATTATTCCCATGTGGAGCAGCAGATAGTGGAAGAGGCAAAAGGGGGGTTGGATTATGAATCACTGAAGAGTTTGAATTTGTTGAAGGCATGTTTGTGTGAGTCCATGAGGCTGTATCCCCCAGTGGCATGGGACTCTAAGCATGCCACTGGTGATGATCTGCTGCCAGATGGCACTGTGGTCAAGGCAGGAGATAGGGTCACATATTTTCCCTATGGAATGGGGAGAATGGAAGCCTTGTGGGGGAAGGACTGGCTTGAATTTAGACCAGATCGATGGTTTGTGGAACCAGGCAAGAGTGAAGGGATGTTGAGTGAGGTTTCTCCTTTCATGTTTCCAATTTTTCAGGCTGGTCCAAGGGTGTGTCTAGGGAAGGAAATGGCCTTCATTCAAATGAAGTATGTTGTGGCTTCAATTCTAAGCCGATTCAAATTTAGAATTGTTAGTCCAGAGAGGCCTATATTTGTGCCACTGCTCACGGCACACATGGCCGGCGGCTTAAGAGTCTTGGTTTGTAAAAGGGAGAAACTGAGTTAGATTGACTCAGGTTTTTAAATTCAATTGAGTCAATCGCATTCATTAGATATTTCAAGGCACTCCATTTTGTTTTCCCTTTTCTCTTCTCATATTGAGAGCTAATTCAAGAAGGGAAATAGTTGGTACATCCCACATCAAATGCCTCTTCAGACAAATTCTGTCTAACTTTATTTTTACTTTATTTCATGTTTTTCAAAAATTGTAAATATAGAAAATACTGAAAGTAATAAAATCCTATTTTTGCTTACTACTACAGAAACGTTTAGTTGTAACTGCTTTCTGTTTCTTGATCAAAGAGAATGATTGGTTGTAAACAATTCTTCCAATGAAGTTTTGCTTTGCACACGTGCTCATCAGCCTAACTTGGTCATTTTAAATGTTCACCGTCATCAGTGTGAACTCAATTCCTGCAAAACGTGCTTTGTTTTTGACTTAATTTCTTTGAAATCTGGTCAGAATATTGCACATGCTTGGACCAATTGATTATTATTTCATATGCGATGGTCTACGTAAGGCACCACGAAAGCTGATTTAAATAATCTATATTGTTACCGCACGGTGAGGTTAAAGCATTCAATTAATTTTCTTGAGCACATTGCTTGATGTAGACCATACAAGGTAGAGAATCTGATTGATATTATTGTTGGCCATTAAATCTTGAATGAATTGTTTATATGCCTTGTCCCCAAAAAATGGTTGGACGGGCCTCTACAATGGTAGGGTTCCAAATTGCTCGGATGCCAAGTTCAGTCGAAGAAACAGATTTCAATGGAATTCTTAAGTCCTGGTCAAGCAAGGAAACCGTTTTAAAATTAAGGATTAAATATGTTTTTGGTCCCTTAACTTTTCTCAATTTTCACTTTTAGTTCCTAAACAAAAATTGACCGGTCTTAGTTGCTGTATTTTTCCTCCGTTAATGTTTTTAGTCTCTGCCGTTAAGTTCCACTGTTAAGTGATGACGTCATCCGCTACATCACCAATTGCCACATCATCATTTTTGGTAAATTATGTTTTTATTCCCTAATCTTTTCACAAAATTCACTTTTAGTCCCTCAACAATTTTTTGACCGGTCTTAATCTTTCATCTTTTTACAAAATTCAATTTTAGCTCCTTAACAATTTTTTAACTGATCTTAGTCCCTCAACTATTGTTTGTTATTGTTTTTAGTTCCTCCCATCAAGTAACACCGTTAAGCAATAATGTGACAACCATGTTGGCAGTCACATGACTTATCATGTGGATTATTAGTTTGATGTAGGCATGGCAATGGGGTGGGTCGAAGGCGGGTTTTGCTCTTCCTATCCTCATCCCCACAAAAAGTGGGATAGTTCGGGCTTAAAATAGGCAAATTTATATTTTTGAAACCCATTTCCATCTCTATTGAATTTTATCGGGTTTGGGTAAATCTACGGAGAACCCGTCACTTTTTTTTTTTACAATTTTAATTTAGTTATATATTAATTTATTAATTATATTTTAATTCAAACAATATATAAAAAACAATAAATAATAAAGAACTTAAAATAAAAAGTTTAAGAATTAAATTATATTTTTAATTAATTGTATAATTATAAGTTTGTTGTTTAATTATTATTATAATTTAAATTATTTAACTATTAAAATAATTATTTATATTTTTAATGATTATAAAAAATAAAAGTATGAAAAGACTTAACTCTAATATATATATATATATATATATATATAAATAAAAAATTGTAAAAAAAATGTAAGGGGCGCATACGAGAACGAGAGCAGGGTGGGGAGTCATATACTCAAGTCACATACCCGAACTTGACTTTACAAGTTAGAGAAAAACCGAACTCGGTTAAAGCGAGGTTTCCCTGTCAAACTAATAGTTCACGTAACAAGTCACGTGACTGTCAACATGTTGACCACATTATTGCTTAACGGTGATATTTGATGGGAGGGACTAAAAACAATGACAAACAAATTTATCATATCTAAAAACGAGATGAAGCCTAGAGACCTAAAACTAAGTCATGTTCATTGTATGAAATGTTTGTTCCATGTCCCATTGTAATTCATAATAGACTCAAATGACAACCCCAACATATTTCCTTATGTGTAGGGAAGCTCAAGCTCCCCAATATTTCATTTTGCAAAATATGAAAACAATTATAGGAAGCACGATTAGCCAGCTAAATACACTGAAACTAAAAGAACTTCAGGAATTAGGAAGTGCTACAACGACCACTTTATAGCTACATATTTTGTGCTTCATTGTCCATTAACTTGCTGGTACGGTAACAGTCCTTGTGCTCAAAATCAAATGCGTTACTGCATTTCAACTTGCCACGATGAAACCAGCGTGTTTTTCCCGTTTTTCTTTCCGGAGACAATTGTCCTTGAATTGAACATTAGCTACCTATTAAATACGAGACAGGACTTCGACCAAAAAATAAGAATAAAAAAAATTGAAAGCATAGTTGATAATTAACTAAAAGTACTACCAAGTGCATTAATCAACTAGAACGAGTTCTAACTTAACTAGTGGCCTTGAGTTCGAGTCCTGTGTATGCATTTGTGTTAAATATTCGGAGAAAGAACTTTGCCGCTTATAGTGGTCTTACTCGGCTTGAGTAGGATTGATTCTTATAAAGGATATATGTGGTCTAAACCAAAAAATTAGCTAAAAGCAGAATTTGCTCACTACAGTGACAAGAAGGGGTGCCTTTCCTCTCCCTGCTATGTAATGGCTTTTCCTTTTATTTTGCTCGCAAACTGAGTGTTTGCAATTGGCACCATCAGGCAGCAGACCTTTACACTTACCACTAGACCAAATAGATGCAGACCTTTCCAAAGGGCAGTTATAGGCCATACGACCATTTCAGTGACAAGTTTCTTGGCATGCTCCAATCCCGCTTGTCATTAAATAATGGGCAATATAATGAACTTCACAGGTAAGCAAATTGCCAATTTAGAGAGGAAAGAAGTACCAATGTCGTCCCACCAGACACTGGGATCTGTAATCCCAAATCTATTTTCTCAAGAAGTACTAGGAAGTGAATGCATCTATTACAAACATAATAAGACTTTGAATCACAAAAATTAAACTAGGAAAGGTGAAGACAGATAGAAAACGATACCTATCGAAATGGGGGATGAGGAATTGAGTTGACGCTTGCAAATGGGACGCATGAAGAGAAGAGTGAAAAGGAGGATGTGTACATGTGCCTTGTTTTTGGAACCCGAATCTTCTCTAGTTGAAAAAAACTGAAGTGTCCAGTTTTAGCATCTCATCATTGATTCTTATTTTTAGCATCTCACCTGTAAAATATTAAAATCAAGAGATGGTTGAGATCTCATCCGGTTTTGAAAAAACTAGAGAGGATCTATTTCCTTGTTTTTGCCTCATGGACATTATTCTCTCCCACAACCTTTTTACTTTCGCAGTATTCTAAAAATAGCATCCCACGTGCTATTGTACGTTTTGTGCCCAAACCTGGGGAAAAGAACCGAACACGTAAGTTTTTACGTAAAGTTAATGTGGATTTCCAGTTTTCCATAAGTCTGTGTATCAATGTAACTTGATCCATTGAAACAATTTTACTGTCAAGCTCAATGTCCACTGATTGTATTCTTTTCTACACAAACATGTTTCCTCGAACCCAGGTTTTAAGATGAAAATGACTATGTGTTCGGTCATCACAAGACCATTTGACTACATGCATATTTGGACTAATAGTTTTAATACAAACGCTGACAAGAGAGAAGTTGGAGTTACATGCGTGTAAAAAGTTGCTAGTTAATTTTTACTCAAATCAAATTCAGTAAAATATACACGGAACAAACAGCCATGGCAAGCAAAGTTTCTTTTCTCCCTTTACCTTATACGCCATAAGACAACTTAAGTCTGAAATTACTGTACACCAATCCTAACTATCAAGGATATTTTGCTTGCACTTTACTAACACATGAACTGCAAGTTGCAGCACTGAAACTACTAATAAGTAACTATCAACACAAACTATCAGAGCTTCCATGAGCTCAAAGGAGCCATGTACAATGATACAGCAAGGAAGAGTAGCTACATCTAAATTTCCCATAATAAACTTAAAACTCCAGGCATCATGTGCTCCCTGGAGCATTGCTTCCTGCGGCTGGTTTGCGATTCAAATAGCGAACAATAGCATCCTCAACCCTGTTCCAGTTGTCAAACAAGGATATAAGTATAACATTGAATAGTCAAGGTGATTGGCTACGCTTATACAAAAGAAAAAGAGTATGACCTTTCACCAGGCACATGAGCAAAATGAAAAAGCATATCATATTTTTTTTTCAGTCATTTGAATTGAAATAAGAACATCATATGCAAGGTGAAGGGAAGCACATGCATCCAACTCAAACACAATTCCAGTTATATCATACATCATCCTAACTTAAGGCAATATATGGAATGAAACTATTAATCAAGAAATTTTAGACCTGGATTTTATAAATCATGTTGGCTAAGCTCATGATCATCCATAACAATCTGGTGGCATGTTTTCAACTAATAAAAGCAGTGTGCACAGGAGACAAGCTAGAAATAAAACAATAGAGGACAATGCCAAGCAAGAGATAGCCCTTAAGCTTACCATGGTTGCTTAAAGAAATCTGATTTACGCTCTTTCTCAGCATTGTGGCCAGATTCTCCAACTAAAATTTTCAGATCCTTGGTTTGAGATTCAACCAAGGCCTTAATAAATTCCAGAGGAGATTGACTAAAACCAACAAAAAACGCTTGCCTCCTTCGGTGCTCATGTATTTTTCTAATGATTCCGCATATGGACTCATCACACGCATCGATCTCTTTGTTCCTCTCCACATTGGCCACCAAAGCAGACAATTCCCTCTGAATGGGAAAAGGAACATCAACCATCACATCATAACAAGCAGATGCAACCGGACTATTCCCGGAGAGCCTGATCTTATGCTCCAGAAGTATAACCTGAGGAGGGAACAAATGCTGCGATATCTTCTGTGAAACCATCGTAAACTTCACATTATCCTCCCCAAACACCTTCAGAAGAGCCTGATCACAGTGAAAGAACGAAGGGTCATTCTGGTTCTGCAATTTCCTTGCCTTCACATAATGCCAGATCGCAGAAACAATCCTGGCCCGCGTGTCAACCTGAATTCCAAGCACTTCTCTCAAAGCCGGCGACAGCATAAACTTCTCTGGCACATAATTCATCTCCAACCGAATCTGCGCCGAGAACTCCTTGTCCCCTTTCCTCTTCACTTCAAAACCTTCATGAGTCGCAGAGGACCGTGAATTCTCCCACATGATAACATGGTTATCAGGATACAGGCTCTTGTCAAGAGAAATTGTCACTCTCTTGAAAAACGCAGAGAACTTCGGATAGACAGGGGACATCCTCTGAGCAACAACTCCTGGCTGTTCAGGGTCTTCTCCATCTTCCAATATCCTCCCAACTATCTTAAGAGTCCACGAAGGAGACTCGGCGCAATTCTGGTTCGCGAAGGTGTTGAACACGTAAATTCGAAGAGTTTTCTGGACGCAGGGTGGGTTTTTTAACGCTTCTTGTATGTCGACCTTCTTTCTAGCGAGTGCAGCGTCCAAACATGCCTCCAAGTCGAGAAGCTGAGTGTACAGCGCCGATTCCGGAAGAATCGCGGCGGCTTTCTCAGGAAGCTGTTTCTCGTTTGGCTTATGCTTCTTTCTTCTGAGTTCCGTTTGTTTGAACGGCGTGGCGGTGTGAACGGGGGGTTTTGGAGGGAAACGTTTGACGTTGTGGTTGAGGCTCAGCCCGTGGGCTTGTAACTGAGCCTGGAAATGGGCTTGGACGATGGCGTGGGCGTGGGCGTGGGCCTGGGACAGGGGATACGGGCCCGGCGCAAGCTGGGAACGTGGGTATGCGGAGCTTCCGGGTAAAGACGAGGAAGAGGCCCCAGGGGGCTTGGTAGGGTTATTGTTGTTCACAGACATCGGTTTTTAATGATGGTTAACCAAGGGCATATCTGAAAGATTCTAATTCTATCACTGAAGCACTAAATTTGATTGTGAGAAAAGAGGGATTTACCTTGAGCCCAGCTATAAGGAGATGCCAATTAATCAGAGAGAAGAAACGGTGAGGGAGATTGAGCTTCGAGCTTCCGGGAGGTGGTGCCTAGGGTTTGGAAAATGGCGCAACCGGAGGTCAAGGACAGTCACTTGTGTTCATTGTTCAGTACTTGATTGAGTTCTAACTTCAATGTGTGTTTGGAAAGGCGTTCGTTGGGAACTAGATTCAACGCCAATTCATCATTTTTTTTTCTTTTTTTCAAACACACTATAAGATTCTGCTTCAAACGGTGTCGTTTGAAGCAAGAAGTTTTAAGCATTTTGACTAATGGTATGTTTGGTTAAAAGAAAAAAAAAAATTGAGAAAAAAAAATATGAATAATGAAGTATTTTTTTTTGTGTGTAATTGGAAAAAAAGTGAAAGAAAAAAAAATAACTTTTAAAAATAAAAATTTAAACTTTTTTTTTTTTTTTACTTTTCTATCAATTTAAATTTTAAAATTTTCTTCTCTCTCATGTTTTCCTTCCACCTTACCAAACAAGTCATACATAATGAAGAGCTTAAAATCCTTTTCTGGAATCTCCGCATTTCGAAATTGATTAATCTTTACTTTCTTGCTTTATATTGCTTTTCTAGTTTAACAATTAACTCATAAATTTTTTTTCTCCACCATCTTAAAATATTTTTCTTTTATTTTTATTTGTATATTTAATTTTTTTAACTGTTTATCTCTTTTAATATATTATTTTTATTTTTATTTCTAAATTGAATTTCAATAATTATTTAAAAAAAATTATCAATAGTTAAAAATGATCTTGTACCACAATATATATTATTTATCGTAAATTCAAAATATAATTTATATTTTCAAAAATATTTATTTATTATAAATTTTAATTAAATAAAATGAACACAATTTAACTCTCCTTCCTATGTTTTCTTGTGTCCTACAAAGCATATCCAAATAGAGCTTATTACTAATAACTAATATTAACATTTTTCAATTTCTAACCTCTACCCTCTGAATTACATTTCTTAGCTTTACCCTTACAATGTATAATTGTTTTCCCTATTATTGCCCTTCTCTGTCACCAATGTCATTGCTACCACTCTTGCTTTCATTATCCTTACCATTGATTGATGACGTTATTGCCACTATCATCACCACAATTCTCTTCACCATTGTTGCCCCCACTCCTTCCCACCACCACCACCACCCCTTGTCATTGTTGTTGCCATCACCAATTATTGTTTTTGCTAGCATCACCCACTCACCCCATCATTGCTACAATTGTTATCATTGTCATGTATGAATTAAATTTATTTTACTCAAACTTATCGTAATATTACCCATAACTTATCCTAATCAACTAAAGATGTTAAAATGAAATTGAAATTCAATTTAGAAATATAATTTTACGATCTAATTCTTTGCACAACCTAAATACAAAAATTATAATTTTGAGCCAATTCCAATTTAGATACAATTGGAAATATAATTATGAGCCACAATTCAAATTCCATGCACCAAATAAATTCTAAGACAAATTATATATGGTTAAGTTTTATATTAAAATATTTCTTTATAATATTTAAATCCTAATTTTAAGAGTAAACATGACAATGGTGTAAGGTGGGGGTGGATTTTGCCATCCCATCTCTGCCCTCCCACATGATGGGGTTGAAATTAGGGTCATGTTTAGGAGGTAAGGATGAAAAGGTAAAATCCAATTGTATCCTTAGGATCAAATAACCTGTGAGGAACTTGCCTTTTCACCTATTATTTTACATTTTTACTTTATTTTTATTTTTAGTTTTATAAATACTTGTTAAAAAATATTCAAACTCCTTCTTATTCTCTAGCTATATTACATATCTAAGTATACGGAGATACTTTTGCAAGAAGTTTTATATATATATATATATATATAGATAGATAGATAGATAGATAGATATATTTTAAGGTCTTGTTGGGTTTAAAGTTAGATAAAAGTGATTTTAATAAAAGGATTTAATTAATTGAAAATCATTTTAGATATTATTTTTAAAGTAATTATTATAAAAGTTAATAATTTTATTATACATAACAATCTATAGTTGTACAACAATTTAAATAATTTTAATTAAATTTTAGTAAAATTAAAAGAAAAATTTATATTAAAACATATTTTATATTGATAAAATGTGAGAATTAATTTTTTTATAAAAAGACCCTATTATACGATTTGTTAGACGAATTGATAGTGTCCGAGGGACTAGAGTGTTTTTTATAAAAGACCTTTTTTTTATGCTAATTTCTGACATGGATAATTTTATTTGTACTTTATATCACTGTTTTGAAAATCGGACCGGACCAGCTGGTCGGACCGGAAAACTGGTGAACCGATCACCTAACTAGTTTAAATAAACTACAGAACCAACCTAAAGAAAAATCGGTCAAAGAACCGGAAAATCGGTCAAAAACTGGTGAAAACCGGTCAAAAACTGACTAAAAACCGGTTCACAGCGGGTCAAAAAAAAAACTTAATACAACATTATTTTGATTTTTTTTTCTTAAAAAAAATAAAAACCAACCTAAAGTATTTATCATTTTCTTTTTTATTTTAAATATAAACTTGTTTTTATTAATAAATGTTGATGTGTATAGTTAAAACTTATACTTAAGTATTATAACATATTTGATTTACACTTATAAGTATTGTAAATGTAAAAAACCTATAAAATTATGTTTTATTTTTAATTTTTAATATTACAAAATTATAATATTATGTTTTTTTAATATTATTTTATGTATTATTTAATTATTATTATTATTATTATTATTTTATTAATACCGATTCGACTACGATTTAACTCTAATTAAACCATTAAACCTTAAACAAATGTCTTGACCGGTTCAATGATCGGTCTAATTTTAAAAACATTGTTTTACATTACCCTCAGATATCATCTTTCCGGGAAAATGCAGCTAAAGATCAATTTATGGCTGTTTAGCTACTGCCTACTGCTATGCAGGACAGATTTGTCATTTACCGTTGTACTTGTTACTTGTATAAAAATCAACATCAGAATTTAACTGTGAAGTGATAACACACAAGTCAAATTGGCATCTCGAGGATGAAATATCAAAAGATGAGCTCCTCCGCTTAAATTGTTTGGTAAGAGAAAAAATACAAAAAAATAAATAAATAATAGTTGTATAAAAAGTTAAAGAAAAAAAAAAAAAACATAAAAACCCAAAATACAAAAATAAAATGTAATATAAATAGGAATATTTGTCTGTATAAAAAAATGGCACTTTCCTTTTTCCATCTGTCCAAAGTTGGATGAAATATAAAATGCATTTTAGACTCATGTCTTAATTGTGTCAAACGAAGAAAGGATTGAAAATATATCTCTTTTCCATCTTTTCTCAATCCTTCCTCAATCTATGGTAACAAACAAACCATAAGTAACATTGTTCTCGTTAAATAAGAATTTGAATATAAAAAATAAAAAAACTTAATTTCTTAAATAAGTTCACTAACTTAAATTAATTCAGATACAAAATATTTTCAATTGGGGCAGGATTCAAGAAGAAAGAAAGAAAAGATTATTAAAATATGAATTGAAAAGAGAGTAAAAAGAAAAAAATTGAATTTTGTTTTTAAAAGTAAATTTTTTTCTTCATTTTCTTTTTATTTTTCTCATCAACCAAACAAAAAAAAAAGTGTTATTTATGTTTTCTTCTTTTTATATTTTTTTTTTCCAAACTAAACATACATCAACTCAAACTCTATTTAAGTCCTAAAAGGAAAAGAGAAAGAAAAAAGAGAGATATACATATGATATAATAAAAAGAGAGAAATATATAAAAATAACTGATGATAAGTGTTTGATATATAGATACGTATATATATCACTCTAATAACAATAAAAGTCTTATCGCATTCATATAGATAAAACAAATTAGTGGGAAAAATTACTGTTCAGAGTCCTGACATACAACTAAAACGGATTCCCTTGATATATTAATATGGCAACCGGTGATAAAGAACTGACGTATTTTGTAGTATGGCAACTCGAGCAATGAACCAAATGATTCAAATTTGATATTCAGTAACATGATTTGAAATCTTGACATAAACAACTAAATCAGAGTCAAAACAAGGGGGAAAATAGCATTTGTGCTTTGAATCTCCTTATCTGGTTTTCTTCACCAACAATAATAGGATAACACTTGCCATTTTCACTCCTGCCAAGTTAAAGATGACATCAACAAGCATCCTAGCACTAAGTTGTTTTAAAGAGTGACACCCACATGTAACAAAATAGAAACAAAGATCAAATCATCAAATGACAGAAGCTTGTTCTAATCACAACTCCAGATTAACCTCCAAGTTTTATTTTGAGATTGATTCCAAGCTCTTGTTGCTCAAAATTCAGGTCCCCATCACAGCACAATTTCGGATAAAGTGATTGAGCTGAATGCTGCCACATCCAATTTGCCGCCACCTCAATTTCTCATCAGCAGGATCAGGGCAGCAAGTGTACATACACAAGGCACGCTCTGCATGTGACACAGAAGGTGCACCAATAACAAGTAACTCATCACCTAGAGATTTAAATGCCACACCCCAACCTCCTTGAGCATCAGCTCTCACAGGAACCACTCCCAAAGTCTTCCATGAGTTGTTTCCCTTCACATATACTTTCAGCTCATTGGAAGAAGCATCCAGTGTGTACAACTCATTATTGACAACAGCAAGAAGAGGTGGTGACTGTGAAACACACAGAGGAATATCCTTCCACATGTCTGGAATCAAGTTCCACCTGCTTGTCTTCCCATCAAAGAATTCCCCACAAGTGAGGTCCTTCCCATGCTCATCTTGTCCTCCAAGGACATAGAACTTGTTATCCATGAAACAACCTGAGCAAAACTTCCTCTTTTTGTTCATCCTTGGGAGGGGTTCCCAACACTGGCTTTCAGAATTGTACTTCTCAGCAGAATCCAAGACTTGGGTGTAAGTTCTTGCATCCAGCCCCCCAGCAACAAAAGCAATAGTACCACACGTGGCTGATGCAAAAAGACACCTTGGGTTGATCATAGATGGCCCTTTGAGCCATTCATTTTTTATTGAATCAAGCCTCCAAATAACTGCCCCATCAATCTCCTTGCCTGAGACTAATAGGTGGGACCCTGCACAAAATGACTCCTTATCTCCAAACTCAAAACTATAATCTGATTGAATAGGAGGGAGCTTCCTGCTTGACTTGAAAGGCCACTCCATTCCCCACCAATTGCTCTCCCCACTGGCTAGCATGAACACTGAAGGTTCTTTGAATCCTAACTCTCTCCTGATTTTGTAGATCTCACCACTCTTCGCTAGAGCCAAGAATCGCTTGTTTAGAAAGCACAATTTCCAGTGCTGTGATCTTGGAAATCTTGCCAAGATTGAAGTCTCTAACTCATCACTAAGACTCAGAACATTGCTATAATCTGCATCCTGAGGTACAGGTTCATCTTCATTAGTAGAGGAACCATTGCCATCAGAGGGTGATAACTCCAGAACTCTCATCTTTTGGGAACTATGGTAACTGAAACAAAAGCCACTACCAAAGGTTGGGACAGGTAATGCTTTTTTACTAGTCATAATAGGTCATTCTAGGAAAATGCTCCTTTCTATCTGTCCTCTGTTAAACGTTGATCAGCGAAATCTTTTACCCCCTTATAGTTAATAGAATTGCCCGTAACTGCAAAAGGAAAATCCAGACATAAGTATCAGCAACAACAATTCTTCTTGTCATATGAGGCGTTACAAGTAAGAAATATAGATTCACACATGTACAAGTTGAACAAACAGACATAGAAATCCAGCAAACAAGAGTGAAAACCAAAAATCCTCTTCATAGTTTAATTAGTACTATTCCAATTTCCAAAAGAAAAAAAAAAAAAAACAGATGTTAAAAAGTAGAATGAAGGTTTTCTTCGCTGGATAAAACTATAAGAACTCTCGCAAACGACTAAACACAAATAGATCTTCTGATATGCATGAGATGTGTAAAACACGGATCAACCAAGGCATTTCCATTTGTTGATTAACAAAAAATTCGAGAAATAGAAGATTAATGTGAATTTCAGCCACAAGAACTAATGCTTATAAATGCATATAATCAGAACAGAATGGTTCCTTAATGGATTGACATCCAACTTTGGAAGAGATGCTTACCCTGATGAAAGACGTCCCCCCAACACAAAAACTAAAAAGCTTCACATCATGAGAAGTTGGTTGATATATCAGTGTTCATAGAGAATAATCAACGCATAAACATGCTAAGAAAGAGACAAGGACCACAGATTGATTTAGAGGGGAAAGTGAAGATTTTGAGACATGGGTTTGTGCATATTTATTCAGATATTCAGAAAAAAAACGCCCATAAGGCTAGGCAACGCTTACATATACAACATATAAAGACCAAAGGAGGAAAGAGAAAGAGAAGAAAAAACACTTGCAAAGGGAAGACAAGTCAAAGGTAGCAATAAATCGAGTGTGAGCGTTACAGAATATGCAATCAAAACAAAGAGAAAAAAGACGTTGGGAGTGACTTCAGGCTAATAACAGCATAGCCATGTGAGGCTGAAGTCGAAGAGAGAAACGTCGGAGGAAGAGACTGAAGGAGAAGACAAAAGTGACTTAGAGTGTTGAAGGAGGACGCTAAGGTGAAGAAGAAGAAGAAAGGAGAGAGATCCAACATGGAGACACCCACCATTTGCTGGAAACATATGCTTAATTTAGTATATGCTTTATATTTGTGGATTAAAATACACATCCAAAAACCATAATTTAAATATTTAATTGGCACTTCATCAACTGCACCATCACCACCATATTTTTAAATTCCCCATTTGAGGAAAATGGCCAAAGAGAAGGGAGAGAAAGAGAGAGAACTGTGCTAGGCACAGTGACTAAGTTTCCCATGATGCTACAGTAGTACAATGTGAAAGAATAAAGAATGAAAAAAATAACATATGATAAAAGAAAGGGACACGGGGGCTCAGTCTCTCTCTCTCCTCTTATATTGGTTTTTAAAGTTCTTCCTCATTTTTGAGAAACGGTTGGCGTGGAAGAATAGGAAAAGAAAAGAAAAAAAGTTAAATTAATAAAAATTTATATTCAGTTTTATATTATATATTTAATATTTTTTAAAATTATTTTTTTTCATTAAGTCACGTGCGAATTTTTATATTAAGTATTTTATTTATTTTTATTTATATTTTTTATTTCTCCTCAATAGTATTGTTTAACTTTAATTAATGTTAATTTAAATTTAAGTTAAATTTAAATTTTGATCCTATGTCAAATTAAATATATTTTTATATATTTTAATTTTGATACATTATTTTAAAATAATAAATATAAAAATAATGTATCTTAATTTAAATAATTTATTTTCATCATTTTTGGGTTAAATTCAAAAGTTTTATCTATTTAATTTATTTCTATATAATAAAATAAAATATTCATTATTATCAATAAGAGCATCTACCGTTATATTATGTTTTTTTTCCAAGATGCACAATTTTATTAATATTAAATAATAATACTTTTTATATATTTTAAATTTTTATTTAATTTTATAAACATCTCTATAATACGTGGGTAACTTGCTCATTTCTATCTAAAATTGTGTTTTCTTAGTTTTTTTTTGTTTTTACATTTTTTTTATTTGAAAAAGTATCAAATATTATTTTTTTAAAATATTAAAAAAGGTTTTTAAATGAACAAAGGACTTAAATCCTTTAATTAAGTTCTCGAGTTTGAACTTTGTAGTTAAAAAAATCGTAATTGGAAAAGAAAACTCTACTAATGGTGATTAATTAGGTTCTATAATGAATATTAGTCATGAGTAAAGTTAGTGAATACTTTACAAATAAAAAACTAATTAGAAAAAACTTGTACTTTTAAAAATTTTAAAAATTAAGTCGAATACTACCAACATACGAAAACCTGTACCTCAGTCCTCAGTTACATCAACACTCAACCATCAATAAGGGTGACATTTCTATTTATGTATTTATATTCCCTTTTCATTGTTTAAAATAACCTTTGGTAGCTGCTCGATTTAATAATTTTTACTACTTATATTTAATCAGTTAATTACACATTTACTGCAACTTTCCCTTTGCTTTTGAATACCAATTGGAAAAACTTTATACCAAATATTTAATATCAAACTTAATATGGTTTTATCTTTATTATATATTTCACTTTATTTTATTTGGTAGAGACCACATGTATTATCTACTGGAGACAATTATGCTTTAGTTAGATAAGACCACTATGAGTGACAAAGCTTTTCCTCCAAGTATTTAACGCAGTTGCATACTTAAAATTTGAACTTAAGAGCCATTAGTTAAGCTGAAACAATCTCATGTCAGTTGATTCACGCACTCAGTGGTAAATGTAATCCTTCTTTTATTATTTTATTTTTGTATTATCATTGATGAAATTATCAAACTGTAAAAATAAATAATATTAAAAAATAATAAGATACAGAAAAATATGTGGGGCATAAGGAAAAACAAAATACCTACCTGCATATGAGAAAAAAGAAGCTTGACATTTGTACTTTTTTTCAATGTAATACAAATTTATTTTAAGATATTAAATTATTTTAATAATTTTTATGACCGTTACTTAAAATTTTTAAGAATATTTTTATATTTGATTCATGTATTACTAAACATTAAATTTGAAAATTCATATTTTATATAACAGAGAGTTGGACGTAATTTTAATAATAAAAAATAGAAAATTGAGAAAGATAAACATATATAATGATTTTTTGAGTTTCATTTAAATATATTCTACGAGAGGCCTTCACCAAGTCTTTTGAGATGATTATCCATAAAAGGTAATTAAAATATGAATTTAATTTAAAAACACTAATAATGTAAAAGCTTTTTATATTATTATTTAATTACATATTATCATATATGATAAATTTATTAATTTTTAAAATAATTATCTTAAAAAAATTAAAGAATATATTTTATTGGTTGATAGTAAAGAAATACAACAAAACTGACAGACTAAATAAGGAGTGCCTACATTCCAGTGCATCCTCAAAGAGACGAAGTCGTAAACACGGAGGCGGGCTATCTAACAGTGTCCAAACAAAACTACCATTATGACCTTAGTTTGCTAGAATATCAGCGCTTCTATTTAGCTTCCCGGTAAACATGTCGCACTGAAGTAGTCCAAGCTGGATAATGTACGAGAGAGATGACTTCGTCAATAAGAAAAAATTATTAAGTAGTCTAAGACTATTATTAAGTATTAATCAATATTTATATAATATATATTTAAATTTTATTATTTACGAAAAAAAATTAATAATACTAAACTACATGTTATATAATTTCTCGCTCGGGAGAGGTTCGAGAAGTACTGTACGTCCAGCCCGACTGAACACAGGTGACAATAGCACAAGAATCCATTTCAAAGGTGACAGATTCTTGATTGGTAAAGGTGGGCAAGGAACGGGTTGAGACAGGTTTATATTTGTTCTTATCCAGTTTGAAATTTTGAACAAACCATTTTTTTAAACCCTAATTCGACTCGATCAAGACTTGAAAGACATGGAACAAGACCGGATCAACTTGACTTTCTAACACAATATATCAATCTTAACATTATGTATAGTTAAATTGTAAAATAAAATAAATATAAACTTAAATTAAGGTACATTTTATAATATCTATTTTAAAATAAATAATACTATTATAAATATGATATCATGTTATACAAAATATTATCTATTAAATTAAATTTTTTTATTATTAATACACAATTGTTCAAAAAACTTATACGTTTTAAGAAAATATAAAATACCAAATCAGGTTGGGACGACCTGAAGCATAACCCAAATCCGTCCTTAATATATATCGGAGTTTAATTTCAAAATCCAAATCCGTCAAAATCAACTTAGAGCCAGACTAGGTTTCGCGGGTTGGATTGGGTCATGCTCCTCCCAATTGATTGGTGGGCAAGTTTAATACCCATACAAGGACCACAAAGTTCTGCCCAGGTAGCATTACAGGACCCCACGTTGCAGTACTAACAATGTATCTTTGAACAATAGATATAAATGTTAATCATATTATAAACTTTGGCCAATAATAATTAACTTATCTGTACCTTTCGGATTTAGATTATATCATTCGTTTTGTATTAGTATGTTGATGTTGATTATTTTAAAATATTTTTTACAATTTAAAATGAAATTAAATTCGTGGAATTTCTAAAAGAACTCATTTAGATCTCTATAGTACTCTTAAGAGAAGTAACTTCATTCCATAAAGAAATCAAAATAATATAGATCTAGTTATAATATTCTAAATATAAAGGCATATTCTTAAAAAATATAAGAACTTAAAAAAAAATTATAACAAATTATTTTCTTCGTGATACTTTTGGTTATGGTGTAATTTTTTATTTAAACTATTTATGATTTATTAAATGGTAAATTCGAATGTCATAATTCATGAATCTAAATGAGTGGTTTAAAAAGAAGGGTTAAATTCTTCTGAAGAAATTGGAATAGGTCACTAGAAAGGTTCAATCTAGGACATAACTCCATGGTCATAAGTTATTGTTTCAACATACACGTGTTTAACATGGTGAGTACTTGATACCACTAAAATATGTATACCTAGTCATAAGTACATTACCATAACAATAAAGGAAACACCTCCATTATGTATGACCATGACGCAATCGATCCACTAAAAAACCTTTAATGAATTTTGTCTCATAACTAAGATGATAGTCTCAGGCCTATCTAAACCTTTCCCATGTGAACACATATTTTAAGGTTAGTCTAATCATGTATTTAAGAGGTAATGTCCCTTTTAAAGGCATCAAAGAACATCACTTGTAGCATCACCTTATGTCTTGTCACATTGAGAAATGTTGGGATTTACTTTGATAATCAATTCAAAACCAAACTTATAGGCATGCCAAGGCTTCGTAACCTTCAAATCGAGATGAGACAACTAGTGGATAACTGCCCATGTGGGTTGGTAATCGCCATCACCCCTCAAACAATGATTCCTCACTTATAAATACTAGAGTTTCTCTCACAAGTCACAGTATCTCCTTCTTCATCCTATATATTGTTACTTTTTTGAATTGAACATTGAAGTGTTCAAAAGTATCATTATCTTTGACCACTGTACCTAGACATTGTGAGAGTAATAAATCGCTCAAAAAACCACCCACATTTGAGATGGTTTGTCATTGAGGCCACCTTAAATCACGATCATATGACAAAATTAAATAATGATAAAAATCTAGCTCTTAGGAAAATGAGTACGAGAGGAAGGATAATTTTGATACAATACTAAACAATATTTTGAAAACATTAATAAGGATTTAGACGTAGATGTAATTAAGTCATTCTTTACAGAAAATTAACTATTATATTTCCAAAATTTTATTGAATTATCATATAGTTTAATTTTTATATAAAATGAAGAGATAATAAATGTGTAGAGTTAGTGTAAAAACCATTTTACATTGAAATCCAATAAAATTTAAGCTATGAGCCATGTCAGCATTTCATTTAAAGATCCATTTTTAATTAAAAAATATTAAAAAATTAGTTACGCTCTTCATCGTATAAGGGGGATAGTTGTGGTTCAACCCCAATCTTCTTCTTCTTTGTTCGTTGCAAATTCTTGGCAAAAAGGGAAAGAGAACAGAAGTGCACCCCACATTGGCTTTTGATTGGAAGCACATGTAGTTGAAGCAACTAGAGAGGACACACATACTGGAAAGAAAAATGGAGGGTTGGAGTTTTGAAATAGGAAAGTGGGGTAGAGAAGTGTAGCAAAAAAAAATAGGAGGTCGAGATTTTGAGATAGGTCAGTAGGGCAAAAGAGGGTGGTTAGAAAAAATAAAGAATTGGGGGAAGTGGGTAGAAGGAGGATGATTAGGAAGAAAAAAAAGAAAAAAGAGAGTTAGGGGTTTTGAGATAGAAGAGTGAAGCGAATGAAAGTAGTTAAATAGAATGTTGGGATTTTGAGGATGGAGTAATAGGACAAAAGAGAAGTGGTTAGAAAAAAATTGGAGTTAGGTTAGCTTTTCTTAAAGTTTTTTAATTTAAAATATTTTTTAATAATCTAATGTGACTAAATGGTTAAATTCTATTGAATAGTTGGTGTGAAAAGGTTTTTCTTTTCATACTCTATTTTCTCTAAACTGAATTGTTTAACATTTTTGTTATGTGAATTTTAAACTTTTATTATATGGATTTTGATTGTACTATTTGTATTTGACACGCACTTTTTATATGTACCAGTTATACTTTTTTAGTGATACTATTTGTTACCAAGGACGAAAAGTACTGAAAAGCACAAATGTTACGATGGAATAATGACATTTAAAAAAAAAATGAATATTAGTTAAGAAAATTAAAATATATTAAATATAATTTGACAGAAATCACAGTCGATTGTTTTTGACAAAATTTTATTCGTATCAAATAACATTTTTCATACTTTTTAAATTTTAAGGCTAATATCTATCATATTTATTATTTATTATCCTTTTCTTAGATACATTTCTTTCTTTCCTTCTTTTTAACATGTTATCCATTACATTTATTTATTTTCTACTTATCTTTTCTTTTCACTCGAAATATTAAATACAAATATCTTCCTATAGTTCAAAAATTATTAAAAAAAATATTTTTAAAATTTATTTGGGATTACTTTTTGCTTTAACAATCAATCATCAATAATTATATTTATTCATTTGTATACCAATACTAAATTTATATTTAAATGGTTAAAAAGATAATTTAAGAATTTAATAATATATTTACCTTACATTAAAATAAATATTGGTCACATAAAAAACTAACATTTCTTTTTCATTATCATTAAATATACAAATTAAATATATTAGTTTTTAATATTTTTAGGAATAGTTTTAAAAATATTTTTAAATTAAATAATAAAAATTATATGCATACATGTTGAATGTTATAAACAAAAAGTCATAACATTTCTTTGATAATTGATATAATTTTTATTACAATATAATATATATAAATTTTTATTATCTTTAATGTCATTATCACAAATTTTAATAAAAAATATTTGAATATTATTTATTAAATTTAGTTTCTCAATGTTTAATAAGTAATATTTTTTAATTTTATGTATCAAATTTTTATAAGTATTTTTAATAACATAAAAATAAATTTTAAATATTTTAAATATAATAAATTATTTTTTAATAAAAATATTTTTCTTCTATTTACTTGATCTACACTTGATTTATAAGATAAAAAATTATTAATAAATTTTATCTATGATAAAAGTGAAACTCATTTTATTTATTGAGAAGTTCTAGCAACACTTTGACACTTTTTTTTAACACTCTAATATTGGCTGAATTAGAAATCACAAATTTTGGTAGGTTCCACTTCTAAATTAAGAGATAGACTCATTAAATGAAAAGTGAGACATACTAAAATTTGTGAATTTTAATAAATTCTAATTAATAATAGAGAGGGTGTTAAAAAGAGTGTTGTTAGCATTCCCCTTATTTATAATAAGAGTTTAAAGATTGTGTTATAAATTTTCATGTCAAAACACAATATAAAATACTCATCAACAATAACAAAAATAGAGTTATCTGATTATATAACATCGATTATATGGATTACACGATGTTGTTAAATTCAGATAAAATCAAATGATATAAAATGTTCATTCAAATATAATTATTAATACTCTTACCCTTTATCTTAACATTTTATATTTATTTATAAGTAAATTATTTTCTCATTGTAAATATGTTTTTTTTTAATCTTCATATATCTTTTCGATTAAATTTTCAAAAAATATAATTTAACACGGATGATATATTAGTTTAATATTTAAAATTCATAGCTTGTTTTATTTTAAAGTTTCAAAATGTACTTATATCTAAATATAAATTAGTCCTGAAAAATATTAGTTTAATCGTAAATTTACCTTACAATATTATCATTTTGTAAATAATTTAATATCTGAAAAATTAACTTATATAAATAATAACTTTAAAAATTACAACATTATTACGAATTAATGTTTTCAAACCAAATTAGTTAAAATAATAACTTAAAAAAATTACAACATTATTACGAATTAATATTTTCAAACCAAATTGTATTTAACTAATCATTATTTGGAGTGATAGTTGCGGGTTAAAAAAAAAAGACACTTGATCATGTCCTTTTAAAACGCGTCCTATTTAAAAACGTGTCGTTTACCTTCTTCCACGAGATGACATTAGTCGAATAGAAAACACAAAATCACTGTGTAATTACTAAAAAGGAAAGAAAAAAGCAACACGGATGTAAATTTTTTAAAAATTAGATTGATTTTCAAATTAATAAAATACCAAGTCACAGTTTATTAATTTAATCATAATTAAATTTTGGTTAAACTTGTTGGACCAAAGACTTTTGAAGCGTAACAAATGCTATTAAAACTTATGATTGTCTAATATTTCTTGTTTTGTAGGGTATAAGTATTTTGGGACCTTAAGTGTCTATAAAAATACACTGATATTATCACTCTGCTTTAACTTAGTTTTTATTCGTTTTGTATATGAGCATCCAATATCTATTAAACAAGCCATCCAATGTTTTTATAAGTGTCCTTACATAATCTTTTAAAACTGAAATAGCTCTGATATCAACTGAAATAAACAAAAGAACACACAAAAAGGGGGGTTGAGCATGAATTGTGTGTTGTGAATTTGAAGCGTCCATACATGATCTTTTAAAAGCGTCACAGCTCAATCTCCAATAGTTGAGCATCTAATAGTGCAAGGGTGAAACAATCCTACAAGCATTATGGAAAACAAAGGACAAGCTATCAATAGGCCTTCCCTCTTCAAAGGCCAAAACTACAAGTACTAGAAGCAAAGGATGATTGCATTCTTTGATGCATGTCACATTGACATGTGGGACGTAGTAGAAAAAGGAGACTACATTCCAGTTGATGATAAAGGAGATGAGCTCCTTCGGTCAAGATGGACAGAAGATCACAAAACTAGGTATCTTCTAAACTCTAAGGCTAGGAACTCTATCATGTGTGCCTTGTTAGAGGCAGAATATGAAAAAAGTTCATAGTTGTAAGTCTGCTAAACAAATGTGGGACACTCTAGCTTTAGCTTATGAGGGTACCTCATAAGTTAATGATTCTAAGATAAGCAGACTCGTCACCAATATGAGTTGTTTAAGATGGAACCTAATGAAACCATTAAACAAATGTTTAGACGGTTTCAAACCATCATAAACAACCTAAGGTCTCTAGGTAGAACTTATGATAATCAAGATCATATTGACAAAATTCTTCAAAGTTTGCCTAGGTAGTGGAGACAACAGGTTACAACTCTGCGCGCTGCCAAAGACCTGAAAACTCTTCCCTTGGAAAAACTTCTAGGAAGTTTGAGAATCCACGAGCTGGAGTTGATGGATGATGAGAGCTTAAGTCCATTGCCTTAAAAGTCTAAAAGGTGAAGAAGAAAGCACCTAGGGCAACATCGTCCAAAGCCTTCACTACTAAAGAATCTTCAGAAGAACAATCTGAAGAGGAAGGTTCTGATGAGGATGAGATCTCCTTCATCTCAAGAAAGATCCACTCCATGTGGAAGAAGAAAGGTTGACCTAGATGGAGAAACTACCAAAAGAAGATCTTGAAGGACATTAAAGACAAGAGTCCAACGATATGCTATGAGTGCAAAAAGCCTACTTCAAATATGAATGCCCAGACCTGGAGAAGGAAAAGAGGAAGCCTATTTTCAAGAAGAAGAAGAAAGGACTCATGGCAACATAGGAAGATCTTGATCTATATTCTTTTGAAAAAGAAGGAGAGGAAGAAGCCAACATATGCTTGATGGCAGACACATCCTCTGAATCAGATTAAAAGGACGATGAGGTAAACCTTAAAAACCTATTTGAACTTCAAAAAGCATATCATAAATTGCTTTCAAACTCATCTGTTCTCTTTGCTGGCTATAAGGATTTGAAAAAGAAGTTTTCAAAACTATCAAAATAGTTCGATATTTTAAAGAAAGAAAAAGAAGTACTTAGCATAAAAAACAAAAAGCTTAAAGCTAAAAAGGCTATAGATTTCTCTAAAGAAAAACCTTCAGATGAAGTAATGGAACTTCAAAAGGAGATAGTTGACCTAAGAGAAAGTCTGGCTAAGTTTGTTAGTGGAACTAAAATTCTTGAAAAAGTTTTGAAAATTAAAAGAAATCAACATGACAAATTTGGCATTGGCTATAAAGGCAAGAAAACGATTAATGATAACTTATCTAGCTCTTTTTATTGCCAACATTGTGGAAAAGTTGGGTATACTTCATCCAAGTGTGTTCATAAACAGAAAGCATCCAAATCTTTCAAAGCTAACAAGAAACGACCCAAGTCCATTTGCGTACCTAAAAACATGATTATTCCTATTGCATATTTGCTTGACAATAGGAAAAACACCCCATTCATGGTACTTGGACAGTGATTGCTCACAATACATGATAGGAGAAAAGTCTATGATCTTAGACCTTAAACCAAGGACTAGTAGATGAGTCATTTTTGGAGGCAATTAAAAAGGCAAGTAGTAGGGATAAGTAAAATTAGTAAATATCCCTTCCCTTCTATTGATAATGTTTTGTTTGTTAAAGGACTTAAACATAATCTATTGAGCATAAATCAAATGTGTGATAGTGTATATGATGTTTCCTTCAACAAAGTTAAATGTATAGTCAAGGACACTAATGGTACTCTATTGTTCTATGCTAAGAGGCAAAACAACCTTTATAAAATAAACCTCAGTGATCTTTCAAATCAGAAAGTAACATGCCTAGTATCTATGAAAGAGGATCATTGGATACGACACAAGAAGCTTGGTCATGCAAGTTTGAGGTTAATCTCAAAACTAAGTAAGCATAACCTTGTGAGAGAACTACCAAGTCTTGTGTTCAAATCTGACATTTTATGTGATGCTTGTCAGAAAAGGAAACAAGTTAAAAACTCTTTTGATTCTAAAAATATTGTTTCCACTTCTAGACCTATTGAGCTATTACATCTTGATTTGTTTGGTCCAACTCAAATTACCTTTGTTAGTGAAAAACGCTATGGACTAGTAGTTATGGATGCCTACACTAGATGGATATGGGTTATGTTCCTTGTCCACAATGATAAGTTTTTTAAGGTGTTTCCTATATTATATAAAAGAGTTCAAAATGAAAAAAGGGATGTGCATAACTTTGATCAAAAGTGATCGTGGAGGAGAATTCGAAAACAAAAGTTTTCAAAGGTTTTGTGAGAAAAATGGTATTCTTCACAATTTCTCTGCTCCTAGAACACCTCAACAAAATGGAGGAGTTGAGAGAAGGAACAAGTATAAGAAATTAATGCATTAATGACAAAATTTTTGTTACAAAATTTTTTTTCCTCACTAGTACTAGTGTTACTAAAATTTTAGTGACTAATTTAAAAAATTACATGTAAATTGTTCTGTCACTAATGTTAATATTTTTTGTAGCAGAACCATGTTGAATGATAATTCAACTCCAAAACACTTCTAGGTTGAAGCTGTGAACACTGCCTACTATTTACAAAACCTAATATACATTAGACCTATTCTTAAAAAGACTCCTTATGAATTGTAGCAAGGCAGAAAACCCAAAATATTTTATTTTCACCTATTTGGATGTCAGTGTTTCATTCTTAATACTAAGGACAATCTTGGAAAGTTTGATCCTAAGTGTGATAATGGAATTCTGTTAGGATATTCTAAAACTTCTAAGGCTTAAAGGGTTTATAACTCCAGAACCTTAATAGTTGAAAAGTCCATCCATGTAAGATTTAATGATAACAAGCTTGAAAAAGATTTGTCAGAGCTAGATGAGTTTTTGTAGATTTAAACTTGAGAAACAACAAAGGAGAAGAGCCAAAAGAAGCTATAGATGATCCTCCGAAAAATGATCAACAAGAACCAACTAGATGCAACAGGCAAATGAAGACCTATAATCCAAAAAATCAGATCATAGGGAATCCTCATGACAAATATGGAACGAAAGACTATAGATAAAGCTGTGGGAGATGAAAGCTGGATGAAGGCCATGCAAGAAGAACTAAATGAGTTCGAAAGAAATAATGTTTGGAAGCTTAGTTCCTTTGCCTGAAGACAAGTCTGTCATAGGAATCCGATTAGTCTATAGAAATAAGTTGGACGAATTAGGTAAAGTTGTGAAAACAAAGCAAGGTTAGTAGCTCAAGGTTACTCACAATAAGAAAGTATAGACTTTATTGAAACTTTTGCACTTGTAGCTAGATTGGAAGCAATTTGCATTTTACTTTCATTTGCAGCTCATTATGATGTGAGACTTCATCAAATGGATGTAAAAAGTGCTTTTCTAAATGGTATAATAATAGAAGAAGTCTATATGAAACAACCTCCGAGTTTTGAAATTGATGCATTTCCTCAACATGTTTTTAAATTGAAAAAGGCTTTATATAGACTAAAACAAGCACCTTATGCTTAGTATGAAAGATTAACTTTTTTTTCTTATGAAAATGTTTTTTTCAAAAGGAAAGGTGGAAACTACTCTCTTTCGCAAAGATATAGACTCATATTTTATTGTAGTACAAATATATATGGACAATATCATTTTTGGTGTTATTAATGACTCTTTGTGCAAGGATTTCTTTGAGATGATGTAGAAAGAATTTGAAATAAGCATGATGGGAGAACTGAAATTCTTCCTAGGATTACAGATTAAACAAACATCAGATAACGTATACACACATCCAATAAAGTATGCAAAGGAATTGCTCAAGAAGTTCAAATTAGACGATTTCAAAGTGATGAGCACTCCCATGCATCCTACTTCAGTTCTTGGAATGGATGACTCTGATAAAAGGGTAGACTAAACAGCCTACATAGGTATGATTGGATCTCTTTTGTACATTATAGTGTCTACACCTAATATCATGTTTAGTGTATGCCTAGATGCACATTTTCAATCTGATCCTAGATAAACTTATTTAATTATTGTTAAAAGGGTTTTCAGATACTTGAAAGGTCCACTAATCTTGGTTTGTGCTTTAAGAAATCTGATAAGTACAGGTTAATTGGATATTATGATGCTAACTATGTTAGAGACAAAATAGAAAGAAAAAGCATTAGTGGAGGATGTCATTTCATTGGAGCCAACTTAGTCTCTTGTGCAAGCAAAACATAAGGAACCATTGCCCTATCCACAGTAGAACCTGAATACATATCTACAACATCATGTTGTTCTTAACTTCTATGGATCAATCATTAGTTGGAAGACTACATCTATGAGGGTAAAATTCCTGTTCTTTGTGATAATACTATTGCTATCAATCTCTAAGAATCCTATTTTGCATTCTAGAGCTAAACATATAGAGATTAAACATCACTTTATAGAGATTATGTTCAAAAAGGGATAATTGATATTCAATTTATTAATATTGAAAATCAACTTACAGATATCTTTACAAAACTCTTTCTTGAAGATAAACTCATTCATATTTGAGAGAAACTTGGAATGAAATTTATAAAGGAATGATGGTTTAATCTTATAGTAGATAACATCTAAACATGGCTTAGCATCCACTGCATGACATGTAGAGTCAATATGTATGTCTGTAGCATGTGTCCATTTCATTTACAATTAAGAAAATCAGTTTTATTGTAAAATGAAAACATTTCAATGATTTGATTTTAAATGTCTTGTTGAGTCACGTCGCATGTAATGCTGCATGATTATGAGCATCACATAGCATGTTTTGTCATTGGAACAGAAAAGATACCCATTTGTTCTCTCATTAAAAACCTTTCATTTACTAAAAACAACTCACATTCCTTCCCTTTTTAAACCCTTCATTGAACTTGAGTAAACACTTTTCAAACTCTGAAGCTCCCAAATACTTAGCTCTCACTCTCTCATTCTCTATTCTTTTGCCTTCTCAAAAGAAAAAACTTCTCTTCTCAAACTCTAACCTTCAAACTTGTCAGATGTGGCCAACCAAAACCAAAAACTTTTTACAGCCTTCAGAATTGAAAGCATAGGACTAGGTTCACTAGTGGTTCTAATCGATCACCACTTCAACATAGACTTGCTTGAATAGATGGGTATTCCTATTAAAGAAACTCTCGAGCACTACAAGAACATCAACTTTTTCAATTGTGATGAAATGATTTATTTGGCGTTAATCAGAGAGTTATGGCGAAATGCTGTCATCACCAAGGATAGCATTATCGGGATGGTTCTTGATATTCAAGTCATTGTTGACTTGAAATTTGTGCCTACCACTTCATGGTGTTTGTGCAAAGGAAAATGCACACAAAATGAATGGTAAAGAGATTATGGTATTGAAACCATAAGGGACACTTTATTGACAGAAGGTGCTGATGGTAGGGTCGACCTGACTAAATTACCTACTGTTGGTAGGGTGTACAAAGGCTATGTTACTCACTCTGCTTTGTTAGCTAAAATATTTTGGGATCACAAAGTCTTTGATAAGTTTTTCCAATTTCCTCGTGACCAACAACAACAGTACCTATGTCAAGGACATTTTTCGTCAAGTCTTGTTTGGAAGAAAAACCATTTAGATGAGACTGAGTTTTGTTTTGAAAGACCCAATTACAAATGAAATGGTTGAACATGAAGATGGAGACGAAGTTGTACCTACTAGATGACGTGTTGCACCATCCTCGAAAGCAGTGTCCATACAACTAGCATCCATGGCTGCATTGTCCAATACTTGGGCGACAAGAGTCAAGATTGCTGCTACTCCACAATTTGCCCCCGTACACGAGAAAAGATTAGTTTTGACTCCTAAATCTGATAAAGAATATGAAATTGAAGTACTAGTGAAGAGATAGAAAATCATTGTCCACACCAAAGAGAAGCGACAAAAACAAAACCCTAATTTTGAAATTGTTATAGGATATGTTGATGAACCCTTTTCCCCCATCCAAACACAAGCCTCTAAACCCATTATTCATGACCCAACTTTTTCCATACCATCCACTTCATAACCTCAGCCATATATTCTTCCTAAAAGACAATTCAAATAACCCAATGCTAGCACAATCACATACCCTTCTCGACCTAATAAATTTACTTAGATCAAGCCCACATTACCTTAACCACCAAGAAAATCTCTAAGGTTCAAAAATCTACTTCCTTTTTTTCTCCTCACACTAAGAAAAGAAGATCCCATATCAAGACTGTCCACACCAAAGAAAAGCGATAAAAACAAAACCCTGTTTTTGAAACTGTTATAGGACATGTTGATGAACCCTCTTCCCCTACCAAACACAAGCCTTTGAACCCATTATTTGTGACCCAACACTTTCCATACCACCCATTTCACAACCTTAGCCGTATATTCTTCTAAAAGACAATTCAAATAACCCAATGCTAGCACAATCACATACCTTTCTTGACCCAAGAAATTTACTTGGATCAAGCCCACATTACCTCAACCATTAAGAAAATCTCTAAGGTACAAAAATCCATTTCCTTTCTTTCTCCTCCCACTAAGAAAAGAGGATCCCATATTAAGACCATCCACACCAAAGAAAAGTGACAAAAACAAAACCCTGTTTTTGAAACTGTTACAGGACTTGTTTATGAACCCTCTTCCCCCATCCAAACACAAGCCTCTAAACCTATTATTCGTGACCCAACTCTTTCCATACCATCCACTTCACAACCTTAGTAGTATATTTTTCCTAAAAGACAATTCAAATAACCCTATGCTAGCACAATCACATACCCTTCTCGACCCAATAAATTTACTTGGATCAAGCCCACATTAACTTAACCAGCAAGAGACTACTTTAAGGAGCCAACAACATCTAGAGTCAATCTAGATGATGATTTTGTTTTTGTTGGAAGATCAGAATCTTGGGTCAAAGTTAGAAGAAAATGGCCTTTGCTTTTTACCAAGGAACATTTTGATGATAACATTATTATCATCCGTCTAAAGCTTCCTCTGCTTGGGTATGAGTTTTGTCCATCCTTTCTGCTTACCAATCCACATTTGGAGTATTATCAACCTCTATCTAATAGTCCATTTTCGCTGAGTGAACAAGCAAATGACATGGGCCTCTTTATGTTCCTTTTCCTTTAAAGAGTTTTCCACCAAGGAAAAAGTACCCCAATTTGATTAAAGACACATCAACTAAAAGGTACATTTCTGGTATCACATAACATAGGATTCCAAGATAAGATCCTAATAAAGTTGACAGAATTCTCAGGGTATATGTTTTTGATTTTAAGTTCTGCCCCTACCAACTAGAAGAACTCAATTTCATCTCTGTACACCATGATGAAGCACTTTGTCATATGTTAAATGGTGAATTTGATATACAACCAAAGACTTTTGTCCATCCATCTATGGTGATTACAACATCCATGGAGATCTTAGTGCAACCAAATCGTATCCATCCAAGACTTCCTATTTTGGATTTGAACAAGAAGAAAAGACTAAGCAAGAAACTCCATGAAGTTGATGACAAGACCTGAATTCAGAGAACATGCAGAATTTAACCTTGCCTTGGTCACGGGTGCAAGAAATGTTCGTAAACTTGATCAAGATATTACACGTAATTCTGGAAACAACACCTTTGACTCTGTGAACAAGAAGCGTCTACAAGTGGCATGGAACCTGAAGAGAGTCCACTCATCCCAACTGTTCCTAGTACTTTCTCTTAGTGTCCAATGCAAATAGTTCACTTTGATGATTCATGTATTGTACTAACATGCTCTTTTTCATTCAGGATAAGGACAGTTGTTGGACCAAAAATTGGACTGCTTCACTTGGCCTTGTGCTATGTTGTATCTTTTCCTATGGATCATCGTCCATTCCATGCATGAATTCTTTTAAGTCTTAAAGGTTCTTCGTCCATGGTAGCTAAAAGAACTTGAGCTAATGTTATATTTGCCTACACTTCCTTCCCATCCAAAAGCTCAAGAAGCCTTTCTCAAATTAGCAATAGAAGCACTCTCACCACCATCTCCACCATAGCAAATTGCACCTTAAGCTAAGCCCCAATCTTCTTCATTAACTCGACTATTGATCCTTCAGTCAAAGGCTACTTGGTTCAGCAATGGACAAGAGGTTTAGCCAAATAGAAGAGATATTGATGACTCTAATGGCTAGCCGGAAGCAACCTCCACCTTCACCTCCTCAGCCTGAAACCTTTTTTGTTTTTAATTTAACTCTTGTGACCTTTGACAATGATGGTTTATGCTCTTTACCTTTTTGTCTGATGAAAAAAGGGTGAATATAGTTTTGATTAAAAATTTTGCATGCATCATATGCATTTGCTTACGTGTGCTTTATTAAAAATTTTGCATATATCATATGCATTTGCTTATGTGTGCTTTATTATGATGTTTGCTTTGATAGATACATATGATGTTTATGTTTTCTTTGATAGATACATAAATCTCTTTATTTTGCTTTGTGAATAAGTTCATAATCTTAGGGGGAGCATTATATTTTGATATATTTATGATTGTTTTGATACATACCTACTATAATATGCTCTGATTTGATCAAAAATTTACTAATGTTTGTTATCATAAAAAAAGGAGAGATTGTTAGAACCACAGACGTTTGAAGTGTCTAGCCCCTAAAATATTTTGCTGATAACAAAGGCTATTAAAATTTATGATAGTCCGACACTTCTTGTTTTGTAAGACATAAGTGTTTTGGGACCTTAAGCATCTATAAAAACACTTAATATTATTGCTCTGCTTTAACTTAGTTTTTATTCGTTTTGTATATGAGTGTCTAATATCTATTAAACAAGTCGTCCAATGTTTTTATAGACAAGCATCCACTTGTTTTGAAGTGTCTTTACATGATCTCTTAAAGCATTCAAAATTGTTTTGTCATAAATGCGCATTATAAAGAACCTTATATGCTACATCACTTATATATCTGGACGAAGCTATCCTATGGAAAAAAAACACCTTAACATGCTTCCTAGAAAAACGATAAAGTGCTTTCAACGAATATACATATGCTTTGTCTTTTCAAATGTTGTGAAACAGGTTCAAATCAAACAAAAGCTATGATGCTTAGTATAAGCTAAAGTGGAAAAGTAAGTCAACTTATTAGAAAAAGTACCAAAGTAGTTCAACAAAGAGATAAAAGTTAGAAGCACCTTAAGCGTGTTAGGAAAGAGAAACTTCTTTTTGGTATAAATTGCCACTGCCACTAGCACTATCAGGGTCTCTCTCTTTAACTTTATGTGATATACTATCTCATGCATTAAATACATTCAGAATAGGAAAAAGCTCTATCTCACCACGAATATTTTTCCAAGCTTCTATAAGAAGACTCAAGAGTGAAGAATGAAGAAATAAAGCTACACAACTTGTGCATAAGCTCTGTCATTTCTTAGATGATCTCTTTGTGTTCCAAAACTTTTATATTCTTTGTATTCACAAAGTTATTTGTATTTGTGCTTGACTTGTAAACGTTTACTTTTGTGAGTTATCTTTTCAATGTATAATATTTGTGAATGTTTGGATAGGCTTAGTGTTAAAGAATATTTGTGGTTGAAATAATCTTGGGTAAGGATGATTTCATTGTAAAGCCTGAAGAGGCTTAGAGAATACTTAGTTGTATAAGTAGTTAGCATAGTGGAACATTTTCAGGTTGAAGGGACTAGACTGTAGTTCTTAGTTAAGAGTGAACCAGTATAAAATTATGTTTGTGCTATCTTCCTTCCTATCCTTTATCTTTCACATTTTATTGGGCAATCTATTATAGTGCTTACGAAAACCTATTTGCGAAAAAGTTTTTGGAAATTCACAACACATAATTCAACCCTCCTTGTGTGTTCTCTAGTTTATTTCAAAATTAATTATAAAACATTTTTTAATATTATATAATATAGGATCAGGATTTGTTAATACTAGGTGTCAAAGTTAGTCAAATAACACCTTCAACAACTTTTTGTAGAATGCAAATTTAACCAATCTAACCATTGAATTTGGATGTTCTTATTAATTAGATTAAGTATATAAAATTTCATACAATTCTAAAATTATTTAATAGGTCATTACATCACTTTATTTTAACGTACAATATGATATTAAAATATATGTAAATATTCATTGTTAGATAACATATTTAGAAAAGTCTAAATTATGTGAACTTTGATATACATAATCATAAAGACAATATCAAATAATTTAGGAGTTGGATTGGTTAAATTTGCATTCTGCAAAAAGTTACTGAAGGTGTAATTTCACTAACTTTAACACCTGCTATCAATGGATCCTGACCCTATATTATAGTTTCTACTTTGATATTATAAATTTAAGTACTTACTTTAGGCTTTGGAGAGTGAGACTTTCACACTCCCAGCCACTCAATTAAGGATTTAGTTCCACTAAAGTAAAAAAAGATAAAGCAACGTTAGTCATTGATAAGAAAAACAATTATTAATATTTCAATCCATTTACAATTTGTTATGCATGTGTATGTAATATTAACAATGATTTTTTCACTAACAAATAAGATTAATTATTTTATTCTCTAATTTAACACTAGAGGAATTGATCCTTAATTAATTCACTTTTTATATTTTCTTTCCTTTCTCATTATGTAGTAATTTCTTCATATTACTTATAAGAGTGAGATTGATTTTTTAAGATTTTACAATTTTTTTTTAATTTAAACTATTGTTATTATGAGTATGTTATTATTTTTTTGAAATTCAAATTATATTTTATTTTAAATTATAAAATTACTATTATTTTTAAATTAAAATTAAATTATATTAATTATGTTATTATGAGTATGCTATTATCTTCAAATTTAAAAATGTTACCAAAAACTTCAAATTTAAAATAAATCCTATTTTATTTTAAGTTTTAATAAATCTTATTAAATTTAAATTAAATTAAATCTTGTTTTTATATTTTCATGTTAATTGATTTTTTCAAAAAAATATAACAAAGTGATTTTAATTTATTTAATTAAATAATTATATATCAAAAGTATTTAGTTTGTATATTTACAAGAGTTAGAATAGTAGTTAAATAAAAAATTATAAAAA
This sequence comes from Spatholobus suberectus, assembly GCA_004329165.1. Taxonomy (NCBI): domain Eukaryota; kingdom Viridiplantae; phylum Streptophyta; class Magnoliopsida; order Fabales; family Fabaceae; genus Spatholobus; species Spatholobus suberectus. The sequence goes on from CM014732.1 coordinate 36,731,356, forward strand.
AATAAACAACATTTTAATTATCATAAAACAAACCACTAGGGTCGATTTAGTGGTAGGGAGTTTGGGTAGCATACATCAAGTACTTGATTCTAACCTTATTATCGTCATTGTACATAAAAAAATTATCATAAAATGAACATATTATATATCTTACAAAATAAAAAGTTAATAATAATAGTATAAAATATAAATAATAACAGGTTATAAGTCAACTTCACATATAGAATTTTATTTTTTATGTCTATATATAAACTTTTATAATTTAACATTTAACCTTTATTTATTTAAAAAATCATTTTTATTTTAAAAAATAAAAATAATCAAAAGCACACACAAAAGCACTTTAAACCAATCTTTATCATTGGTAGGGATGGCAAATTACTCACAATAGATAGGATAATTATGACAGGTAAGGATATGGGTACATATAATTGCCCACAAAATTAGATAGAGATGGGTGTAGGCATGGATGGTCGGGTTCCTTAGTATCCACTTTGTCACATATATGTGTATGCGTGTAAACACACATACATATATAATGGATACAAATTGATACTGAATTGATGATTAGGGATGATAATAGATAGGTTTAGATAGGGTATTATAGTAACCATCCTCATACCTGTGTTTTAAAAGAAATATTCAGTGTTTTTTTTTCATTATTTTTTTTATAGTTAATAAAAGTTGGGTAATGTAACACTCGTTTTCGTAATATGTGATTCAGTGTTGTGATGACTAAAAAGTGGAAGTTAGATATGTAATCTTGGTAATTAAAAGAAATAAATGAATTGTTGTTATGCATGGTAGGTGGTATGTGGTGATAGTTGTGTATTGTATGTTTGAAATTCTGGTTTTAATTTAGGAAACTTGAGATATGTGCTTGAGCCAATGTGGGTGTGTTGTGAGTGTGATTTTGAGAGAAAACAGTTGAGTTAAACCAGTTTTGAGATAAGGGGAATGGTTTGATGAGATTTGGGCCTCAGTTGGCCAAAAGTTTGTGTGAGAGGTCTGGGAGGTCCAAGTATAAAAGGAAGGAAGGGGGGATTTCCCCTCATTCTCTCATTCTCCTTCTCTCTCTATTCTCTTCATCTCTCTAGAATCTCTCAAGTTAGCAAGAGTATTAGAGGATTCCGAGCTCAGTTTAGTGATTGTGGTGAGAGGAGGAATCAATCTGTGGAAGGTTTTGACTCAAGACATCGGATTCTCAAGAAACCTAAATTTAGATTCAGGAACTTTTAGAGGTAAGGGAAGCTTACAAATCGATTGTTTTGTGTTAGTAACTGTTGGTATGTTGATTTCTTGCTTTGAAAACGGTTGAATCTTTGTGGATGTTGCCATTTTTGTTGGTTTTGGATGAAACTGGGTTTTGGGGCGGGGGGGGGGGGGGGAAATTTGAGATTTGGATGAGAAATTGATGATTTTGTAATGAAATGTTGAATTTGTTTTGTAATCTGATGTATATGAGCTTGGTTGAGGTGGATTGATGTTGTTAGAACCCCATTGATTTGAAAATTTGGGTTATTTGGTTGAAAAGTTGGAGATTTTCTGCAAAAATAGCATTTTTTTTCCGAAATTTGTCGCAGATAATTGATTATGAGGATCACATAATCAATTATCTGGAATTCCAAAAGCTGTTTTCGTGATTGTGTTTCGGGAATAATCGATTATGAACTTTGATAATCGATTATTTGGGCTTCAATAAATTTTTTCCTGAAACTGGTTCTGGAATAATTGATTATGAGAATCCATAATCGATTATCCCTATTAGAAAACAAATTCTAGTGCATTTTTACTAAACTGATATAATTTGTTACTACAGTACTTAATCTGTTATTTCAGAATTGAATGTACTATTACAGATTTTAAAGTTTCCATTTCAAAAGATGAACTATTATATGAATTTTCGTCCTTAAAGATGTCAAACCCATATTTTAAGATAATTAGATGTTCAAATGGTTTTCTTTATTATTTTTGTGGATTTTGATTGATAAATTGTTGGAAAATGGTAGTTGGGTGGAATGTTACTTAGATAGAACTTCCATTGGTTATTTTGTGTTGTTGTGGTGAGACTTCTCACAGGGGATGTAGATCCCAGTGTTGTGTGAGAATTCTCATGAGGTATGTGTTGTTTGGATAGTGCCTTATCTATTGGCCATGTAAGAGGCCAATTTGGGTGTGCATGGGGTTGATTTGGGGTTGATGGTGATTGTTGGACCACAAGTGGTGCTGAGTAGGCCACGTGGTGATATGTTGATACATATATATATGATATGAAAATTGTTGTGGTTGAGTTGATTGTTGTGGTGATACATATATTTGAATGCATATGTTGTTGGTTGAGGTTGTGTGGGCCTCAAGCTATTGTGGTGTGATGGTATGATATATATGTGTGTGTGTGTGGTTATTGTTGAATGATGGTGGTTGAGTGTTGTTATGGCTCATGCATACATGCATATGTTGTTGGCTAAGGTTGTATAGGCCTCATGCCGTGTGCGGGTAGGCACCCAAATGGGATGGTGACCAAAGTTAATACTCAGTTAGGCCTCCAAAATCGAATGGTGACCAGAGTTTATACTCAGTTGGGCCTCCAAATTGGATGGTAACCAGAGTTAATACTCAGTTGGGCCTCCAAAATCGGATGGTGACTAGAGTTTATACTTAGTTGGGCCTCCAAATCGGATGGTGACCAGAGTTAATACTCAGTTAGGCCTTCAAATCTAGTGCCTCTAGAATGTAGTAAATCTCTCGAAAGTCGTGTCATTCATGCATTGACATTTTGGGGTTGAAAATATGATGTGTTGTGTTGTAATGTATGTTGATAATTTAATAATATGGATTGTATATAGATTGGATTCCAAATTAGTATGTTGATGATCTGATGATATGGATTGAATATTATATGCTTGTTTTTGTTTCGTAAGCTTACCCTTGCCTTGCTGTTTGTTTTGTTGTTATTGACGGTTGTTGTCGTGTGTTGCTGTGACTGTGGTGATCACGTCGTTTGGTGTGGGAGTAGAAGGTGAAGCTTCAGTAGACCCAACTTCTCACAACTGATGCTTGGAGGTCTCAGTAGAGATGGTAGAAGGCCCATTATGGGTGAAGCTTTTTTTTGGAAGCTCTTGTGATTCTTTTCTTTTGTGGTTGATGTATATGTCGTAGAGTTGACCAGCTGTAGGGAGTTTTCTTTTATATTCCTCTCCCTCGATATTGTATAACTTGGCCTGTATATTATATTGTTTCATATCTTATATATACATATATACTTTATGGTATGGATGAGATTATAATAGCAGGTTTATTTATTTATTTTTGAACATCTTAGTAAGTATGAAGTAGTAAGTAGTACTACAACGGACAGAGAGTCGTTACAAGTAACTAATATGTATAATTAGGTATCGAACACACACACACACAATCAATGCTATTTATTTGTTGATTTTTTATAGTTAATGTTAATGAAAGTATGGGTAACAAATATGGGTAGTTAGGTATTGTGAACACACAAACACATATATAATCAATGTTTTTTATTTATTGATTTTTCATAGTTAATTAAAGTGTGGATAACAAATATGGGTAGTTAGGCACTAAGCGAGACAAGATATGAGTATTAAAGTTACTATTCACAAAAGTATGGGTTTGGGTACAAGTATTTTTTTCTTTAAATGTAGGTATATGAGGACAATTACTATAATACCCTATCCAAATCTATCATCCCTAATCATTAGTTCAATATCAATTTGTATCCACTCTTAAATTGATTGTTTTTTAACTACTATATTAGTCTATGTGTATTGTACAAAATAAATATTTATTTTTCTATAATTAGTAGTTGTAATAAATAAATATTTTTAATATGTAAAATATATTATAATTAAAATTTATAATCAATAAAAACATTTGATATATACATTATATTTTGAATTTAAAATAGACAATTTAAGTGATGACATAAGGTTATTTTTAATTATTGACAATTTCTTTTAAGAAAACTACTGGAACTCAATTTAGTGATAGAGATAAAATAGGATAGATTGAAAGGGATAAAGAATTAAAAAGATTAAGTATACAAATAAAGATAAAAGGAAAGTTGTTTGAATGAGAGAAAGTTTTTTTTTTGCTAATTGTGAGAATAATGTATAAAATATACATCGAAAAAAGTTAAAAGGAATATTAAAAATGTCTATTTGACAGAATGAAAAATATAAAAATTTTGTTTTCTAAATTGTGTATTCTAGTTTATAATATAATAATAAATTATAAATTTACCAAACACTAAAGATTCAACAATTTTTCGATTGATTTGACTGGTTCGGTTTGATTTTTTCAAACAATGGTACATGTTCCAATTGTGTAATAGTTTTTTACTTTGTAGTGTTTGCGATACTTTATTATCTTTTTATTTCAAATAAAAAATTTTGGCTAGAATTTTTTGCATATTTATTTTGTTAACTTTTAATTAATTACCTAATAAATTTATATTTAAATTACAATTATTCTTATGCTTGAAAAATTACAAAATTAAATTATATAGTTTTATATATAACATTATAAATTTCTTACAAATAATAATAAAAAATTATTTTTCCATCATATAAAATTTTAAACGTTATATAAGTAAACAATTAATTATCCTACCATTGAACGTGTGGATCAACTGACGTAGAGTTTTTCCAAGCTTAACCAGTGTGTTGGAATCAAAGACGTATGAAGCGTATAGTCCCTAAAATGCTTTGATGTTAAAAAAGCTATTAAAATTTATGAAGCTTTAACAATCCTTGTTTTGCAGGAAGTAAGAGTTTTGAAGACTTTAAGCGTCCATAAAACACATACCTGTATCACTCTGTTTTAACTTAGTCTTATTCGCTTTATGTATGCGAGAGTCCAATATCTGCTAACAAGCCATTCAATGTTTTTATACATAAGCATTTATAAAATTGAAGAGACCATATTTGTCTTATAAAAGGTGTCCAACAATCGTTCTATCTTAAAATGCTTTTTATAAAACATCTTATATGCTTTTTCGCTTATATATATATATATATATATATATTGAATGTTGTAAAACAGGTCTAGATCAAACAATAGCTCTGATACTCGGTACAGGCTAAAGAGAAAAGCAAGTTAACTTATTAGAAGAAGTACCAAAGTAGATCAATAAAGAGAAAAAGGCAGAATGTGTCTTATGCATGTCAAGAAAGAGAAACACCTTTTTGGTATAAACTGTCACTGCTATTGGCGGCATTAGAATCTCTCTCCTTAATTTTACATGATATGTTATCTCATGCATTTTAATGTTAACTAGAACAGGAAGAAGCTCTATCTCTCAATGGATATTTTCTCAAGCTTCTATAAGAAGACTCAAGAGTGAAGAAGAACCAAGGTTGACAAAGTAATAAAGTTATGAAACTTATAAGCTTTATCACTCTTGGGACGATCTCATATACACATTCTAAAACTTTCATATTCTTTGTAGTCATAAAGTTATTTGTAGTTATGCTTAAACATGTAAAGTTCACTGTTGCGAGTTATCCTTTCAAAGAACTGTCTTTGTGAAAGCTTGGAGAGACTTAGTGTTAAAGAATACTTGGGTTAAAGTAATCTTAGGTTAAGATTGCTTTGGTACAAAGCCTAAAGAGGCTTAGAAAATACTTATTGATGTAAGCAGTTTACTAAGTTGAACACCTTAAGCTTGAAGGGACTAGACATAGCTCTTAGTTAAGAGTGAACCTAATATAAACCTCTATGTGCTATCTCTTCTCCTTATCTCTTTATCCTTCATGCTATTTTTGTGGGTGATCTTTTATGTAGTGCATTTAAGGTTATACGAAAACCCTATTTGCAGAAAGTTTTTGAAAGTACACAACACACAATTGAACCCCCTTCTTGTGTCTTCCTTCATTTATTTTAGTTACTATTAGAGCTTGGCCTTTAGGGGCTGAGCATCTAACAATGAAGGGGTAGAAACGATCTACAAGCACTATAGAAAGCGAAGGACAAGTCGTCAATAAACCTCTACTTTTCAAGGGTCAAAATTGCAATTACTGGAAATAGAGGATGATTGTATTCTTTGATGTATGCCATATTGATATAGTGGCACGTAATAGAAAAAGGAATCCATATTCCTGTTGATGATAAAGGAGAAGAACTTCCTCAATCAAGATAGACAGAGGATCACAAACTTAAATGCTAGGAACTTTATCATATGTGCTTTATTTGAAGTCGAATATGAAAAAGTTCATAGTCTTAAGTCTACTAAACAAATTTAGGACATTTTGACTTTGGCTTACGAAGGTACCTTATAAGTTAAAAATTCTAACATAAGCAGACTTATGCACTAATACAAATTGTTTAAGATAGAACCTGATGAAACCATTGAAAAAATGTTTAGATAGTTTCAAACCATCATAAACAATCTGAGGTCCTCTAATTAGAACTTATGATAATCAAGATCACATTAACAATATTCTTCAAAGTTTGCTTAGACAATGGAGACAACAAGTTATTGCTCTACATGCTGCTAAAGACCTGAAGACTTTTTTTTAGACGAACTTTTAAGAACTCTTAGAATCCACGAGTTGGAGCTTATGGACAATGAAATTATAAAGAAACAGAACTCCATTGCCTTGAAATTAAGTTCAAAAGGTGAAGAAGAAAGCACCTAAAGCAACATCTGTCCAAAGCCTTTGCTGTTGAAAAATCTTCAGAAGAATAGTTTGAAGAAGAAGACTCTAATGAGGATGGGATTTCCTTCATATCAAGAAAAATTCACTCTATGTGGAAAAAGAAAGGAGGATCTAGATGTAGGAACTATTAGAAAAAGATCTCAAAGGACACCAAAGACAAGAGTCCAGTCATCTATTGTGAGTATAAAATGCCTGGACACTTTAAGTTTGAATGTCCGATTTAAAGAAGAGAAGAAACCCTTCTTCAAGAAAAAGAAGAAAGGCCTCATGGCAATATAGGAAGACCTTGATTTGTCTTCATTTAAAGAAAAAGTAGAAGAAGAAGCCAACATATGTCTGATGGTGGATACAGCCTTAAAATATGATCAAGAGAACAATGAGGTAAACATTGAAAACTTATTTGAGTTACAAAAAGCTTATCATAAATTGCTTTCAAACTCATATATTCTCTCTACTGGGTATAAAGATTTGAAAAAGAAGTTTTCAAAACTATTAAAAGAGTTTAAGATTTTAAAGAAAGAAAAAGAAGTACTCAGTATATAAAATGAAAAGTTAAAGGATGAAAAGGCCAAAGATTTCTCTAAAGTGAAACCTCTAGATGAAGTAGTGGAACTTCAAAAGGAGATTACTAACTTGAGAAAAAGTCTCACTAAATTTGTTAGTGGAATTGAAAACCTAGAAAAAGTTTTGAAAAACAAAAGAAATCCACGAGACAAATCTAGCATTGGCTATAATGGGAAGAAAACAGTAAATGATAACATCTTAAGTTCTTCCTATTGCCAAAACTATGGAAAAGTTGAACATGTTATCTCCAAGTGTATTCACAAGTCATAACAAAAAGCATCTAAGGCTTTCAAAACTAATAAAAAAGAACCCAAGTCTATTTAGGTACCTAAAACATGATTATTCTTGTTACAGATTTGCTAGACAATAGGAAAGACACCCCAATCATGGTGTAACACCCTAAGAGGTATTACCTTAGCTTATACCTTTTAGCCATCAGAGTGTGGATAATAAAACATATATACAAGAATAACACAATATGTGATGTGATTACTCAAGAAATTCACTGTTCAAGGTTCTATGTGCTTCTTAAGTAACATAATCACATACATCATAAAGGAGGATCCCTATACTTAGGGGATCATCACTTGTCTTTCAAAAGAATATAGTAAAACATCATTGTCTTTCAAAACTAGCCTAGGAAGATATCATTATACAAAACATAAATATCTTCTAAGCCACTTCATCTGCTACTGTAACCTGTTCAATTTGGAACATGAAATTAAACTAATGAGACAATGTGTTAGTGAGTGCTGTAAACATACAACAATATAGATATGCCTTATAAATGCATCATTTATCTAAAACTTTTCTTAAACCTTTACATATTCATGAACATAACTTAAACATTCACTTCTTGCATGCTTAACATTAATCTTTTTCTCTTTTCTGTCCTACGGCAAAGTATTGAGCTCAGTCTTTCGAGGAGTATCCCCCTTGTCCTTATGCCATGACCTTGTACTTATATACCCTTTCGGTCTGAGGGGTTTAGCCACTAGCCTTTGGGAAATGGGAAGTGATGGAACCCCGCCCATTCACCAAAGAGGGCACCTTAGTCTTATGCATGCTTTTCTTTCATTACAGCATAGATATAACGCAGCCTCATATTTATATCCCCCTCCGATCTGAGGTGCTTGTTTCATTAAAACCCTTGGTTAGCCTTTAGTATCAAGAGGGTCTCTTACCCTCTTTCCTCCAAAGGAGACCCTTTATTCATTGTATCAAGTAAAACATATTTTGATGTAGTCATTTATTACATGGAAATAATGAACGTATACTTAGAATGAAGTGAATATAACATGTTGTTCTAGGGCTTTCTTGCTTAATGAAAGCGTAACCACTCTTAGCGAGCAACACCTTGTTGCTGAACGAACCTACGAGTCGCATAGCAAACATATGCAGGGATTCCAGACTTGTTCTTTGGACCCTTTTTCGCTAAGCGAAGGTAGTTCTTGCTTAGCGAGTGACTGAACATCCTTTCTGGGCTTAACTTTTCGATGAGTCGGATATACTCTCGCTAAGTGAACATACATGAGTCTTCTAGACTTGTCTTTGGAGGTCCTCTCGCTTAGCCATGACTTTTCTTGCTCAGCGAGAAAGCTAGGCTCGCTCAGCTAGCATACTACTCGTTAAGCTTGGAGCAGCAATTCTGCAAAATCGCGATTTTGCAATTTCTGCTTGCTCCAAGGCCATTAATGGCTATCCAACCATTTCAAAGCAACATAAATGACTTATAAATTCTATTCCACAATGTATAACCATCAAATCCACCATATTAACCTATAAATTACATTGAATACACAAAAATTCCAAATTCCCTTGGTAAGGTTCAAGAACCCAAAACCCAAATTCTAATAAGAAAAACACATGACCAAGAAGGGAAAGGGGAAGAATATGAAGATAAAGCACTCACAATAAGATCCAAAAGGGATTTAGTTTGTAGGTGTCCCTTGCTCCTTCTTCTTTTCTTCTTATTTCTCTCCTCTTTTTTCTTCTTTTTCTAAGACTAGATGGGTGTGTGTGTGTGTGTGTGTGAGTGAGGGTGGGAGAGGGGTTTTAAGACAAAAGGCTTTGGGCTCTTATTGGGCCAACGGTTCTTTTTCTCAACTAATGGACTCTGGCCCACTAATAAATATAATATGGAGTAACGTCCCATCCCATGCAGGGCACTAATGAAAACAATATTAAAGACAATTATTTATCTATTATTAATATACTTGGTGTTAGCCTATTTTGGGGATGTTACATTTTTCTCCTCCGTACAAATTTTCATCCTTGAAAATTATAACTTGTGACATAACTGACTCAAAGTTCTGCGGGTGTACTGACCTCATCCCATCCTCTTTCTCCCAAGTAGTCTCCTCAGTGGTGAGCCTTTCCCAAACGACCTTCACCAAAGGAATGGTCTTGTTTCTGAGTGTTTTCACACTATGGTCAACAACCCAAAATGGTCTTTGATTCAAAGGTGAGATCATGTCTTAGTTGAATTGACTCTGTTTTTATGATATAAGAGGGACTTTGAACATATTTTTTGAGTTGAGAAACATGAATCACATTATGAAGATTTGATAAAGAGGGAGGTAAGGCAATCCTAGTAAACCCACAGGCCCAACTCTCTGGAGGATTTGGAAAGGACTAATGAAACGAGGGTTCAACTTCTTAGCCCTAATGGCTCTCCCAATGCCAGTAGTAAGGGATACCTTCAAGAATACATGGTCACCTTCCTCAAACTCTAGAAGTTTTCTCCTTTAGTCAACATAACTCTTCTACCTGCTTTGAGCTGCTTGCATCTTATGCTTAATCATTTGGATCTTTTAAGTGGTTTCTTAAACTATGTTTAGCCTAAAAATGCTCCTCTCACCTACCTCATACCAACATAAAGAGGTGTTGTATTTTTTGCCATACAAGGCCTTATAAGGTGCTATACCTATGCTAGAGTGGAAACTGTTGTTGTAAGAAAACTCTATTAAGGATAAGTACCTATCCCAACTACCTTTCTCCTCCAAGACACAAGCCTAAGCATATCCTCTAAGGTTTGTATAGTCCTTTCACTTTGGCCAATTGACTAGGGATGGTAAGCAGTACTAAAACTCAGTTTGGTACCTAAGGCTTGGTGAAGTGCCTTCCAAAATCTAGAGGTAAATTGAGGATCTCTATTCGAAACTATGTTAACGGCACACCATGTAATCTCACTATCTCTTGGAGGAAAATCTTAGCCAATCTTTTCAATGGGAAAGTGGCCTTGATGGGTAAAAAGTGAGTAGACTTAGTGAGTTGATCCACTATCACCCAAATGGCATTAGACCCTGCTTGGGTCTGAGGTAGACCCATGACAAAGTCCATAGAAACACTTTCCCACTTTCACTCTGGAATTTCTAGGGGTTGCAATAAGCCAGATGGCTTTTGATGCTCAATCTTGACTTGTTGACAGACTAGGCATTTGGCCACTAACTCAGTTATATCATTTTCAGCTTGATCACCAGAACATCCTCTTGAGATCCTGGTACATCTTGGTAGCCCTAGGATGCACCGAGAATCCACTTCTATAGGCTTCACCTAAGATTTGGTTCCTCAAACTATGATCCTTAGGGACACACTCATCCTTAGAAAAGGATGGTCCCATCCTCAGCTTCAGAGAATCTGAGGTGGTTTCTTCGAGCTTGCAAAACTACATCTCCCCTATGAGCTTTTCTAATCTAATCCTTTAACTAATAAGAAACCTCAATCCTATCTAATACTATGCTATGGTCATGTAAGGTCACATCTAGACTAAGATTCCTGAACTCTTCTACCAACGCATCTTATGCACCATCATGGAAGACATATACAGAGATTTCCTACTCAGGGCATCAGCCACCACATTGGCTTTGCCTGGATGGTACTTCAAATTGAAGTCATAGTTCTTTAAGAACTCCATGCATCTCCCTTGTCTCATATGAAGCTCTTTTTGATCAAATAGATATCTTAAGCTCTTATGGTCACTATACACTACAAACTTGACACCATACAAATGATGTCTCCATATCTTGAGGGCAAAAACTACAATTGCTAGTTCAAGGTCATAGGTAGGGTAACTCTCCTCATGTGGTCTCAACTGTTTAGAGGCATAAGCCGCTACTTTCCTACCTTGTATTAAGACACATCCTAATCCTTTGCTAGAGGCATCACTGTACACCTTAAAGCTTTCTAAAGGGCCATGGATAACTAACACTGAGGTTGAAGTTAACCTTTCTTTAAGTTCCTAGAAACTTTTCTCGCACTTATCGTCCCAAATGAAAAGCTGTCCCTTCTTAGTCAATCTAGTCAAAGGCAAAGCTAGTTGGGAAAACCCTTTAATAAACCTCCTATAATAACTTGCTAATCCTAAGAAACTCCTAATTTGGGTTATGGTCTTTGGTCTCTCCTAACTCAACATTGCCTAAACTTTACTGGGATTTACCATTACCCCTTCTTGGGATATCACATGCCCTAAGAAGTTCACCTCTCTTAGCCAGAACTTATATTTCTCAGGTTTTGCAAACAACCTTTTCTCCCTAAGGACCTATAGAAAAATTCTAAGGTGTTCCTCATGCTCTTCTAAGGTACATAAATACACTAAGATATCATCTATAAAAACTACAACAAACTTATCTAGGAAAGGCTAGAATATCCTATTTATGTAGTCCATGAATATCGCATAAGCATTGGTTAGTCCGAACCAAATACTCATAGTGCTCGTATCGGGTTCTAAAAACTGTCTTGGGAATGTCTTCTGGCTTAATCCTAATCTAATGGTATCTCGACCTAAGATTAATCTTAGAGAAAACTAAAGCTCCTCTAAGTTGGTCCAACAAGTCATTTATCTTAGGGAGTAGGTATTTGTTCTTAACTATCACTTGGTTGAGTTGTTTGTAGTCTACACATAACTTCATGCTCCCATCTTTCTTCTTTACCAGAAGAACAGGCTCACCCCATGGAGAAACACTAGGCCTAATGAACTGATGGGATATCAATTCTTCCAATTGGCTCTTTAGCTCACTAAGCTATAGAGGTGGCATCCTTTAAGGTGCAATGGAAATTTGCCCCACCTCGAGAACCAACTCTATGGAAAATTCTACTTCCCTTTTTGGAGGTAAGGTGGTGACCTCATCGGGAAACACATCCTCAAACTCTTTAACAATTGGGATAGATGCAAGTTCTAACTTAACCTTTACCTTCGAGGAAAGTAACAAAAGAAAAACTTGGTCCTCTTCCACTATGCTTTGGGAGACTTGGGAAATGTTAGAGAAGAGAAGAGGATTGGACTTGGGGGTAAAGGAAACATCAGAAGGAAATTCTATTTTACAATTGAAACAGTTTAAACTAACTTGGTTGGCAAAAAGCCAATCCATTCCAAGGATAACATCAAGTCCAATCAAAGGCAAACATATCAGATTAACAAGAAAAAGTCTATCTTGGATAACAAGAGGGCAGTCTATACAAATATAAGAAGCAGAAATACTATCCTCAACGAGAGTGGTGACATCCAACAAAACAAGTAAGGGTGTAACAGACAATTTTGAACGGTGCACACAATCATAGGACACAAAAGAATGGGTTTCCCTTGAGTCATACAAGACACTTAAGGATGTTTGGTTTAGGAAACATATACCTTGAATCAGGTTGTCAGCCCCTTTGTCCTTTTCTCCACTCAGGGTGAAGACCCTTCCTTTGGTTGGATGTGCATGGTCAGATGCCCCTCCTTTCTTTGGAAGCAGACACTCCCTAGAAAAGTGCCCAGGTTGCTGACATCTATAACAATCGTTTTGGCCAAACATGTATGCCCCTCTATGAGTTTTCCCGCACTTGGGGCATGCCTCTACCTTTGGAGTTCCTTTGGTTGCCACCTTCTTGCCCTTGAAGTCTTCCTTCTTGAACTTTGTGGTGGAAGTGAACTTCCCCTCTTCTCCCTTCCTTTTAACCACTTGTTGTTGGTCTGCCTCCATTTTGCTCTTCCCTCCGTTATGAGACACTTGCTGATTAGGTGGAATAGTAATTGATTTTGAAGGTCCCAACTTGACTCAAAATGTAAGACCTCAAGCTTTACTCAAATTTTATGGACTTCCACTCTTCATCTGGTTGGTTGTGAATGTGCCTTGAAAACCTAGCCAATTCTTCAAATTTGGCCATATATTGGCCCACCGACATGCTCCCTTGCTTAAGTTGCAAAAACTCGGCCTCCTTCTGAATCCTGACACTGTGGGGGAAATACTTGTCCAAGAATGTGGCCTTGAAGTTCTCCCAGGTAATAGGAATCTCCAAGTTCAAAATTCTCTCCTTGGCACCTCTCCACCAATTATTTGCTTCATCCTTTAGCATAAAGGTAGCGTAGGTAACTTTTTGTTCTTTAGTACATGGCACCACCTCAAAGATATTCTCTATCTCTTGGAGCCAGGGCTCAGCTGTTGATGTGTCATATTCCACCTTAAAGGATGGTGGGAGATTCTTTTGAAATTTTGAGAATTCGACATTTTGAGTCTCGCTTCCTTGGTTGTTAGCCTCTGTTGAGCCTCTTGGAGATCCTCTCAACACCTGGTTGATGAGGTTGTTAATTGCTGTAGTTTGCTCTCTTATGGCATTAGCCATCATTCCTATGGTTGTTGCCTCAAGAGTGTGTGGGTTCCTAGGTGGTCTCCCTTTTCCTACCATCTTTTCTACCTATATTACACCACATATTGAGTTGATCAGGCTCAATACACAGTAATCAAGTAAGGTAGAACTTATGCCAAGAACAAGCAAGATCAATGAACTATTCAAACTAGCACACATTATCCACAGTCCAGAGCATTGAACTGCTTTGACACCAAAATGTAACACCCTAAGAGGTATTACTTTAGCTTATACCTTTTAGCCATCAGAGTGTGGATAATAAAACATATATACAAGAATAACATAATATGTTATTATTCAAGAAATTCATTGTTCAAGGTTCTACATGCTTCTCAAGTAACATAATCACATACATCATAAATGGGGATCTCATACTTAAGAGATCACTTGTACAAAGGAATATAGTAAAACATCATTATCTTTCAAAAACATAAATATCTTCTAAGCCACTTCATCTCCTTCTGTAACTTGTTCAATTTGGAACATGAAACTAAACTAATGAGACAATGTCTTAGTGAGTTCTATAAATATGCAACAATATAGATATGCCTTATGAATGCACCATTTATCTAAAATTTTTCTTAAACCTTTACATATTCATGAACATAACTTAAACATTCACTTTTTGCATGCTTAACTTTAATCTTTTTCTCTTTTTTGTCTTACAGCAAAGTATTGAGCTCGGTCTTTTAGGGAGCGTCACCCTTATCCTTATGCCATGACCTCATACTTATATACCCCTTCGGTCTGAGGGGTTTATCCAGTAGCTTTTGGGAAATGGGAAGTGATGGAACCCCACCCATTCACCCAAAGAGGGCACCTTAGTCTTATGCATGCTTTTCTTTCATTAGAACATATATATATCGTGATCTCGTAGTTATATCCCCCTCCGGTCTGAGGGGCTTGTTTCATTAAAACCCTTGGCCAACCTTTGGTATCAAAAGGGTCTCTTACCCACTTTCCTTCAAAGGAGACCCTTTATACATGGTATCAAGTAAAACATATTCTGATGCAGTCATTTGTTACATGAAAACAATGAACATATACTTAGAATGAAGTGAATACAACATGTTGTTCTAGGGGTTTCTCACTTAGTGAAGGTATAACCTTGTTTAGCAAGCAAGATCCTATACTCAGTGACCCTAAGAGTCGCTTAGCAAACATATGCAGGGATTCCAGACTTGTTCTTTAGACCCTTTTTCGCTGAGCGGGGATAGTTCTCGCTTAGCGAGCGATGAACATCCTTTCTGGACTTAACTTTTCGTTGAGCGGGATATACTCTCGCTGAGTGAACATGGACAAGGCTTCCAGACTTGTCTCTGGAGGTCCTCTCGCTTAGCCATGACTTTTCTTGCTCAGTGATAATGCTAGGCTCGCTCAGCTAGCATACTGCTCACTGAGTTAGAGTGACGATTTTGCAGAATCATGATTTCATGATTTCTGCTCGCTCCAAGGCCATTAATGGTTACCCAACCATTTCAAAGCAATATAAATGACTTATAAATGCTATTCTACAGTGTATAACCATCAAATCTATCATATTAACCTATAAATTACACTGAATACATAAAAATCCCAAATTCCCTTGGGTAGGGTTCAAGAACCCAAAACCCAAACTCCAATCAGAAAACCACATAACCAAGAGGGGAAAGGGGAAGAATATGAAGATGAAGCACTCACAATGTGTTCCAAAAGTGATTGAGTTTGTGGGTGTCCCTTGCTTCTTCTCTTTCTCTCCTCTTTTCTCTTTTTTTTTTTCTCTAAAGCTAGAGGTGTGTGTGGAAGAGAATGAGGGTGGGAGAGGGGTTTTAAGACAAAAGGGCTTTGGGCTCTTATCGAGCTAATGGTTTTTTTTCTCAACTAATGGACTCTGACCCACTAATAAATGTAATATGGAGTAATGTCCCATCCCATGTAAAGCACTAATGAAAACAATATCAAAGATAATCATTTATCTATTATTAACATAATTGGTATTAGCCTATTTTGGGGATGTTACACATGGTACCTGGATAGTGACTGCTTAAGACACATGACAAGAGAAAGCTCTATGTTCCACAATCTCAACCAAGGACTGGCAGATGAGTCACTTTTGAAGGCAATCAGAAAGGCAAGATAGTAAGGATAGGTAAAATTGGTAAACATTGTAACACCGTGTTTTCTTAATGTATGATTTAGTGATTTAATAACTAAAAAGTGGAAATTAATATGTGATCTTGGTGATTAAAACAAATAAATGAGCTGTTGTTATTTGTTGTTGATTGTTGTTGTTGTGTGGTTATGGTTTTGTTGCTATTATCTTGGAAATTTCGATTTGAATTTAGGGAACTTGAGCAAAAGTGCTTGAGCCAAATTGAGAGTGTTGTTGGTATTTGTTTAAGTTGTTGAGAGAAAAACAATTGAGTTGGACAAATTGTGAGTCTCAGAGGATGGTTAGATGAACCATTGGCCTTAGTGAGCCCAAAGCCAGTATGAGGACCCTGGAGAGTTTTAAGACATAAAAGAGGTGCCAAGCCCTCCCCCTCTTATTTTCTCTTACTCTCTCATCTCTCACTTTCTCAGAATCTGTCGTCCCTCTTCCTCTCTTCTCCCACTCTCTCAAATTCTCCTAAACCCATTGAGTTAGGCACAAGATTCGTAGCCTCTTTCTATCCCTTTGGTGAGGAGTAGTGGTTTCTCTAAGGATTTGGCTCAAGGTTCTGCATATCTCACGTTTTCTCTTCCCTAAATTCAAATTTTCAGAAGCTCCAAAAGGTAAGGGAAGCTTACACTTGCTAGATTTGTGATGTATGAACATGATTGTGTGTGAATATTACCTTGGGTTGGTCCAAATCCAAATTATGTGTGAGTTATGGTAAGATTTTGGGTGAAAATGGATTTTGGGGAAAAATATGAAATTTTGAAGAGAAATCCATGAATTGTGTGATGAAATGTTGAATTGATTGTATAATTTGTTGTGTATGAGCTTAGGTTAAGGTGGATTAATGATATTGGAACCCCATTGATTCGAAAATTTGAGTTTGGGTGGTGAAAGTTTGAGTTTTGTTATAGAAAATCATGTTTCTTCGCAGTCCTGTCGCAGATAATCGATTATGGGAGCTTTATAATCGATTATTTAGAGTTCCAAAAGCTGTTTTCGTGATTTTGTTTCGGGAATAATCGATTATGGACTTTGATAATTGATTATCTGGGCATCAGTAAAATTTTTCCTAAACTGGTTCTGGAATAATCAATTATGAGAATCCATATCAATCGATTATCCCTGCCAAAAATGAAATATGGTGTATTTTTCTAACTGATATAATCTGTTACTACAGTACTTAATATGTTATTTTAGAATTGAATGTACTGTTTCAGATTTTAAAGTTTCTAGTTCAAAATATGAAATATTATGTATATACACATATAAAAAGGGTATTATACATTTTCAAAAGTCTATTTGGGAATGATGGAAAGTTGTCTAATTTAAATATGATTTCTCTAAATTAAAGAAATTGAATTATTTGAAGGAATTTTGTGAATTTCAAGATTTAAAAATCTTTCCAATGGTTTTCAAAGAGGGTCTTGGTTTTCAAATTTTGGTGATTGATTGGATTTGTTGTGAAGTGGAAGTTACTTAGATGGGACCTCTACTAGTCATGAATGAGTTGTAGTGTGAGATTTATCTCGAGGTATGAGCTGCTTCAATAGGGCCTTACCTGTGACTATGCTTAAGGTTGGAATGGGCCTGCATGGTGTTGATAATAGTTGTTGGACCACAAGTGGTGTGAGTAGGCCACGTGATGTGTGTATGTTGCCTTATATATATATATATATATATATATATATATATATATATATATATATATATATATATATGCTATGTGACTTTAGGTTGATGTTGTGTATTGTATGCATTCATGCTATGTTGTTGGCTAAGGTTATGTGGGCCTCATGCCATGGTGTGTGCAGGCAAGATAAGTCAGACAGGTGACTAGAGTTGGAACTTAGTTGGCCTCCAACCTAGTGCCCAGATAAGACATGGGGTCTTAAAGTTGGGCCTTTGGGGATGAATGGATGGGCGACTTCGCAAGAGGCCAAGGCGATGCAGGCCTTGTGTTGTAGTAAGCCACTACCCACATACACTTATCTCGACGAACCACTAAGCTTATCTGCAGATCAGAGTTTTGGCAATCCTAAATGGTGCTTAGATAGGCCATAGTAGAGGGTGAGACCTAGCTGATCACCCAAGATGTTGTGAAATCTCTCGAGAGTCGTGTCATCATGCATTGACATAGTTGTGGTGGATTGGTTGTGATGTAGAGTTCTTGACTGAGAACTTTTGATATATGAATGAATGCTATATGTGTGTGTGTGTGTGTGTGTGTGTGTGTGTGTACGAGTGATGAATGCGTTGATGGTTTTAGAATTCATATGCTATGTTGTGTTTTTTTTGTATGCTTACCCTTGCCTTGTTTTGTTGTTGTTGGATGTCTTGTTGTTGTTGTTGTGTTGGTGAGCTTGTGATGATCACGTCTTATGGCGTGGGAGCAGATGACGATGCTTCAGTGGACCTGGCTCCTCAAAGTTGAGGATGGAGCTGCGAGCTGGACACGTGTGGCTTGAGGAGTCAAGCTTTTGCTTCTTTTGTTGTATATTCAGTCTCATTCTTTTGACATGGAGTTGTATAGTGTGACTAGTTATAGGGAGTGTGTTTTGTATCCCCCTCCCCGGTGATGTATATTGTTTTGTTATGACATGGCTTGATGGTATTCCCATTCCTTTGTTAGCCTGTAAGTTGTACAGGATATGATGTATGATAGCAGGAGAGACGGTGAATATCTCAATATGTGTATGTTTCATATATATATATATATGTTATGATTTTCATTTACATGATATGACGGTAAAAGTAGGTTTAGTAGGGTTGTTTAGTAGCGACAGTTAGGTCGTTACAAACATCCCATCCCTTTTATTAATAATGACTTGTTTGTTGAAGGATTAAAATACAATTTGTTGACCATAAGTCAATTGTGTGATAGTGGGTATGATGTTTCCTTCAACAAAGGTGAGTGTATAGTCAAGAACATTGATGGTACATTGTTGTTTTCTACTAAGAGCCAAAACAACCTTTATAAAATAAACCTCAACAATCTTTCAAATCAAAAGGTAACATGTCTTGTATCTATGCAAGAAGATCATTAGATATGGCTAAAAAAACTTAGTTATGCAAGTTTAAGGTAAATCTCAAAACTAAGTAAGCATAATTTCGTGAGAGGACTACTAAGTCTTATGTTCAAATTTGACCTTTTATGTGACGCTTGTTAGAAAGGGAAACAAGTTAAATGGGTTTGTTGAGAGAAAGAATAGTTCATTACAAGAAATGGCTAGAACCATGCTAAATGATAATTCAACTCCTAAATACTTCTAGGTTGAAGCTGTGAACACTACATGTTATTTACAAAACAGAATATATATTAGTAGGGATGACAATGGATAGGGTCTGGATAGGGTACTACAGTATTTGTCCGCATACCTGTGTTTTAAAAAAATACCCGTACTCCCCCCCATACCCACTCGAGTAGCAACTTTAATCCCTATCCCCGTATCCGCTGGTACTTATATACCTATACCTGTATCTATTACCTGCACTTTACTTTTGTGAAAAATCAATAAACCAATAAAAATATGTTAATTAAAAAAATGCTACAACTAAATTGAAAATTCACTCTTATATCATTCAAACTTAACCTTAAATCATCCAAATATAACATTAAAAGTATTCAAACATAACATTAAATCATCCAAACATAACATTAAAATTATCCAAACATAACCTTAAATCATACTAACATAAGTTATAAACCAACAAAATAAGAAACATAATCATCCAACATAATCATTCTTAAATGTAATGTTCTAATTATTTAACATAATTATTAGAAACTTGGACATCATATCATGTATTGGTACTTTCCAAGACCGGCCAAAAAATCGGTCATTGGCTCTAATTATCTTATAATTATATTACCTATAAAAAATAGTTACAGATTATGACCAATGAGTATGGACACCCAAAGTTGTGCACAAGTACACCTAAAGTTGAAATTTGTATATACCCAAATATAGCAAATAATATAATGGTTTCAAACAATTTATTAAGCACAAATAATTAAATTATTAGCACATAATTAATTCATGTCTACAATAGTCAATACTATGTTTTATTAATTAAATTAATAATTAATAAAGTGTATATATATATATAATAAGTGTGGATATAGGGTGGGGTGGGTACTATAGTAACCATACCCACACCCATCCCCATTAAAATTTGTGGGTAAATAGCCACCCCTGGACCCATCCCCAATAAACGGGTATTTACCCTACCTATTTACGGATATTTTTGCTAGTGCCCATAGGGCTTGGGTACACTTTGCCATCCCTATATATTAGACCTACTTTTAAAAAGACTCCTTATGAATTGTGAAAATATAGAAAACCTAATATATCATATTTTCACTAGTTTGGATTGATAAACCCATAACTATTATGGTTAGCATGGGAAATGTGGGTCTCTAATTGTTAAGTACAACTTATCTTTATAAGAATTTTGTCCCATTTTTCTCTATTTTTTTGTGCAGGGGATGAAAGGAGTAGTATTTTGGAAGAAATGGCCAACTTTAGAGGAAGAATTGTTGTTGCCAGGGATGCACGACCATGCTTAACTATGCACGACTGTGCTTCTATTTTGGAGTTACACTTATGAGAAGAAGCACGATCGTGCTTCACTATGCACAACCATGCTTGATTTTCAAGACTCCACTTACAAGGAACAACATGGCCTAAGCATGGCCATGCTTCAGAAGATAAGCACAGGTCGTGCTTCACTATGCACGCCTTGCTTTCATTTAGCCCACAAGCCCATTAAGGATTTAAAATGAAGAAGTTTACATAGCCAAGATATTCTCATTCTACTCTTTTTGATTCTTTTTGATTTTTGGCTGAGAGGAAACTCTATAGGGCTTTAGAGGACTTCCCCTATATCTCTTTAGACAGAGATTAAGGATTAGCCTTTTAGTTAAGGTTTTTCTTTGGTTTCTGATGTTTCACATTGTAATGGCTTGGTTCTCTATTGTGATGGAGAACTAATCCCTAAGCTAGGATTGTGGTGTAGCCATGCTTGAGATGGCCAGAACCCCTTTTTAATTGTTAATTTTATTTTTCTTTTTTCTTTCAATTGAATTGCCTTAGTATTATTTAAGTTATTGTCTGGAATTGATCACTCCTTGCATGTTTTTAATTAATTAATTAACTGCTGATCATACCTTAATTAATTGGTAAATCTCTAAGGTAATTGGGTTTGGAATGTTTAATGATTAAACTTTGAACCAAACTCTCAATCGAATTCATTCACCCTCTTTATTCCTTTTTCTTTCTTGGATTAAATCACTGCATGACCAACTAGGGGCTTAATACAGAAAAAGTTTCTACAACCTATGACCAAAGGTTATGAAAGAATTCGATAAAGGGAAATTGACAATTGAGCTGGGAAATAAGGTTACCATTTGATTATAGGGAAAGGGAGACAAAGACATTGGTGAACCCATAGTGTTAGGTTTTGTCTTACTGAAGTCCAAGTTTTACTCTAAGCAATTTTCTTTCAATTCCTGCACTCAACACTTTTAATTTGAACAACCTAGACAACATAGGAATTTCTTTGAAAGATACTCCATATCAGTCCCTTGGGTATGGTATCTGGACTCAGTCCATTGTTACCATTGCAATAGTGTACTGCTTGCCTTTAACCATGTTTTAGACGCATCATAGATGTCAGTGTTTCATTCTCAATACTAAGGACAATCTTGGAAAGTTTGATCCTAAGTGTGATAATGGAATTTTGCTAGATATTCTAACTTCTAAAGCTTATGGAGTTTATAACTTTAGAACCTTAATAGTTGAAAAGTCCATCCATGTAAGATTTAATGATAACAAGCCTGACAAAGATCTGTTAGAGTTAGATGAATCTTTTGCAAATTTAAACTTGGGAAACAACAAAGGAAAAGCTTCCAAAAAAGCAATGGTTGATCCTCCAAAAACGATCAACAAGAAATAACTGAACACAACTGACAAATGAAGAACTATCATCCAAAAGACCAGATCATAGGGAATCCTCATGACAAAGTAAGAACCATATCAACTTTTAAAGAATAAGGGCATATAGCTTTGATCTTAGAGAAGGAACCAAAGACTATAGATGAAGCTGTGGGAGATGAAAGTTGGATGAAGGCCATCCAAAAAGAACTAGATTAGTTCCAAAGAAATGATATTTGGAAGCTAGTTCCTTTGCCTGAAGACACGTTTGTCATAGGAACTTGATTAGTCTATAGAAACAAGTTGGATGAATTAGGTAAAATTGTGAAAAACAAAGCAAGGTTAGTAGCTTAAGGTTACTCACAACAAGAAAGTATAGACTTTACTGAAACTTTTGCACCTATAGCTAGATTAGAAGCAATTTGCATTTTACTTTCATTTGTAGCTCACTATGATGTGAGACTTCATCAAATGGATATAAAAAGTGCATTTTTGGATGGTATAATAACAGAAGAAGT
This sequence comes from Spatholobus suberectus, assembly GCA_004329165.1. Lineage (NCBI taxonomy): Eukaryota > Viridiplantae > Streptophyta > Magnoliopsida > Fabales > Fabaceae > Spatholobus > Spatholobus suberectus. The sequence goes on from CM014732.1 coordinate 36,753,824, forward strand.
CTATGGCAAACAACATCTTGGTTTTGAAAGTGATGCATTTCCTTAACATGTTTTTAAACTGAAAAAGGCTTTCTATGGACTAAAATAAGCACCTCGTGCTTGGTATGAAAGATTAACTTCTTTTCTTATGGAAAATGGTTTTTCAAGAGGAAAAGTGGACACCATACATTTTATTGTAGTATAAATATATGTGGACGATATCATTTTTGGTGCTACTAATGGCTTTTTGTGCAAGGATTTCTTTGAGATGATACAGAAAGAATCTGAAATGAGCATGATTGGGGAATTGAAATTCTTCCTATGACTACAAATTAAACAAACTTCAGATGGCATGTACATACGCCAAGTGAAGTATGTAAAGGAATTGCCCTGGAAGTTCAAATTAGACGATTGCAAAATCATAAGCACTTCCATGCATCCAACGTGAGTTCTTGGAATGAAAGATATAGATAAAAAGGTAAACCAAACAGTCTACAGAGGTATGACTAGATCAATTTTATATCTAATAACGTCCAAACCTGATATTATGTTTATTGTGTGCTTATGTGCAAGCTTTTAATCTAATCCTAGAAAAAACTCATTTAACTATTGTTAAAACGATTTTAGATACTTAAAAGGTACTACTAATCTGGGTTTGGGCTTTAAGAAATTTGATGAGTATAGGTTAGTTGGATATTGTGATAATGACTATTTTAGAGACAAAATAGAAAGAAAAAGCATTGGTGGAGGACGTCACCTCATTGGAGCCAACCTAATCTCTTGGGCAAGCAAAAGACAAGGAACCATTGCCTTGTCCATAGCAGAAGTCGAATATATATCTACAGCATCATGTTGTTCTCAACATCTATGGACCAAGCATCAGTTGAAAGATTACAATATCTATGAGAGTAAAATTCTTGTGCTCTATGATAATACTACTGTTATTAATCTCTCTAAGAATCCTATATTGCATTCTAGAGCTTAACACATAAAGATTATACATCACTTTATAAGAGATTATATTTAGAAAAGGATAATTGATATTCAGTTTATTAATACTAGAAATCAACTCACATATATCCTTGCAAACCCTTCCTAAAGATAAACTTGTTTATATTTGAGAAAAACTTAGCATGAAATTTATAAAGGATTGATTGTTTAAGCTTTTAGTGGAAAGCCAATCATGACTTAGCTTTCCATGCATAAGAGTCCAGTACATGACATATAAAGTCCATGTATATGACTATTGCATGTGTCCATTTCATACGCATCTAAGTGAAAAATGTTTATTGCAAAACATAACAATTTCAATGATTTGTTTTAAAATGTCTTATTAACTATTTGTGTAACACCCTAAGGGGCATTACCGTAACTAGGTCTAGATTTAAAAAAACAAACTGAAAAAGGTAGAAACAACATACAAATACTACTCATAAATATAATTAAATATTATATACGAACAATACAATAAAAAAAACATACATGCCAAATATAACTCATCTATCACCTGAAGGTATCGTACAAAATATAAAGAAGAATACAAAAACATAATATAAACTAGACTACGTTTTCTTGCACGTGACTCCAAGCTCCATCTACGCGTGTCTTCACCTGTATCCTGAAAAAGGGAAAACTTAAAGGAATGAGACATAATGTCTCAGTGAGTGATCTAAGGACTCTACGGCTGGGTTAGACTCTTCTATTTGGACAACCTTCATTATTTATCTCTCATGGCTTTAGCCTCATTGGGTTTCTCATAATTATCCATACCTATGGTTGAGTCTACACCTTTCAACAGTCAATACTCCCTGTTAATTGCTCTCTCATTCTCACAACTATTATATTGGTTTACTATCTCATTCTTAACTTAAGAACTCACCCTCATTATTTATACTTTCTTATCCAAAACCCTCTTTAGAATTTACTCTTCTTCCTTTTAATATTCAAAGCTGTCCCCTAGGGTCAAGTCTAAGGTTACAGACATCCTAAAATACTCTTATTTCATTCTCTCTCTTACTTGTCTTATACCTTTCTATTACGCCATGAGGGAATTCACCCTTCCTCTATCTTATTCACAACTATTATTATCCAACTAGAACCCTCATAACACTATCCTAAGGTCTAGCCTCTCACTTATCCTTAAGGTAGCAAACACAATTCCAATTACAAGCATATAATCGTTTCACATTCTTTGTCTAGTAACTAGACATATATCTCGTTTTGTTTTATCAAACAGGAATGACACTCGTGCAAGATATGATCACATGTCCACAACTTTAACATTTCATCACAAGGCACAATTGTATTCTTACATAGAATTCACATAAATAGGGTCACATAGAATTCACATAATTACAACATAGCACATTCTAACATATCACACTATAACAAGATACATATGCGTGCTATGTTCCTAAACCACTACTCATGCACATGTGGTACCAACCTAAACTTTTCGGAAAGTAGACTAGGAGTAAATGCAGGCCATAAGAAGCGTCATCGGTACCGATGCCTTCGGCTTTCGCACCCTCAACTAGCATGATATCCCCCGGTGACTAGTCAGGGTTACCCAGTTTTGCCAGTACGCCCTGGCTCCATGGGATCAGCATGGACCATTGGAGTTTTCCCAACCGGATAACCCCCAAGGCTAAGGTTAGACAACTCATCACGGCCTCCACCAGCCAGATTCCTACATACTTTCCTCATCACATAACTCAAATGTTATGATGCATGGTCACAAATAATGCTTACAACTTTTTATAGACTTTTATCATGAAACATTGACACAATTTCATATCACACTCAGTTTATTTCAAGGTAAATAATAATCATACAATATAACCTCAACAAGGCATAAGAAAACAAACAACAATGAGTTAAAAACTGCAAGGAGGAGCTCATAAACACAAAGAACGGAATAACAAAAGTCGTATCCGCCCAGTAGGACGGAAGTCCCGCCCAGCGGTCCAGTGAACCCGCCCAGCAGGTCCGCGTCGGAACCCAACCCGCCCAACGGGTATTTCACCCCGCCCAGCGGCTCCGCGTGCCTAGCGTAAATGCAGAATCCAGTTTTTGAAGAAAAGTCGCCCAGCGGCTATCTAATCCTGCCGGGCAGATCCGAGGTACTAATTTTAATTTATTTTTCCTATTGTCTTTAGGTTCTAAATGCTTCAAGATAAATAATTAGATTCTTAATCACTCTTCTACATCGATAATTGGTCAATCTAATCTATAATTTCCTTACTCCTTCACAATCCCCTCAAAACCCATCAAATCCCTAATCTTACACATAAGGTGGGGGAAAAGGTAAATAGATGAAAATAACAACATAAAAGACAAGGAAGAATATGGGGGAGAGCACTCACCTTTGTGGACATGCAAAGTTGAGTTCTAGGGTTTGGATTCTCCGGTTTCTATTCTTCCTCCTTCTCTTCCTCTTCTTCTTCCCTTTTTTTCCTCATTCTCTCTAACTTCTTTCTTCTTCTATTTGTGACGGCTAAACCTAATCCTCCTTCTCTATTCCCTTCTTATAACATGTGGGTGGGTATGTGGCTTAGTGGGCTTTAGTCCCCTATTGGGCCCTAGATGCTCTTTTGGGTTGTATGATAATATTCCTACTAATTTATAATACTAAGGTATTAATAACAATAATAATAATAATAACAACAACAACAACAACAATAATAATAATAACAACAACAACAACAACAATAATAATAATAACAATAAATATAATAACAACAACACAACACAATAATAATAATAATAATAATAATAATAGGAAATATAATAATAATAACTCTTAAGGCATCTTTTGTCTAATAACATATGAGAAGGGTTATACTAAAAGCTATCTCGTGGTTTATTTCTAGTACTTGAAATTTGGGCTGTTACAATTTGTTGATCACAATCAATGCTGCACGGTTTACGAGCATGTCGTGTCAGTAAAAATAGAAAAGACATTTCTCTCTCCAAAACCATTTACCTTTTGAAACCGCTTAGTTTTTCCTCCTTTTAAAACCTTTTCACAAAAATAAAACCAACACTTTCCAAACTTTTAAACTTCCAAACTCTTATACTCCTTTACCCTCTTAGAAAGAAAACTTAAATCTCTCAAATCCTAACCTTCAAACCTTCTTCTTCACCAATGGCAAACCAAAGCAACCTTCCTAAAGCCTTTAGAATCGACAGTGACGAACTTGGCTCTCCCGTAGTCTTTGTTGAGCACCGTTTCAACATTAAGATGTTGGAGGACATGGGAATCCCTATAAAGGACAATCTCAAACTCTGCGAGATTGCAAACTTCTTTAACCATGATGAATCATCTATCCAGAATTCATTAGAGAATTTTGGAGGGATGCTATGATTGAAAAAGAATGCATTTTTGGTACAATTCTTGTCATACAGGTGATAGTTGACTTAAGAATAGTGGCTAATGCCTCATGGTGCTTGCACGAAGGAAAGTGCACACAAAGAAACTGGGAACACAATTATGATTTTGATATTGTAAAGGAAAGTTTGTCGAAAGAAGGAATAGAAGGCAAGATAAAGTAGACGAAGCTTCCTAATCTTGGCAGAGTTTATCAACAAAAGTTGAACAAAACCATTCTTCACAAATTTGGATTGTAAGGGAGTCTATCTACCTCACATAAGTTTTCCCTCTTCTATATGCTGACTGGGTAAAAGTTCAACCTGCCCTTATTGGTTTTGTCTTATATGGTCAAACAAATGAATGGACAAAAGGATTATGTCACTCACTCTACTTTGCTAACTAGAATCTTCTGGGACCACAAAGTGTTTGAGAAGTTTTATCAACTTTCATCTAATAAACAAAAAAAGTACACTTTCAAGGGCATTTCAGAGAAGTGCTGTTTGGATGAAACAATATTGTTCAAATGCATCTAAACTTTGTCTTGAAGGATCTAGTTGCAAATGAAGAATAGGATAAAACGGTGGAAAATGAAGAAGGTGATAAAGAAGTCTTTGCTACACAATCTGTAGCAGCGCCTAAACAAACAACATCCATACTTGAAGCATTCGCTGCTAGGGATACCAGAGCCAAGACTATTGTTGCCTTAAAGATTATTGAACAAGAGAAGGCAACCCAAGCTATACCTTTGGAGAGGACTGATGCCTAAAGGTTCCTATTGCCAGAAAGAAGATGGTCTTGCTTCCAATCTTGGACAAAAAAGAAGCATATATGCCAAAGAGACAAAAGACTGTTGAAGATATCTCTTAAGTACAATAATCCATTCCCTTTCTTTTTCCTTTTATTACTAGAAAAAGAAAGCCTTATGTCAAAACCGTCTTTACAATAAAAAAGAAACACAAACTAAACCCTGCTTTTGAGCCTGTTTTGGACTTTACTCATGTTGAACCACCCACTTCAGCCATCTAAACACAATCACTGAACCATCCATATCTAAATCATCTACATCTAAACCTCAACCATGCATACTACCAAAAAGATAGTTTCTCCAACCTTTAGCTAATAAAATTTCCTATCTATTAGAAAAGTTTACTTGGATCAAGCTAATCACTAAAGGACTTTGCTTTTGGGCTTTTTGCGTCCAGTGTAAACTTGGACACTAGTTCTATTTTTGATGGACAAGCATAATCATGGGCTGAAGTAAGAATAAGATGGCCCTTGCTTGTTGTTAAAGAATGTGCTGATGATAATAATGTTATTATTATCCATCCAGAGCTTCCCCCACCTAGAGTATAATTTCCATCCTACCACTTTACCTGTAAATCCACACTTAGAATTATGTACCGCCCACCAATCGTCCACATCCACGAAGTGAAAAGTCCAATGAACACGGTTCATTGTGTGTTCCATTGGAACTCAAAAGTTTCCTACCAAGGAAGATATATCCTAATCTGATCAAAGATACTAAGTACATGAGATATATTCTTCGTGTTGTGAAACATAGGATTCGTAGATAAGATCCTAACACTGTTGATCATGTTGTAAGGGTTTATCCCTCGGAACTTAAGCTCAGGCCACTGTAACCTGAAGAGTTAAACATCATTTTTGCACACCGTGATGAAGCTTTATGCCACGTGATGAATGGGAGTTTGCCATGCAACCGAAGACCTTTATGCTTCCCTCTATGGTCATAATTGCTTCAACTGAGATTATTGTTCAACCAAATAGGATTTGTCCAAGATTGTCTTTGTTAGACTTAAACAAAAAGAAAGAGATAAAAAAGAAGATGTATGAAATTATGCCTACACTTACTCAACCAGAATTCCGTGAACATGCTAATTTCAATCTTGTATTTTGTCAAAAATGTGAAGAGTGCTCATCGTGTAGATCAAGACACTACGTGTAACATTTGGGAGAAGCAACTATGGAGTTGCAAGCAATAAGCATTCGAAAGTGAAGTTGCACCCGATGAGTGTCCATACATTCCAATTGTCCTTAATATCTTTTATCAGCGTCTAGTGCAAGTAATTCATTTCGATGATTCTTGCATTGCACTAGTTAGGCCCTTTTCCTACAAGGATCAAACAATATTTGGACAGGAAACTAGGTTATTACATCTTGCTCTACGCAATGCTGTCTCAATGTCTATGTATCAACGTCCATTTCTAGTGCACAAATTCTTTCAAGTCTCTAAGGTACCTCTGCCATGGCTAATCAACTTTTTAGAGCCAATGCTTTACCTACTTGTGTAACACCCATTTAATTTTAAATATAATTCATATTAATTTAGTTATTAAGTTTAAGTAAATAAAAATGTGTGTAAAATTTTTCCAATTTTAAAAGAAATTCCAAACTTAACAGAATTTGGAAATGGTAATAAAATATGAAAGATATATACATATATTTCATAAAACTGTACATCATGGTTTGAGTAATAGATAACAGTCAGAAACAAAAGTACATCGAAATACATATACTACCTAGCCCACTATATACATCAAAAGAGATCCTATACAGAGCAGTATTTATCTACCCTATCCCTTATACAAAAAGAAAATACTATAGGTCTTCAGGTCCTCCTTCGTTGAGACATTCTCTATCTCGTACTTAGCATCACGGAGCGTTAATGTCGTCTTCAATAATCACGACCAATCATACACAAAAGAAAATAATGGAGTGAGGTGTTTTGTTCTAAAATCACTTTTACATGTGCGGTAGGAAATCTACCATAAAACAAAGACAAAACACAACTGACAACATAAGAGATCCTAAGATTCATTCTAAGTTGTATCTGACTACCTTTGACTAAGTATGGATCCATACTTCCCATTAGTGGGTAATAGTTCTCAACAGAACCTGGGAAGTGACTGGGAGTACATATACCTCTCTCAACACCATCACATGGTACAGTCCTCGTCATCATTGAGGAACAAAATAACAATTTAGGATATCCATTTATAGAAGTATACTCTCAAACCAATCTTGGAATGCTAAGCAGTTGTCGGGGTTATCGAGTTTGGTCGGGCGAATATCCCGGCTCAAGGGTGCTACCCTGGCCATTGGGACCTTCACCACTCGATGCCTACCCCCAAGACCTCCGCAAGTGGGTCCCTGCCTTTCATTCCTCAGCGTACCAAACTGTGGCTTCCCTAGCAGGGTGTCATGTCACTACATGTCACTTGCTTTACATTACTCACTAAACTATCAATTCCTAACTTTTCAAGCAGAGGTTTTCCTGGTCTCATTTAACTTGAGCACCAGTACAATCAACATTTCTGCCTTATTTTGCAAAAATTGCACAATACCAGAATTTTAACAGAATAACGACATAGCAATTATAGTATAATTACTAAAATTTTGGCAGAATAACAACTAAATAAATACATTTTAATTTTCTAAAATTGAGCAGAGTAACAGCTTAGCAAGCGCATTTTAATTTTCTAAAATTGAACAGAGTAACAGCTTAGCAAGTAAAATTTAATAATTAAAATTTGAGCAGAGTAACAATTTAGTAATTATGATTTAATAATCTAAATTTGGGCAGAGTAACAACTTAGTAAAAATTAAAGTTTAACTTTAAACAATAATAACAATACTAAAATTTAAGCCTAAACGGGTTTAGGGGAAAACCTTTCCTACCAACATGCAAAGTGACAATAATTTAGAACCAACCCCACTCCCCCCATTACCTCTAAGATAGTTGATGAAGAGGATGGAATTGTTGGTGCAAAGCTTCTAAGAGGAGAAATTCTACTAGTTGAAAACTAGCAAAATTTTAACATAAAAACTAGATAAAAAAATATTTTAGAGAGAGAAAACTTTAGAAAGAGAAGCTCTCTAGCTTGGGAGAGGAAAGGATGAGTGAAAATCTGAAAACTTTGAGGCCTATTTATAGAAGAAGGAGGGGGGTTAGGTGTCCAAATATTTACATCATCCATTATGTCACCATTATGTCATAAATCCAATTTTTATTTATTTTTAATCCAATTTAGGGACACATATCTCAAATAGGTGGTGAATCACCTATTTTAGGGTTGGGGATGTGCTCCACCAGCTGTCCCAAGCCTCCATGTGTCAAATTTTATCTGTAGGTGAATTAACCGGTACCGACAAAAACGCCTAAACTTGAAAAAATTAGCTTTTAATATCAAAATAATGTATTTTAATGCAAAACTGGATAATACATTAATTTCATCAAAAATAAATTTCTAATAATAAATTTTAATTTTTATTAATTTGTTTCAAATTATATGTTTTTATTTTATATCTTTAAGCTAGAAAATTCATAGAAAATCCATTTTAATTCAATAAATACCAAAATTTGTATCAAAATTCTAAAATTAAATATTTTACCCATAATTAAACTAAAATGACTATTTTCACCCTTTTTGAATGTCAAATCAGTACTGGTTGGCTTATTAGACACGCAAAGGCATTTTGGTCATTTTACACAGAAATTCCAGAAAATTCCCAAAAATTCCCAAAATTATATTTTAATATATATGACATAATTCCAAGCTCAAATTGACATTTTAATGTCAATTGAATCTTTTCCTCATGTCAGTTCTTAATGTTGAGAAATAGGGATAAAATTGTCATTTTTCTAATTTCTCCAGGCTCCGGCTCGGAAAAATTATTAAAAATCACGATTAAATAGCTCTTGAGATTTTGAGCAAAATGGTGGGAGTCAGAATTTCAAAATTCCTTTCCGATTTTTCAGAATTGTAGTGCCAAATATATATAAAAAATAGTGAAAGAATTAAAATAGGATTATTATATTTTTCACTACTTTTTTCTCAAAATAAAGTTTTTATAATGAGAGATATTTAATATAAAATTTTCAAAATATTTTGAGGTCAAAAAGTCTCCAATTGGTTCCAACAGTCAACCAGGGGTATTTTTGTCATTTTACAAAAATTATCTCAATAAATTCTAGAAAAATTTCTAAAATTATTATTAATTGTTCTAAATACATTGATGACTTAAAAACCATTTTTAAACATACAGAATAATTTAATATACAAAAGTAGGGGTGTTACAACTTGCACCTCCTCTAAAAGAACCAGTTCCAAAAGCTACATTTCAACCACCTTCATCTCCACAACAACAACCTGAGCCCCAACCTTCTTCATCTACGCTTGTACTTATAGTTGCCATTGATCCCTATGTCAAGGCCTATCTTGATGAAGAATTGGACAAAAGATTTGGCAAGATTGAGGATATGCTAAAAATTCTCTTGGCCAGCCAAATGCAACAATAACCTCCACCTCCACCTTCCAAGCCTTAAACCTTTTTTTTGTCTATTTCTATCTTAATCTAAACAATTTGATTGTGCTTAGACAAATAGCTTTTATTCCCAACCTTTTTGTCTAATGACAAAAGGGAGAGTATGTATTATTTAAAATTTTGCATCATTTACATTCATGCTTATATGCTCTGATATTTTAATTTTTTAATGCTATGATATTTTAAGTTATTTATGTTCTGATATTCTATAATGCTTTGATATCTTATATGCTTTAATACTTTATGCTATGCTCTAATACTTTATGTTTTTAAGTCTCTTAACTCTGATGCATAGTATTTGCTCCAAGACATAAGTTGTTTTAGCTCTAATGCATAGTATTTGCGCTGAGACATAATTCTTTTTACATAATTCTATCATAGTGCTTTGATATGTTAACTTCTTTTACTCTAATAAATGGTTTCATATATTTCAGTGCTTTGATATATCTTAACCTACGCCTTGTTGGACAATCATATATATTTTCTTTGATATATATATATATATATATATATATATATATATATTGTTAACTCTCTAAAACTATTAATGAGTTCATAATCTCAAGGTGAGTGTTATGCTCGCGTTATGTTTTCAGTGTGTTTTTAATATGACTGTTTTGCTCTAGTCAAAATTTTAATAATGTTTGTCATCATTAAAAAGGGAGAGATTGTTAGAACCAAAGACATATGAAGTGTCTAACCCCTGAAATGTTTAGATGATAACAGAGGTTATTAAAATTTATGAAACTCTAACAATCCTTGTTTTGTAGGATATAAGTGTTTTGAGACCTTAAGCATCCATAAAACACATACCCATATCGCTCTACTTTAACCTAGTCTTATTCGCTTTATGTATGCTAGCGTCCAATATTTGCTTCATAAGTCATCCAATGTTTTTATACATAAGCGTTCATAAAATTGCAACATCCATATCTGTCTTATAAAAAGTGTCCAAAAATTGTTCTAACTTAAAATGCTTTTTATAAAACACCTTATATGCTCCTTTGCTTATATATATATATATATGGATGAAGTTATCCTATGAAGTAGAAACCTTAACATGCTTTCTCGAAAACTGACTAAGTGCTTTCAATGTGTATGTGTGTGTGTGTGTATTATCTTTTCGAATGTTGTAAAGCATGTCTGATCAAACAATAGCTCTGATACTTGGTATAAGCTAGAAAGAAAAGCAAGTAAACTTATCAGAAGAAGTGCCAAAGTATATCAACAAAGAGAAAAAGGCAGAATATGCCTTATGTGTGTTACGAAAGAGAAACACCTTTTTGGTATAAACTATCATGCTACTGGCAACCTTAGAATCTCTCTCCTCAACTTCATGTGATACATTATCTCGTGCATTTAATGCCAACCAAAATGGAAAAAAGCTCTATCTCTCAACATATACTTTCTCAAGCTTCTATAAAAAGACTTAAGAGTGAAGACAAACCAAGGTTGATGAAGTAATAAAGTTATGAAACTTACAAGCTCTATCACTCTTTGGACGATCTCATATACACGCTTTGAAATTTTCATATTCTTTGTAATCACAAAGTTATTTATATTTATGCTTAAACATGTAAAACTCATTGATGTGAGTTATCCTTTCAAAGAACTATCTTGCGAAATCCTGGAGAAACTTAGTGTTAAAGAATACCTGGGTTGAAGTAATCTTGGGTTTAGATTGCGTTGTTGTAGAGCTTGAAAAGGCTTAAAGAATATTTGTTGTTGTAAGTGATTTGCTTAGTAGAACACCTTCAGGTTGAAGGGACTAGATGTAGCTCTTAGTTAAGAATGAACCAATATAAACCTCTATGAGCTATCTCTTCTCCATATCTATCCTTCACGTTGTTTTTGTGGACGATCTGTTACATAGTGCATTTAAAGTTATGTGAAAACCCTATTTGCGAAACATTTTCGAAAATACACAACACACAATTCAATCCCACTTCTTGTATGTTCTTTATTTATTTCACAATGGTCTCAAGTTCGAGTTTTAGGTATACAATTGTGTTAAATACTTAAAAGAATAGCTTTACCGCCATAGTAATCTTACCTGTGATAAATACTAAAAAAGATAAACAATTAATTATCCCATGTTATGAAAACACACATATATATAAGGTCACTTATTGGATGTCTAACGACATATTATACAAAGGTATTAAATATATAATTTTAAATATTACAAATTATTTAAGAAAATACGTATTAAATAATTTTTATATTTTCGATATAATGACACACACATATGACTTGATTGTAATTATTTAATTTATATATAATTGTATGGTTAAAATTTATTCAATTTATAATATAAAGAGAGTGAGGAGGGGAGGAATAAAAATGGGTAAGATGATAAAGTATTCAAACTCATTTTAGAAAAAGACCCGTTCCCCAACTCTTACCCATGCAAGTAAAATTTTTTAGTGTTCATATACAAGGTCAATGGGTGTATTTTAATGTGTCTTTTTTTTTTTTTTCAGACTGTTAAAATAAAATATTCTTTTAATTTTAAAATTAATTATGGAAAATTAGTAAAAAAAAAATTAATATTGTAATATATAACTCAATTAAAAAAAATCCAAATAGTTTCAAATTGTACTTATAATATATAATGTGTGTGTACGTGCATATTGCATCCTAAATTTTTGTGTTTGTGATTAAACTTGATTGAAAACAATTTTAAGAGAAGACCTAAATTTAATTATGAAAATTAACTTAAATAAATATATATGATTTTTTGTGTGAGTTTCAATAGAGAATTATACTGAAACTTGAACTATGTTGTAAGCTGGCAGTGTAGGATTACGTTATAAAAGTGAGCAAATAATCAAGAAATGTTGACATTGTGTGGTAACGGTGAGCATACAGTCTTTATTAATTATTAGTGGAAACACAGGCACTGCCATGCCTGTGTGTCTGCATTTCTATTAAACTAACATATTTTTATTTTGCTAAATTTGATATAATTAATTGTGTATATTAATTATAGTTTAATATTTGTTTGAATACATGTTTATTTATATGCATTTATTTACTTATGCCTCCACTGTTTATGTTAATATGATATTTTTTTTTGGCATTACCAAGAGTTGTACTATGCCAAATGCTTCATCTTGCTTCATTGACATAGGTTTCTTGAAAATTAATGTTATACAATTCAGCAACCAATGACTAATTAAAAAATTAAAATAAAAACAACTTCATAAAAGACCTTTTAAATTTTAATTGACCACCAATTCAAAATTAATTAAAAAAAGAATAAAAAGAAAAATGAGAAAAAGACATCAGAATTTTTTTGTGATCAAAAATAGTTGATTTCGAATTGAAATTAAAAGCTGATTTCAAATTGAAAATGAAAAGAAAAATAGTGAGAGTAAATTAGGGGATTTCAAATTGAAAAAAAATTTGATTGTTATGATTTAGTAATATATTTAAAAACAGCATTGATTAATATGAATAAGAGGAATAAGAAATTGATAAGATTAAAAAATAAATAAATAAATATGAGAAATATAACAACAAATGATGAAAAAGATAAAGATAACTAGATATATGAAAAAGAAAAAACACATAAAAAGAACTGCATAAAAGACCTTTTAAATTTAATTTACCACTAATTGAAAAATAATAAGAAAAATAAGAATGAAAAGAAACATAAGAAAAAAGACATCAAAATTTTTCATGTGATTGAAAAAAGTTAATTTCAAATTGAAAATTAAAAAAATAGTGATACTAAATAAAGGAATTTCCAATTAAAAAAATAAATCTTCTTGTTATGATTTAGTAATATATTAATAAAAAATGTTGACAATATGAAGAAGAGGAATCAAAAGTTGATAAGATAAAAAAAATATATAAAAAAGAAAAGAAAAGAAATATAACAACAAATGACGAGGAAGAAAAAGATAACAAAATAGATGAAAAAGAAAAAAAATAAAAAAATTGCATAAAAGATCTTTTGAATTTTAATTTACCACTAGTTCAAAAATTAAAAAAAAATAAGAATGAAAAGAAAAATAAGAAAGAATTTTTTTTATGTGATTGAAAAAATAGATTTCAAATTAAACATTAAAAAAAGTGAGAGTAAATTAAGGGATTTCAAATTAAAAACAAATCAAATTGTTAAGATTTAATAATATATTATAAAAAACAACATTGATTAATATAAAGAAAAGGAACCATAAAGTTGATAAGATAAAAAAAATAGAAGCAGGAAAAGATAAGAAATATAACTATCGTGTCTATGCGTTTGCAATTCTATTGTGCTAATGTATCTTTATTGCGCTAACTTTGATAAGTCAATTAGTTTAAAAAAAAAATATTCTAGCATGTGTATATATACACATTTTTGTACTTCTTGTAATGTAGTAGAGGCACAAACTTAATATATCACTTCATATTAATTTTTAGTTTGAGGTCATTAGTTATAATAAGCAGTAATAAGTGAGATTGTTATAATATATCAAACTTTTCACTTAGCATAGTCCTTTATCACAATTTGATATATTATAATCGTTTTCCTTATTATATATTAACGTATTTATTAATTTTAGTTTAGAAATTTAATTTTTTTCTCAATACATGTTTATCTATATGTTGTTTTTTTTTTTTAGCTTTTTGTGACTCAAATATTTATGGTTATGTAATAAATTATTTTTTGTACATTGCACAAAAAGCATAAACACATGTAGGAAATCAAGTCATACTGTCACCCTTGTCTATTTGCATATTTTATTTTTGAGTAAGAAGTTAAATTTTATTTTTTTTAATGGTCACTCTAATATGATATTGATGTATTTGTTACTTTTAGTTTATTAATTTTTTTTTCAACACATGTCTATTCGATGCATTTGTTTTTTAATTTTTGTGCCTCTACTATTTATTTTTGGGTAAGACATATATATTTTTTATTTAATGTGTACCACTTTATATTTTTTCATAGTAGCTTTATTTTAATTTGTTATACATTTTTTTAATTTGTTTGGTAATAAATTTGATTTTTTTAATTATTCTACCATACATGATTGATTAATATTATAGAAATATCTTGAAGTTAAAGCTTTTTTATTTTTCATATAAAACAAATTTTTAATTTCTAATATAATAACTTAAAAAAATAAAAGTGTTCCCGAGTTAAACTTATTAATTAATATATTAAAGAAATGCACATAAAATTTCAAGTTTCTCTTAAAGGTTATAACTATTTTACTTAAAAGTTTCTTAGGGAAAAGAACTTACAAGATTTTATAATTTGTTAGCAAATAATTTACACTTGGGTAAGAGATACCAAATCAAAAGTAAATAAGTATACAAAAATCCAACTTTGCATTGTTTAATTTTCACATTGCTTCAAAATAAGCATATATGTGAGTAAGGCCTGTAATTATACATTTCTAAAAACTTACCAACAGGAAAAAAAAATAGGGAAAGAAAACATCCATATATTACAATTCTCTAACATCAACAATCCAAAAATTTCACTAAAGAAGTGCTTCTAGTACAGTGTAAAAACAATCACCCTATAAAAGTCAATTGATAATAATGTTGTCAAGCCTTTTGTATAGTACTTGAAAAGCAATGAGAATCAACAAATTCTTGTATTGTAACAAACTGGTATAATTTCAAATTTAGAAAAGGGGCAATTGTAGTTTTAACAAGGATTTTAAAAAAATTGGTTTATTGTTAACACGAAATAAAGATTGGCAGTTTTAACATTGGTAGATTTTTAAAATTAAAAAAAAAAAAGCAATTGCAGTTTTAACAATGGTTTTAAAAATCGATTTATCAATATTTGGCATATTTTAAAAATATTAAAAATAATGGTAGTTTTCAAACAAATTGGTTACTTAACCATAAAAAGATTTAACATGAATTAATATTAAAAAATATTTGATATTAGAAATTGGAAATTATTGATTGACTAATGCATTTTGGGCAAGACTTTACACTATCAAAAACTCAATTGCTTCAAACTTACACAAAACTTATGTGTCATTACCTTAGGAAATCAAAAGACTTCAATTCATAAATGTATCAATAAAACAATAATAGAGAATATGTACTCACGGATGTGCTAAAACAAATTTGGATCAAATGATGAATGGTGATTGATTCCACTAGTTGCAAGAGAAATTTGTCACCATCAATTAGAAACATCTCTATAAAATACAATTAAGAATAACAATTAAATTGACAACATTTTTCTAAATTATTTGATATTAGAAACTAGAAATTAGAGTAATTGTATTACAAAAATAAGAATTGATAAAATAGAAAATAATTTGGGGTAATGAGATACATGATTAGACAGAAAAGAAAAGAAGAAACATAATTAGCAAATTGAAAGATTTTTAAAATTCAAAAAATGGGAAATTTTAACCATGATTTTAAAAGATTGGTGTTTTTAAAAAATGGGTAGTTTTAAAATGTCAAAAAAATGGACAATTTTTTTGAAACATTGATTACTTGACCAGAAATAGATTTAACACAAATTAGATATTAAAAAAGATTAGTTACTTGCTTCTTTAACGAAGAATCACAAATTTGCATTCAAATTTTGCAACAAATACCAATAAATAAATAAAATTACTCTAGTAATTATAAGTGAAAAAAAAATTAAAATCAATATTTTTAGTAATACCATGAAACAATAACAAAAATTTTCATCTTCTTCTTTTCTTCCTTTGTCTTGCCTTTGCCTTTGCTCTTATGCTTTAGATTTTGCAAGTCAAATAGTATAGTTTGTACTATCATTTAACAAAGAAAAAAGGAGAAACACAAAGAAGGAGTTCAACCTGACACATTGTTGAGGGAAGTGAGTTGGCTACAAAGAGTAAATGGGAGTCTAATTATTGCTATAGATTATAGATAGAAGGGTCTAAATATATGCTGGGTATATAATTATGAGGAAAATCCACTCACCATAATTCTATGGTTCTTTTCTTTCTTGTTGTGTATAACGACCTAACTATTGCTACCAAACAACCATACTAATCAACTATTATCGTCATGTTAGGTAAATGAAATCATAACATATCAATGTAAAACATACCCAAGTTGAGAGATTCATCCATCTCTCCTATTTCCACACAATCTCATCTTTAGAACTGTCAACAACAACATACAAGGGGAATAATACTAGACCATAACAAAACAATAATCAAATATACATCACCGGGGGAGAGGGATACAAAAATTCACTCCTTATAGCTGGTCACACTATACAATCCCATCAAAAGAATGAAATTGAAAATACAACAAAAGAACAAAAGCTTGGCTCCTCAAGCCAAACGTCTCCAACATCGCAGCTCCCTCCTCAGCTTTGAGAAGTCAGGTCCACTGAGCATCGCCATCTGCTCCCACGCCATAAGACTATGATCATCACAGGCACACCAGCACAACAACAACAAGACATCCAATAACAACAAAACAAGGCAAGGGTAAGGTTACTAAAACAACAATATAGCATATACATTTTGAAGCCATTACAATTCTCAACATTTATACTCATACATATATACATATAGCATTCATCCATATGGCAAAAAGTTCTCAATCCAAAACTCTACATCACAACCAATTCGCCACCACTATGTCAATGCATGATGACACAACTCTCAAGAGATTCACAACATCTCAGGCAATCAACCAGGTCTTACCCCCTACAATGGCCTATCCAAGAACCATTCAGGGATTGCCAAAACTCTGATTCGTTGATAAGCTTAGTGATGTGTCGGGATAAGTGTATGTGGGTGGTGGCTCACCGAGACATAAGGCCTACACTGCCTTGGCCCCCTACGAAATCATCCATCCACTCATCCTCGAAGGCCCATCTTTAAGAACCCATGTCTTATCCAGGCACTAGGTTGGAGGCTTGTCTGAGCCACAACTCTTGTCAACCATCCAACTTACATGCCTGCCCACACAGCGACATGAGGCCCATCACAGCCTCAACCAATAACATATGCATAAAATGCATGTATCACAACACCTCAATCACATAACCACAACAATATCATTATACATATATGTGTAGTAACACAACAACAGCAACATAACACCACAGTGGGCCAGACCAGCACCACACGTGGTCCACAACCACTACTAACACCATGCAGGCCCATTCCAACCTCAAGCATAGTCAATAGGTAAGGCCCTATCCAAGCAGCGTATACCTCGTGAAAAATCTCACAACAATTCGTTCACAATTAGTGGAGGTCCTATCCAAGCAACCTGTCACTTTAGGGCCCTATCCAAGCAACCCACATCCCATGTGTAAAACCCAACCAACAACACTTACGACGAGTGGAGGTCCTATCTAAGCAACCTGCTACTCTTCCCACATTCTCAACCTTAAACTCACACTAGGAGTCCTTCTCAATCATGTTTCACACAATTACACTTTCAAAAATTGTTCAACAACAGAACACTGCATTCTCTTAGCAACCCATATGCTCGCTCAACGGATACCTTCATTACAGAGGTCCAACTTCCCCTACGAAGGCTTTTCGCTCAGCGACCATGAGTTTCGCTTAGCGACGATTGGAGTCGCTTAATGAATTTGTTCCAAGGACTTTCTTGAATTTCCTATCAACCATATTTTGTTCAGCGAACCACCTTTTCGCTCAACGACAAGCCACTCCAAAGAGCAGCCAGAATTTGCACACACTCCTCGCTTAGTTACTCAATTACAATAGAGAGTACCACTCTCTAGGGCTCTCAATTCCCTCAGCAAGCCCAACATTTGCTCAATGAATTACTCCCAGGCATTCTGGATACCTACACTCGCTCAGCGAGTCATAAACTCGCTCAGCGACCTCTTTTTGAAAATTTTCTAAATTTCTATGAACACTCGCTCAATGAACCACATTTCACTCAGCGAATCCCTCTTATACTACAGCCATTTTTACTACACAAGAACATTCGCTCAACGACGCAATGGATCATTCAGCGAATCCTCAACCCGACAGTTTCACTCCATTCCCAGTGGCATTCTTGCTCAGCGAGAGCCATAGTCGCTTAGCGACTATCAGACAGTAGTAACAGAACCCTCTTCAAGAAACCCTAGAAATCCAAACTTTCTACTCACTCTTACCTTAAATCGACTCTAGAAAGGTCGAATACAACCACACAACAACGTACTCAACACATTTAACAATCCATACAACATTTCAGTAGAAATCATCCACGTAAATAGCAAACCCATTTCCAACAATATTTCCACACAACTTAGCCAAATCAAACATTTCAGTCCAATCCACAATGATATAAGCATACAACTACATTCATACAACAAGCATTCAACTAATGTAAGCTTCCTTTACCTCTAGGAGCTCCAAATTTGAATTTTAGAGGAGAGGAAGATGAGAGAAAATGAACTCTTGAGCCAAAACTTCAAGAAATCTACTCTTCTCAACACAATGGAATGAAAATCAAAGCTTAAAATCTTGCTACACTCCAAATAGGTCTTGGGAGAGATTGAGAGAATGAGAGAGTTTGAGAGAAAGTGAGAGATGAGAGAATGGTAAAAGTGAGAAAGAAAAGGGTTTTTTTTTTTGGGGGGGGGTCTTAAAGCTCTCCTTGGCCTTGTAAAGGCTTCGGGCCCACTAAAGCCCATGGTTCATTTAACCATTCCCCACTACTCACAACTGGCCCAACTCAACTATATTTCTCTCAACAACCTATATAAATACTAACCATATACTCATTTGGCTCAAGAACAATATTTTTCCTCAGTTCCCAAAATTTAGGTAGGAAATTCTAAAACAGGCAACACAAAACAACACTCATACAATAACAACTAATTTATTTGTTTTAATCACCAAGATCCCATATTATATTTCCACTTTTAGTTATTAAACCACTCAATCAAACATTAAGAAAACCACGATGTTACATTGTATGCAAACAAAACGTAAACCATATGCACAACACCCAATGTATGCCACCTTAAAAGTAGAATCCATGATCACAAAATGTTGAAAATTTTGGAACAATACAAAAAAATAGAAATGAAGGAGAAAAAAAAAACCAAACTTATCCATGACTCAAATTGCCAAGATAGCAAATCAAATAGCACTAAATAAAATGCTTATAACAGTAAAAAGTAAATGCAAATTACAAAACTAATTTTAATTTAACTTGATAAATAAATCGAATAAAAAGAGAAGTTTTCCTAAAAGCTGATGTAAGAGTTTATTGATAAACATTCTGTTTAACATGATAAATACACCAAAAAAAAAAAAAACTTGCCTAAACAGTGGTTCATGTTATCGATGTGGGAGAAGAATGGAACAGGATGAAGAAGAGAAGAGAGGGTTTGAGAGTGAAAGAACGAGAAGTGAAATAGACATATTGTGTTAAGAGGTAACCGTACAAATTAAGTGGAATGGTTAGATTAATGGAATAGAAACTAACTTGTGTGAGGTAAAGGTGAAGAATAAAAGACTCTAAAAAAGTGCTTACAAAAAGAGGATTAATTATTATATGTGTAGTATTATTAAGGATATAATGGTCCAAAAAAGACTGGAGACCAAGTCAGGAGATATCCCTTTTATATATTATTATAGGTATAGATAATTAAGTTCTCGTGAATTTTTGGTTTTATTTTGATGTTGTTGATTAAAATATTTTTATTTTAATCTAATGTCTAGTATGCGCCTTCTAAGAAGCTTTCTGGAATAGAAAAAATATCCTAGACCAATTCCTACTACTCTGTAGTGACTAATTAGTTCTAATGTGTCATAAATACATTAATCAAGTCATTAACACTAAGATTAAGACTAATAAAGTTCTTTTACCAAATTTGGCTAAAGTTTGCTTTTCCATGATTTATGCCTTACACTTTACCATAAATAGCAAATATTTTTGAACACTTCTCCCCCTTAGAAGTTAGATAGTCATCCACCCTCTAAGCCATGAACTAAGGGATTCGATTTTAAAGCACTTTTACCATAAGTCTTTAACCATTGCCTAAAATCTTTTATACATGAGACATTAACTAACTTCTATTATCCATTTAAACCTAGGCAACCCTTTAGCTTTATTTTCTCCCCCACTTGGTGAAACATTACTCTCTTATTTTCTCTCAAATTCTCTTTTTCTTCCTTCAAGAAAAAATCAAGAACATCAAGTCCTATTGGGTTTTTGCCTTTGGAGACCCTATTTCTTCCATTTCTAAGACCAAGGGTAAAGTTTTCTTCAACTATTTTCATTCTCTCTTTTTCCTTTAACTCAAGCTATTTCTAACGTTTCTTTCTTCTTTATACTCCATGAAAACACCATTCCTTGATGCCTTTTGTTTTTGGTTCTCCATAGAAGAACCTTTAACGCTTCAAGAGCTCTTCATTTCCAACACCCAAAAGCTTCATGGTTTATGGAATCTTTAAGGGTAAGGGAGCTTATCGTCTTTTCTTCTCTTTTGCACCAATTAAATAGCTTAAAATGTGTGTAGTTACTATTTTATGGTTTGAATATGGTGTTTGATGTCTTTGGTGGGGGATTTTAGCTTAAAGTGGTGATGTTGATTCTTCGTGAAAACCCTTTTATGGAAGCTTAAGTTTTTGAGTTTGTTTTTATTCCTAGGCATGAAAATATGTGTTCTTATTCTTGGATATTAAGCGGCTATGTGGATACTTTTATATATGATTCAATAGAATTTTTATGATTTAAAAATAATTATTTGAAATATATGTATGTTGAATGGTGTTAGAAATTATCTTGGTGATGTTTTGAGATATGGATTGTGCCATGAATTTTTTAGCATAGTGGGCTGAAAATATTGTTGTTCTTGGTGCCTTGGGATTTGATTTTTTTTTTTTTCCATATATTGCTTTGATAAATTTTTGGGATTGGAAATTATTTGGAGCATAAAATACCTTAAAATACCTAAAATACACACGAAAAATTTAAATAAAATTTGGAGTGATGACTACTACACCATGGAGCTGGATATGGATGCTGGAATGCTGGAAAATTTGTGAGACTTGAATAAAGTTGGAGAAAGGGACCCATTTTTTAAGATTCAAGGCCAAACTTGTAGTTTGGAGTCTCAAAACACTAATTTTAATTAAGTAAAAATCTAAATAATGATTAAACATTGATATCTCACCTAATTATAGAGGATTAGAGGTGGTTTTATGATTTGAAAGTACTTAGAAAATTTATAATAAATTTTATTAAAAGATTGTTCTAAAAGTAAGGTAATCTAGGCTAGTTGACTTAAAATTTATAAATAAATTTTAAAAAAGGGTATTTCTATAATTTCATGCTTTGGAAATTATATTAATATTATTTCTGAGGTATTTTTCCTGGAAAATACATTTTTAGACTTAATTTAGTATTTTTAATAATTTTGAAAGTAAAACTAGTTAAATGAAACTATTATAGTAAAAAAAAAATTAAGGGAAAAATTGTCTTTTTATATGTAGAAGAATTTATTTTTGATTTAAAATTTATTTTAATACTATTTATCAAGAATTTCTTGAATTTCAATTTTTTAGAATTATTTGAATTAATTATGTTTATTCTAGTATTTATTAACTATTAGGGACTAAATTATAATTTCACTTGAATTTTTTTTTAAATTATGAATTTTTTTTTCTAGAGTTTATAAATATCAATATTAGTCTTTCATATAATTTTCAAATTAAAATAAAATTATTTGAATTAATTATATTTTTTAAAGATAAATGGATTTTGTGATTAAGGGTACTTTGTAATTTTGAGATTAATCAAATTTTAATATCTTAAAATATTATTTT
Organism: Spatholobus suberectus; assembly: GCA_004329165.1. Taxonomy (NCBI): domain Eukaryota; kingdom Viridiplantae; phylum Streptophyta; class Magnoliopsida; order Fabales; family Fabaceae; genus Spatholobus; species Spatholobus suberectus. The sequence continues at coordinate 36,776,282 of CM014732.1, forward strand.
AGAATTTCAAAATTTAACTTAGATTATTTAAGATTTGCAAGTGGAACATAATTAAATAGTCTTCCTAAGTCTTAATAACGTACGTTATTTACTAAAGCAAAAATAGTGAATGTTGAGTAAAAACTTTTGGCTAAAATTTATAAGGAATTTTCTAAGCGTTGTACCTTAATTATAAGGTGGTGAAGAGTGCTTAATACCCTGTGAAGGGCCATAGTAAGGTGGCAGGCATGGTGTTACTGTGTCTTAAACCACAAGAGGGTCTAAGCGACGATAATATCAAAAATTTGATGTTGAAATTGGATGAAATGGTGGGATCTTGCATACATGGCATAAGTATGAACAATTGTTATTATGAGTATGCACGTAAGTCTATTGACTAGTGCAACAAGTTTAGTGTAACCCATACTTAATTATTTACTTAAAATTGGTTATTATTTATCAATTGATTCAAATACGAGTAAAAATTTTTCGTTTAATTATGTTCATTTTTGCATACATCACTATAAAACAGAAGTGAAAAGGAATTTGAAAATGGAAGTAAAAGATAAAATAAACAAGTCTATTTAATATGCATCAATTACCACACATAGGTTCTGAGTACATCATCAAAGTTGAGTACATAGAAAATCAATGGGATACAATGAAATGGCCAAAACATATAACAAAAAGACACTACCTACCCCCACTAGTATACAACAAAAAAGTCCTATGTCAGAGCAGTGTCCTATAACATATCCCATCCCATATATATACAACCAAAAGTAGGTTCCTTAATCCTATAGATCCTCGTTCATCTAGGTAGTCTCTGAATCATCTAAAGCAGCATGAAGGGCGCAATACTTAGGCATTGTCACCATCTTTGGGTATTTGTCCACAAATAACATATATAAAAAAAAAAAAAGATAAAGGAGTAAAGTGATTTGTTCTCAAAATCACTTTTAGACAAATGGAAAGAAATCCTACCGTCAAACATGAGACAAAACACAGTTGACAATCATAAGAAAGGGAAACTAGGATTTTTATCTGAATTATTATAGTCTACCATTTATTCTGCACGATCCATACTTCCTCTTGATGAGCAATTCATCACATTGGAATCGGAAAGTGATTGAGAGTATATATACCTCTTTCTCACATCATCATCATGGTACAATCCTCATCATCATCGAGAAATCAAGCAATCTTTTAACCCTAGGACATCTTCGTCCACACAAATGTATACTCTGACCAATCCTAGAATGCTTGGTAATTGTCGAGGTTATCAAGCTAGGTCAAGTGAGTATCTCGACTCAAGGGTGCTGCTACCTTGGCCATTGAGAATTCGACCACTCGATACTGTATCCCAAGACTTCTACTAATGGGTCCCTATTCTTCATTCCATAGTGTACTAAACTATGTCTTCCCCTACAGGGTTTCATGCTAACTACATGTCCCTCGTAGCCTATTGCTCATCTAACTAATAGTTCATACTAATAGACTTATCTTTGAATAAAGGTTTCTCCAGTCTCAACAAGTTTGAGCATCAGTACTCTCATTTCTCAATGCTTTTACTTTACTATACAAAGACTTAGTCTCTATTCACATATCAATATAATAGTTTAGAGTCTATACATTTAACATGATTTATAATTTGAACAATTTAAATGTAGACTATTTAGAAAACATGTAATTAAATAACAAGGTAATCTTTGGGGGAAAAAATCGTAGTCTAAAAGAAATTGATAAAACATTCACTTATTAGATTTTATTTAGCTACTTTAAGTACCTAGTTTAAAGGCTAAGGTTACTTAGAAAAATTTCAAGGTTGGATATTTAATCTTATCAAAACCAAGTTGCTTAAGATGATTAATTAACAATTTTCAATTTTAAACTATAGGTCTTAGGTAATTAATAGAATTCCTTTTAGTATGATTAAAACATTGGTTAATCTCTTTAAAAAAAATACTTTAGATAAAATTTAGAAACTACTTTGTAGCCAACAAAAATTTAGTGAAAGAGGTTGAAAACTTTGTTTTAAATAGTAAGAAGAATTTTTTTCTTTATCTAGATTAGTGGCTCAGTTTGATTCTCTAGTTTGAATAGATAAAAAAAATTATAAAATGTAATCCATATCTATTGAAAATATAATTTTGTCTATTTTCTAAAACATCCAAGATCACATTGAACAAAAATCTACAAAAAAGTATACAAAAATAACAAGCCAGTAAGGTCAGACTGAACCACTAGATGGCTAGCAAACTATTTTTGAATTTTTCTTGGTCATCATAGAACATTTAGCATAAAATAAAATTTTTCCCAAAAATACATTGAATAAGATTTTCAAATTGACAAAGATATAGTGATTTTTGAAAGATGGCAGCTCCAAAAAATGTTTTTAACCAGAATCAGTGCATGACCAATAATTTCCAAAACTTGTGAAAATAGTAAACAACCATAAAAATAAGCATATCATACATCAATGGAGAGATTAAGAAGTCTAATTTTTAGTCATTCAAGTAGGTTCGCCAAATAACCAACCAAAAATTCTAGAATCTCATAAAGGCATACATTGCCAGTTTCACATTTTTAGACATCGAATCAACTTTCTACAGGCATAACTTTTTTATTTCTTAATTTTTTAGGTGATTCTTGCACCTATTATGAAGCACATTGATTCTAGTTTCATATAAAAAAAAGCACTCAAAAATAATAACTAAAAGTCAAGTTATAAGTAAAACAATCGTGAATGTTAGATCTTAAATTTTAAACAGTAATACAACCGCAATAACCACACATGTATAAGATTCAAGATTAAAATGACTAATGGGTTTTGGGGGAAAAAATCCACCCACCATCAATGTGAAAATGACAAAAACAAGAGAATCACCCCATTTCCCCATCACCTCTTTAGCTTGGTGAAGAAGATAAGAAAGAAATAGAGGTAGGAGGGTGCCTTGATGCTTCCTTGATGGAGGTTGATGGTGGAGCTTGGTGATGGAGAAAAATTGGAGATGGTGAGGAGGTGGGGAGGGTGACTCTCAGCCAGGACAGCAAAAGGGGAGCGAGATTTTGTGTGAAAAAAGTGGTCACCAAGCATTGGTATTTATAGAAGAGACTTATGTTAATGTGTCCACTTGGTGATGTCACTTAAGTGACATCACCTTGGATGATGTCATCCTTAATATACATGTGTTTATTATGTAATTTCAGTTTAGTCCTTGAATTTTGTCTTTGTTGGTTATGCTTGCAGAGCTTGTCTCTACTCCCTGATTCAATTTTATTAGTTAATCAACTATTATCGCTAAAACTTTAATAACTTACTTTTTTTAATCAAATTAATGAATTTTTACTTGAAACTAGGTAAACACATTATTCTAAGGTTAAAAATGATTTCTAAAATTTAAAATTATTTTTTTTTATATTTTTTGAATTTTAGTTAATTATTTTATTATTTTTAGGTTAAAAATTTATAATAAATTCATTTTAATTCAATAATTTCCAAAATATTTTTAAAATTATAAAATTAAGTTTTCCACCTAAAAATAAACTACGAATGAGGTTTTCACTATTTCTAGATGTCAAACCAATACTAGTTTAGCTTAGTAGTCACCTAAAGGCATTTTGGTCATTTTCACAGGAACTCAACATAATTTCCAAAATTATATTTTAATATATATAACATGTTTCCAAGATTGGAATGATATTTTACTATCATTTGAATCCTTTTTACATGTCAGCCCTTTTTATTGAGAAATCGAGACAAAAACGTCATTTTTTTTAATTTCTCTAGGCCCCAGCTCGAATTTTTTTTAAAAATCACGATTGACTAGTCCTTAAATTTCTAAACACAATGGTGGGATCAAAATTTTGAGATTCCTTCTCGATTTTTCAGAAGCAAATCCTCAAATAATGGAAAAACAATTATAAATTAAAGGTAGGGTTGTTACAATTAGCGGAGGCTAACTCGAGTAGGAGTGCCTTGAGAATAGGTAGTCGTACGATCCTATAGAAGATAGGGTAATTGTGAACCATGTGTTGTGGTGGCAACTACCCTTGTTTGCCTATCTTGATGATGCCCCTGGCCTACTACAAAATTAGTTATTGGTGTCACCTAAATGGTTTATGGCATGTGACCTTGTGGGTGGTGTTTATTATTGTACCATGTTTACATAACACACCTAAACTAGTACTTAGTTGTTAGGAATCTCCGTAAACTCGAGTCTATTACATACTTGACTAATAGCATATCACGTCATTTGTGTACACATATTGATTGTTGTTTTCCTATGGTGTAATGTGTCCTGATTAATGCGACATGTTCTATTTTAAGTGGCACATTCTGATTTATAAGATATATTTTAATTGATGATGATGAAATATTGTGAATAGACATGTTTTTGTTATACTGGTTATTGGAGCACATTCATTGTGTATGTACTTCTATGCTTAATTATGTACGCTTACCCTTTTTTGTGTGTTTGTTTATGTGTTTGACTGTTATGATTATAACAATTTGCAAGAGTGGATGTTTTGGATGTGCTTATGCCCCTCGATGGGAACTCCAAGTACGAGATCTCTAAGCTCTTTAATAAAAGGCATGAAGCATGGCAAATCTACCCTGTGGAAAAAGGATTCACTTGAAGATGTGTTTAGGTTAAAATGCTTTAGGATGGTGATCTAGTTAAGGTTAGTTTAGGGAATGAGTTTTGTCTTAGTATACATCATGTATTATTTTTGATTTGTGGATATATTATTTTGATATATATTGTATAACTTAATCCAAGAAAATTTAGTTTTTGCAATGTATTGTTGTAGGGTACATGATAGTATTTTATTCACTCATTTTGCTTGACCACTATTATAACTCATTACATATCTTCTGTTTCTTGTTTAAATTTGAACAAGCTATTTGATGTATGTTACTCTTTCACAAAGGCAAAAAATCTACTCATGTTTTTAATAAGGAAGTTTAATAAAGAAATTCTTTAAAATTGAATTATTCTATGTTTACACTAGTTAGTTTTCATGTAGCGACAATAGATCGTTACTAATATATTTAATGGGTATGGTATTATAATACTTATATCTGTAAATTTTGCCAGATGATTACCTTGGCTCAAATCTATACTCATTAAATGGATTAAAAATCCACCCATTATGGGTAAATTTGTAGATACTTATTGAGTTTGAGTTTTATTGCCACGAGACAGAGAGAGGGAGAAAGAAAGAAAGAGAAAGAGAGAGAATGTCAAAATAGATTATAACTATTGAGTAAATTGAGCTCATCCCAACTCACAGGGAGTGGATTTAGTGACCTTTTGGAGGAAAAGTCACCATAACTTTATCTATTTTAGGCCATTAGATCAATCTCACACCTTAGATTTTGCAACCTGTCCTAGAAGATTTTTTTTAATAATAGAATAGTTGATTCATTTATGTTAGATGAAAGCTAGTATCAAATGTAAGACTTTCAACGTCCCTCGTACCATCTCTACTGCCATCATCAAAGTTATCATCATGTAGGGCATTTTTTAGCTCCATCAGTTGTTGTCGTGTAGGGTGTTTCTATTGGCACTAGTATTCTATACTTGGTTTATGTAAAAGTTCAACTCTCTTGCTAAACTTTCCTTTCTCCACTTCTTTAACTCTACTTGTTGTTGGCATTGGTTCTTTTTTTGACTGTTAAGTTAATAGGGTAGAAGAAAAGAAAGAAAATGCATTAGGTGCGATTGGGAAGTAAACATAAGGATGCTTATGTTTTGGGGTACTAGATGGATAGGGTGGTCTATGAGGAGGTCGTGCACTAGTATAATGTTGTAGATGGAGTTAACCGGCAACTGCTGTGGCTAGGTACCATGATGTTAAAATCCCACAAACATGCTTTTAAATATACCATATCGATAAAGAGAACAAAAGAATCAAGTTCAAAGTAAGAGCACATAAATGGAATCTATGATCACAGAAACTCCTGCAATGGAGGAGGATTTGAGCATGCAATTAAACTTCACCTATTATATATATATATATATATATATATATATATATATATATATATATATTCTCCTATTATTTTCTTATATATAATTTAGGTTTAAACATGTTTTTGGTCTTTATAATATATCTCTTTTTTTGTTTGGTCCTTTTATTTTTTTTAAATGGTCCTTATAATTTTTTTTATATTTTGGTCCTTGTTATTTGTTTTAGTCCTTGTAATATATCTATTTTTTTTATTATAGTCCCTATGATATTTTGATCATTTTGAGTTAGTCCCTTTGAAAAAAATAGTAGAGACTAAAAGCAATTATTCACGTATTACAAGACAAAAACAAAAAAAAAGTATTTTATAAGGACTAAAACAAAATATCAAGGACAAAAAAAAATTACAAGGACCATTTAAAAAAAATTATAAAGACCAAAAATGAAAAAATGATATATTACGGGGACCAAAAATACCTTTCAGCCTATCATTTATTGTATAAATGACATTACACTCAAATCATTTTTATCATGCCACAAGGCTTGGTTTTCCTTATACATGGCATGGCATATGCCACTATCGCAATCAAATGACAACAGGGAAAAATATAAATGAAAAAAACTAACATAAATGTAATATTTTTTCGTCAAAAAGTAAAATTGGAGGTATATAAAACAAGCATACAATTTCTCATTCTCTTTTGGTTTTGATTTTCTCTCATTCTTTTTGCTATGACGAGAAAGAAGGAGTGAGTTGTGAAATGTTTTGATTCACTTTAAGGGACTGCGAGTGAGGAGGAGGAGAACAATAAGAAATTGTGCTCACACTTATTGTGTCTAGTATTTTTTTATTTTGCTTAATTTTTTCCTCTTATAATTTGTTTATTTACTTCTCTCATTGCTTTGGTTGGAAGCATAAAAAGACATCTTTAGATGTTAATTGTAAGCCTACAGTTAGTATGTAATTTAATAATGTAGAGGCAGCTTGGCATTTTTGGCTCAAATATAGTGCACACACTAGTTTTGGAGTTAGAATATGATACAAGAACAAAAGAAAAGAATATGGTGTTATTAGTTCATGTAGGTTTGTTTGTTGTAAGGAAGGGGTGCGACTAACAAACAAGAAAGGTGCTTTGGTTAGCAATCATAGAGTTGAGACTAGAATTGATTGCAAAAGAAAGAATTTCATGTATATTAAAGAATGAAAAGCTTGTCATCCATGAGTTTGTACATGAGGATAACCACCCTCTACAACTTCTAGAGACAGCACACATGCTTGCGTCACACAGAAAAATAAGTGAAGTCCAAGCATATAAGATTGATCTAGAGAATGACTTTGGATTAAAGCAAAAGTTAGAATTTCAACTTATGAGCACACATGCTAGGCATAGAGCTAATCTTGGATATATACAGTTGGATGTAAAAAATTGCCACAATGTAAGAAGACAAAAAAGCATGGTGTATTTTGCAATATTTTCAAGGATAATTGTTCGAGAATTGTCTTTCTTCCATGCATAATAGATGGACATGGATGAACAAATCACAAATATATTTTGGGCTTATGCAAATATGGTATTGGATTATGGGTATCTTGGTGATGTTATTTCATTGGATACTACATATTGCACCAATCGTGAAAATAGACCACTTGCTTTGTTTTCTGGTTCAACCATTATAGGGGTGCGATCATTTTCGGAGCAACATTGTTGTATGACGAAATAATTGAATCATCTAAATGGTTGTTTGAGACATTCTTATAGGCACACAACTAGAAAAAACCTCAAACTATCTTTACTAATCAAGACTAGGCAATGGCTAAGCACTTGCTAAGGGGATGCCTGAGACTTGACATAGTTATGTACTTGGCACTTGTTGCAAAATGGAATTAAACACCTTGGCAACTTGATGAAGGGAGGATGTTATTATTTAACATATTTCAAGAAATGCATGAATATTTTTGGTTTCTTCCAATTTTGCAGTCTTCTAGAACTTCCCTATTAATTCTGGATGAATATTTTTGGCTCCATCAAAGTACTTGTCAATGCCACAACTTTTTAGATTTGTCTGACGTTAACTCCCATGCTACCTTAGCTTCTAGGTCAAACTTGTATTCGATGTACACAATGGCCTTATTAGCATTAATAGGCTCATCTTCAGCTTGGAGGAGGCTCATGAATATCTTAGGGACAACTTGTCTTGTGAGCACCATGTTTGAGTGAGGGTTAAGGTTTTGGTTTAAGCAAGGATTTTTTGTGAAGGTGAGAGAGAAAGAGAGGAGTTTCTTTTTCTAAGAAAGTGTTTTGGTAAAGAAGGAATGAGAGGGGTTTTTGAGATATATACATATATGAAAAGCTTTTAGAAATCATACTTAAGAAAAATCTCTTTTTGAAGTTTTGAAAACATAACCAATAAATATCTAGTAACTCAGTGTGGGAGAGATAAAACAAATAATAATCATTGTGACAGTTATTATTTGCTTTATCATAAAAGTGATCAGAAACGTGTACATATTACAAAAAGTATGAATGTAGTGAGTATATGGACAAATAGAACATGTGCATTGAACGCTTATGCATTGGACGTTACACATTTTACTTTGGACGCTTCCACATCCACACCAAACATTTAATCCTTTATAAATTCCGTACTAAGATGTCCTTGAATATAAATGAGTTTATCTTCAAGAAAGGGATCTATAAATATATTAGCTAGTTGATTTTCAATACTAATGAACTAAATATTAATGATCCCTTTATGAACATAATCTCTAATAAAATGAAGTTTGATTTCTATATGTTTAGCTCTAGAGTGCAAGATAGGATTCTCGCCAAGATTAATAACAGTAGTATTATCACAATGCATATGAATTTTACTTTCATAAATATGATAGTCCTCAAGTTGATGTTTGATCCAAAGTAATTGAGAGTAATAACTTGCTGCTAAAATATATTCTACCTTTGCACTAAAAAGTGCAATTGTGATTTGTCTTTTGTTGATCCATGAAACAAGATTGGCTCTAATGAAGTGACATCTTCCACTAGTGCTTTTTCTTTCAATTCTATCTCCAGCATAATTAGCATCACAGTAGCCAACTAATTTGTATTTTTTGATTTCTTAAAACACAAACCTAGATTAGTAGTACCTTTCAAATATCTAAAGATTCTTTAATAGCAGTAAGATGTATTCCTCTTGGATCAGATTGAAATCTAGCACACAGACAGACACTAAACATAATATCAGGTCTAGAAGCAATTAGGTATAAGAGAGATTCAATCATACCTTTGTAGACAATTTGGTCTACCTTTTTATTTGTATCGTCCAATTCAAGAATTGAAGTTGGATGCATAAGTGTGCTTATGATTTTAGCTTCATCAAACTTGAATTTCTTTAAAAGTTCCTTAGCATGCTTTGTTTGATGTATATAGATACCACCTACTATTTAATTGATTTGAAGTCCTAAGAAGAACTTAAATTCTCCCATCATGCTTATCTCGAATTCTTTTTGCATAAGCTTTGAGAATTATTCACAGAAAGCTTCATCAATATGATATCGTTCCACATAAATTTGAGCAACAATAAAATGTGAGTTATTATTTTTGTGAAATAAAGTAGTGTCTACCTTTCGTGGTGTAAAACCATTTTCAAAAAAAAAAAAAACTTAGTCTTTCATACCAAGCAGGTGGTGCTTGCTTAAGACCATATAAAGCCTTTTTAAATTTAAAAATATATTTTAGAAAGGCATTATTCTCAAAACCAGGAAATTGTTTCACATAAATTTCCTCATTTATTATACCATTCAAGAATGCACTTTTTACATCCATTTGATAAAGTCTCATATCATTTTAAGCTGCAAAAGAAAGTGTAATGGGAATGACTTCTATTATAGCAACAGGGGCAAAAAGTTTCAATAGAATCTATACCTTCTTATTGTGAGTAACCTTTAGCTACAAGTCTAGCTTTGTTTCTCACAACCTTACCATTTTCGTCAAGCTTATTTTTGAAGACCTATTTAGTTCCAATGACAGACTTCTCTTCAGGTAGAGGTATAGGCTTCTATACATCATTCTTCTGGAATTAATCTAGCTATTCTTGCATGGCATTAATCAAATCATTGTTTAAAAGAGCTTCATCAATTGTCTTTGGTTCCACCTTTGACAACAGTGCTATATAAGCTTGATTTCTAAAAGCTGACCTTGTTCTAATTCTATCATAAGCATCTCTAATGATTTGATCTTTTGGATGGTAAGTTTTCATTTGCTAGTTGAGTCCAATAGGCTCATTTTGCTCAAATCTTGACTCCTCTTCCACTGGTTGAGGATTGGACTCTTCTTTTATGAGTAAAGCTTTTATTTAACATGGTTATGGCCATTTTTTGCAATGACCTCTTCTTCCTCTTAATAACACCATTCTATTGAGGTGTTTATGTTGTTGAGAAGTTATGAAGTATACCATTTTCTTCACAAGACTTTTGAAAACTTTCATTTTCAAACTCTTCCCCATGGTCACTTCTGATAGAAGTTATGCAAAAACCTTTTTAATTTTGAACACATTTACAGAATATAGAAAATATCTTAAAAGACTCATCCTTATTGGCTAGGGACATGACCCATGTCCATCTAGTATAATCATCAACTATGACCAATCCATAGTGTTTTCCACTAACTGATTCAGTTCTAGTAGGACCAAACAAATCCAAGTGGTCTAGAAGTGGAAACATTATTTTTTGAATCAAAAGAACTTTTAACTTGTTTTCTTTTCTAACATGCTTCATATGAAGAATCAAATTTGTACACAAGATTTGGTAAGCCTCTCACGAGGTGATGCTTGTTCAGCTTTAAGATTAATCTCAAGCTTGCATGACCAAGCTTCTTATACCAGATCCAATGATCTCTTTCAACAAAGACAAGGCATGTTACTTTTTGATTTGATTGATCTCCCAAGTTGATTTTGTAAAGGTGATTTTGTCTTTTAACCAAAAATAGAATGGATCCATTAAGGTTTTTGACTATACATTCACCTTTGTTAAAGAAGACATTGTATCCACTATCACACAATTGACTTATGCCAAGCAAATTATGTCTAAGACCTTTAACAAACAAGACATTATCAATAGAAAGGAAAGGATCTTTACCAATTTTACCTATCTAAGTTCTCTTCCCTTTTTGGATACCTCCAAAGATAACCAGCCACCAGCTTTAGGTTTGAGGTCTTAGAACATAGACCTTTCTCCTATCATGTGTTGTGAGCACCCACTATTTAGATACCCTGCTTAGGGTGTCCTTTCTATTGTCAAACACATCTGTAATAGGAATAATTATACTTTTAGGTACCCAAATGGACTTGGGTCCTTTATGGTTACTTTTGAAGGCTTTGGACAGCTTCTTTTTGTCAGGTTTATGTATACAATTGGACGATCTATGTCCTTCCTTACCATAGATACCACAAGAAAAAGATCCTTTAGAACTTTTCTTCTCACTATAGCCAATACCAAATTTGTCAGTTATTTTCCTTTTGAGTTTCAATATCTTTTTAACATTTTCAATACCATTGACAAATTTGGATAGACTCTCCTTAAGACCAACAATTTCTTTTTAAAGTTCTTCAACTTCTTCTGAATTTGTTGCCTTATTAAGGTCTTTGAACATCTCAGCTTTTATCCTTTCATTTTGTTTATTGAGTACTTCATTTTCCTTTTTCAAACTTTCATAATCTTTAAGTAATTTTAAAACTTTCTTTTTAGTTCCTTGTACCTAGTAGATAAAATAGAGGAGTTTGATAAAAGTTCATTATAAGCTTCTTAAAAATCAAAATGGTTTTGATAATTTACCTCATCTTCTTGTTTTGTTTCTGAAGCTGTATCTGCCATAAGACATATCTTGGCCTCTTCTTCACCTTCTTCTAGAAGATGACAAATCTGTGTCTTCCCAAGTAGCGACAATACCTTTCTTCTTTTTCTTTATGAAATTTTTTTTTCTCCTTTTTCCAAAGTTGGGCATTTTGACTTGAAATGTCTTGGCTTTTTGCACTCGTAGCACACCCTTAGACTCGTGTCTTTGTTAACCTTGGACATCTTCTTAAAGTTTTTCCACCTAATTCCTCCTTTCTTCCTCCACATTAAATTGATCTTTCAATAGATGAACGAAAGCTCATTTTCATCAAAACCATCTCCTTCAAACTCGTCCATTTCTTTTGATGACTCTTCTACTTTTAGAGCTTTAGATGATGACCCTCTTTGTGCCTTGAGGGATATAGACTTTCCTTTTTTGTGTCCTTCTCCTTTTTCTTCTTTAAGTTCTATCTCATGAACTTTAAGAATCCTGAGAAGCTTTTCTAGAGGCAAAGCCTTCAAATCTTTGGACGCTCTTATGGTTGTAACCTACAGTCTCCACTATCTAGGCAAACTTTGAAGATTTTTGGTTATATGATCTTGATTATCATAAGTTTTGCCTAGAGATCTTAGGTTATTGATAATAACTTGAAATCGTCCAAACAATTGATCAATTGACTCATGTTTGAGAATTTTAAATAGTTCATATTGATGCACAAGCATGCTAATTTTAGAGTCTTCAACTTGAGATATACCTTCATGAGCAAGAGCTAAAGTATCCCAAATTTCTTTAGCAGTTTTACAACTATGCACTTTTTCATACATAAATTTAGTTATAGCACACATAAAAAAAAAATTTAGTTTTAGCTTTTAGCTAATACCTAACCTATTGGTTTTCATCCCATATTGCTTTGGGTAAGTTTGTTCCTTTCTTAGCCTATGGAATGAAGTTGCCATTTTCTACAACATCCCACATATCCATGTGCTATGCATGAAAGAAAATGATCATCCTTTGCTTCCAGTAGTCATAATTATCTTCATTGAAGAGTGGAGGTATGTTCATAGCGTGACCTTCATTTTCCATTGCTTTTGCTAGATCTACTTATGCAATGTTAGATGCTCAACCCCTAGAGGTTGAGGTCTGATACCAACTGAAATAAAATAGGTCAACACATAAGAAGGGGTTTGAATTGTGTGTTGATATCTTTGAAAACCTTTTTGCAAATACAGGTATTAGTTTGAAATAGAAACATTTGAAAACAAGTTCAATAAAATGTGTGGACTTTATGTAAAAGATAAAGGATAAGAAGCAAGAGCACAAAAGATTTATACTAGTTCACTCTATAACTTAGAGCTACATCTAGTCCCTTCAATCCTAAAGGTATTCCACTAACTTTACCAAGGTACAACCAAGTATTTTTACTGCCTCTCCAGGCTTACAACAACTAGTAATCTACACCAAAGATTACTAATAACCAAACTATTCTTTTTCACTAAGCCTTTCTAAGCTCTCAACAGATCAAGATGATCTTAAGGTATACACTACAAGCTACTCATAGAGCGAGGATATGAAAATTAAATATAGCGAAATAACTTTGATACAAAGCTTGTGACAGTGTAAAGATCGTCCAATGGAATAGTAAGCAAAGCTTGTATATTGTTCTCTCGTATTCGTTCTCTTTTCTTCTGTGAAGGTCTTTTTTATATAGGTTTTGAGAAAATAACTGTTTAAGGAGAGAGTGGGCAACATTCTAAGGTGCAACTCCAAGAATGTGCTTGTATAATCTTTCTTTAGTAGACAAGGTTTGTCTTTTTGTGTGTAGGGGAGAAAAAAAGGTGTCAAATTGTACACTACTGCATAACAGCTAAAGCAACTTTTTCATTGCATGAAATTCTTCTCATAATCCTTTTGTGAAGACGTGTTTGTCCTGTCTATAAGGATAAGAAGGAAAACACAACAAATATTCTTTGGTGACATGCAATATGAATATGCTATAAGGGATAAGTCAACACAAGGAATGTTCGTGTTATGTCATTTCAAACTTAGTCAATTATTGAAAAATGTTTTGTACTAAGTTTCTTTTTAGTGCGAAAGATATAGACGATAACATGCGTTGGACGTTTTTATGTAAAGATCTTTTGGATACTTTGTAATAAAACATGTTGGATGCTTGTTCAAAAACCATGTTATTTTGAAAGCTATTTGGAATGTGCTTTTAAAAACAAGCTCACTTTTAAAAATGTAACATCTTGTTTTTCCTAATGTATGATTAAGTGTTTTAATAACTAAAAAGTGAAAATTTGATATATAATCTAGGTGATTAAAAGAAATAAATGAATTGTTGTTATGTATGGTATGTATGTTGTATGTTGTGATGGTTTGGTGTGTTTGTTTGAAATTTGGGTTCGAATTTAGGAAACTTGAAATAGGTGCTTGAGCCAATGTGGGCATGCTATGAGTGTGATGTTGGGTTTTGAGAGAAAAATAGTTGAGTTAGACCAGTTTTAAGATAAGGGAAGTGGCTTGGTAAGGTTTAGGCTTCAGCTGGCCAAAAGTTCGTGCGAGAGTTCCGGGAGAGGTCGAGTATATAAGGAAGGAAGGGGGTTTATCCTTCATTCTCCCATTCCCATTCTCTCAAAACTTTCTCTCTCATCTCTTCTCTCTCAATCTCTCTCTAGAATCTCTTAAGTAAGCAAGGGTATTAGAAGATTTTGGGCTCGGCTTAGTGATTGTGGTAAGAGAAAGAATCAATCTGTGAAAGATTTTGGCTCAAGAACTCCAGATTCTCAAAGAACCTAAATTCAAATTCAGAGACTTTTAGAGGTAAGAAAGCTTACAAATTGATTGTTTTGTGTTAATAACTGTTGGTAGTGCTTATTTCTTGCCTTATGATCGGTTGAATCTTTGTGGATGTTGCTATTTTGTTGGTTTTGGATGAAATTGGGTTTTGGGGGAGAAAATGTTGAAATTGAATGAGAAATTGATGAATATATGATGAAATGTTGGATTGATGATATGATTTAATATGTATGAACTTGGTTGAGGTGGATTGAGGTGGTTGGAACATTATTAATTCGAAAATTTGTGGTATTGGATTGAAAATTTTGAGTTTCTCTTTGAAAAATTGCAGGTTTTTCTCAAAAATCCTCGTAGATAATCGATTATAGCATCTGATAATCGATTTTCTAAAAGTTTTAAAAAAGCTATCTTGCAAATGCTTCAGAATAATCGATTAGCCTCGATATGATTATGCACTGTTCTAGAAAACTGTTTTCGTGACTTGATTTCGAAATAATCGATTATCCAGTAGGACAATTAATTATCTACTATTCACAAAAAAAAGATATTTTAAAGTTTCATCTCAAAATGTGAAATTTTATGATTTTCAAGATTTGCTAATCTTCTAAATGGTTTTCAAAGAAGGTTTCGTTTTCAAACTTTAGTTGATTTTTGGATTTGGTTGTAAAGTGGAAGATTGCTTAGATAGGACCTTCACTTGTGGTGTATGACATTATTGTGTGAGGTTTCTTATAAGGTAGGCTGCTTGGATAGGGCCTGACCTGTTAACTATGTTTGAGGCTGGAATGAGTCTACATGGTGTTAATAATAGTTGTTGGACCACAAGTGGTGCTGAGTAGACCACGTGGTGTTGTGTTGATACACAGTTATGATATGATGATTGTTTAGTAGAGTTGATTATTATGGTGATACATGCATACAGTGCATCTGTTGTTGGCTGAGGTAGTATAGGCCTTATGTCGTATGCGAGTAGGCATGGAAGTTGGGGTGAACGGAGCTGCGGCTCAGACAAGCCTCCAACCTAGTGCCTGGATGAGAAGTAGAGGTTTGAAATATGGGCTTAGGGATAAGTGGATGGGTAATCCCGCAGTGGGGCCAAGGTAAGTGCAAGGCCTTGTGTCGCGGTATACCACTACCCACATTAACTTATCCTGACAACCATAAGCTTATCCAACTGATCAGAGTTTTGGCAATCCCTAAATGGTGTATGGCCACTGGTAGGAGATAAGACATGGCTAATCACCTGAAATGTAGAAATCTCTCTCAAGTCGTGTCATTCATACATTAACATGTGAGGTTGACAGCATAGTATAGTGATGTTGTGCATAATATACTGTAATGTATGTAGACCCAGTTATTTGATGATTTGGTTTCCATATTGATGTGAATAATGATTTTGATTATGTTGGATTGAACATTATATTTTGACATTTGTTCTGTAAGCTTACCCTTGCCTTGCATTGTTGTTGATGAATGTCTGGTTGCTGTTGTTGTGTTGCTGTGACTGTGATGATCACGTCATCTTGGCGTGGGAGCAGAGGGAGGGACATCTACAGATCCAACGTCTAAGAGCTGATGGAGGAGGTCTCAGGTGGAGACTTTTGGTTGTCCTTTTTGGGTGGAGCTTTTTAAAAGCTCTTTTTGTTTCTTCTTGGATGTGTTGTTTTGTATTATATTTTGTTGATGGGATTGTATAGAGTGACCAGCTATAGGGGGTGAGTTTTGTATCCCTCTTTCCTTGGTGACGTATATTTTGATAGTGTTATTATGGGCTGGTGTTATCCCATTTGTTGTTATGTATATATGATGATTTGAGTTGAATAGATATACATGTATGATACTAGGAGAGATAAGTGGATCTCTTAGTTTATGTGGGTGATTTATATACAAATATGTTGTGATCTAATTTCTTATTCACCATATATGTGGATAAGGTGTATTTTAGCAAGGTTGTTTGTAGTACTGTGGCGACAAAGGGTCGTTACAAAAAATGCGTGATTATTAAGTATAAAACTTGTTTTATGTTTAATCATAAAATTTTAATAACCTTTGTTATTATCAAAACATTTTTAGGGGTTGGATGCTTCATACGTCTTTGGTTCCAACAAAATAGGTTGGTAAAAATGTCAAAATGGAGCATAATAAGTTTACAAGGAAAGTATCGCAAAAGGGTATAAGAAAATAACCTCCTTTAAGGCTTGAACATTTCAAACCTAAAACAAAAGAAATAACTAAAGGCCACATTGTTGCATTCTTAAGTTTGATGAGCCAATGATAGCCTAAAATAGAAATATACTCATTAAAGGTTCTATCATTCCCAATCTAATTGTCTTCCAACATTTTATGCATGGGCATTAGGATAATTTAATTAATACTTTAATTTGTAGAGGGAAGTGAGTTGCTAGTCTATCACAATGCCAAACTCTTGCTTCTCACACATCTTTAATTTTCAAAAATGACTTAAAGATATGGACAAAGTCAATCGCATTGCAACTAAGCTAGTCTTTTATGTACCAAAAGGATAATGAACCTAAAACTAATCACATCCTAAAACAATATCAAAGCTCCTTCAAGTTCTTGGAGACACTATGCTAAACATTAAGGAATGGGTTGATGTAGCTAAGTTGAAAGTAGGATTATACTATAGGTATTTATGGGACACTATCTTGACCCACATATAGTCTTTTTTGCAAACTAACTTCTACACTAACTTAACTAATAGAGCAATTTTGGAGCTCCTCACATCACATGTGCCTAAGCCATTAACCTTATTCAATGATGTCACTATATTCCAAACGACTAGGTTAGAACTATGCTTGTAATCATTTTTATCCCTATGTAAGGTACATATTAACAAATCAACCTTATCACAAACACTATAATGGAACCAGATAGCTGGCATTTAGTAAACTAGGATTGAAAAATTGACTATGAGGATCTAGATCTCCAAGCAACCAATCTAGGTTGAATTTTCCCTAAAAAAAAAAGACCAATCAAATCTTTTTTGACTTGACATTTGAGTGAAATATTTTCTTCTCCTTGACACTATAAAAGAGCACATAGCACTTAATTTATCCAATTTCATTTTAAGCCTAGATTCCTTACAAGTTCTGTAAGGTATCAATGACTAAATGAATATAAGATTAAAGGCCTTATAAATAATAACATATTATACAGAAAACAAAACAAATGGGATATACCTAGTGCACTTCATGCAAAATGAATAAGGACCCATTATCCCTTATTATTATTTTTGTTGAATAGTAAGTGCTAATTTTTTTGTACAAAGTACAAAATAATATTGTCACATGGGATCCCTGATTCAAGTCTTTTAGTTGGACAAAATTATCACACTCAATTCCTTTCCAAAACATTGAAAAATATTGAGTGTGTAATCTTCTCAAGCAACCAAAACTCTAGTAAGGTTGCTTCCAAGAAATCCCAATTTACTCCATCATAAGTTTTCTCCAAGTCATAATCCTTTTGTTTTCATCCTAGTCTTAAGCAAGTAATGGATCACTTCTTGAGCTAGGATTATATCATCTATAATATCCTATCCAAGGATCAAGCTACTGTATAAGAAGACAATGTACTAGTTTAGGAAGAGTTAAAGTATGCTTATTATTAGGAACCAATGCATGACAAGTGTATCAGTCGTACAAGTAATAAATTATTAAGAACATATGTCGTTCCCATAAAAATTGTTGTAATGTCTAATTCTAACAATTTGCTACTATTTGAATGAACGTGGTATATAGGAAATATGATCGACTATGAACAAAATTATAAACTAAGCTATTGATTATCTACTAACTATCTAATTATTTACAATTTTCAGTTTTTAATGTGAAAAGTAGATTATGAAGATGGTTAGGGTTCAAATTCTCCATGGTCCTTCTCTTACAATCTTATCCTATCCAACACATGATCATTACAGAGTATTGAATTTCAAATTAAGTAAAATAAGCTAAGTCCAATTTCTTGGCTTAAAGCCCTTTTAATTAACCTCAATATTCCAATTACTTAGAAACAAAAGATTAAATTAAGCATTAAGTTTAGAAATCCACGTGAACATTTACATCAAGAAATTTTATGTCTAGACTTTTCTTAATACAAGGTAATCCATCTCAGTTCTAGTTACATTTACAAGATTTCTCATGATAAACACAATTTGAAATCATCCAAACTAATGACCAATCAATATAATGCATTAAGCAAAGGAAGATTACTCAAACTCACAAATAAAACTTGTATTACATAAAAAGGATTCAATTACAGAGGATTCTCATGGAGTTCATCTACCCCTAAAGTAAGGAAATCTAGCAAATCATGGAGAAAAACAAAGTAATAAAGAAAGAGATTAAAATAGAAGCAGATAACTACATTGAGTCTTCAAGAATCCTTTCTTTAGGCTTGAATCTTTAATAAATGGAAGTTTGAATAGGTTTTTCAAAGCAAGAGATATCTCTTTTTCTCATGGCCTTAATCTCAACTTTTTATAGAACCCAAAATCGCACCCAACACTCTAGCGCTTACTATAATGCTAGAATTTTTTCTTGCCAGCACTTAACTGTTAGGCTCATGTATTAGATCTGGATAGCAACATTTTAAGCGTGGCAACAACATTCCTAGCATTAATGAAAGATGTGCTCCTGCGATTATCAATGCTTAAAAATGAGTTTTTCCTTTTCTTGGTTCTTTTAGCATTAGCGAGACAAGTGCTCCCTGCATTGTACTGCTTGGTTCTACGTTTTCTTCATATTCCAGCACTAAAAGCGGGGACTTAAGAACCTAGGGTGTTCGATGAAGTTGTAGCACAAAGTGTTGCTTTAAGCGTTTTAAGCATTGAGGCCAAAATTCTAAATTTTGCTTTTTATTTGCAAAAAATAACTAAAATTAATATTTACATGAATCAAGGTGATAAACAAATTTATACCAATTCCTATCAAATTTCCTAAGGTTTTAATGTTTATTTTACCTTTTATTTTAATTTTCTTGCTAAAAATATGCACATAAACTCATCAAATATGATTTTATTACTTACTAACACTTCATTAATGACATTATATGCCATGTTGCATAAGCTAATTGAAAGAAAAAAAAATAATCTTCAAGTGCACTAGTTTCGTAAGGATCAAGATGGCCAATGTATCCTCCCAAGTAACTTGAACACAAAGACTTTGAAGTT
Source organism: Spatholobus suberectus (assembly GCA_004329165.1). Taxonomy (NCBI): domain Eukaryota; kingdom Viridiplantae; phylum Streptophyta; class Magnoliopsida; order Fabales; family Fabaceae; genus Spatholobus; species Spatholobus suberectus. The sequence continues at coordinate 36,796,052 of CM014732.1, forward strand.
GCTTAGATGTAATAAGGAAGTGTGATTAAGTTGTTCAGGTTAGTTTGCACCTATAGAAAGGCTTCCTAGAAAAAACACAAGGCTAAATTTCAAAGTTTTTGGCTCATTTCACTAAGTTCCATCAACCAACTCCAGTCTAAGAATTTGTTTGATGATTTCTTGGGTAAGAAAAATTGTATTATAATCTTCTAGTTAATTTGACCTATCTTTCTCTTGGTTTCTAGTATCATAAGAGCTCCTTTTGCTTCAAAGCTAAAGTGTCTTTGTTATTCAGTTCATCTTTAATTATTCAAGGTCATTAGAATCCCAATCTTTCAAGGCTTATTGAATAACACATAACATTGCTTTAATCTTTTCCTCTACTAAAAGTATTGCCAAAGCGCTACTTATTGAAGAAAGTGGGAGCTTCTCAAATCTTTAACAAACCTAGGGATACCCCGTAAACTCCTTCCTCTTAAGGTTCTTGATAGATCAATTTTGAGGTATATATTTGTGATTTATGCTTGGTCTAATTAATTTCTATTTGTGTTTAATATTGATGTGTTGGTTGAGTTTTGGATTAGCAGGCTTCAATGGGCTTAATTACTAATCATTGTTGATTTTCAAATTTTCTCTAATTTTGACCTTGCTATCTTCCACAAGGCATATCTAGAGCTATAGAGGTCGAAATTTGATGTTCTAGGTGTCTCTGGAAAGATAAAACAAAGAGCTACAATTTCATGTAACATGAGCTTTAGCTAATTTTGATGGATTCAAGGAGAAAAGGGGCCATAAAGTTGAAGACGTTGTATTCGATGGTAGCCTGACATAGGCATAGTATTTTGAGAATGTCTTGAGTTGTAAAGGTCAAATCAACGAGAAATTGGCGCCTAATTTCAAGGACAAAATTGTGTACAAATTTTCTGAAGACACTAAGGTCAAATTTGGCCATCTGAAGGGCCAAATAAATGAAGGATAGTAGCTGTGTGATATGGAGATAATAGATCTCATTAGGATATGTTTTATCTTATCCTATCTTATCCCATCATTAAGATGCGGATTTTTATCTTTTCTTTAGGATTTGCAATCATTAGGCTTTGATTAAGATTTATTTAGGATTTGCTCTCTATAACTTGTTTTTCTTTTATATAATTTTGAATTGGTGTAATTGAAAAACATCTTTTGATTACACAAAAAGTTTTGTGCAATTGAAAAGAATTCATTTTTTTCTCCCTCTTCTTCTCCTTCATTCTTCCTTGCTCTTTTGCATTTTCTTTAATCTTTCTTCAATGGTGGTGACCATGGAAGGTTAAAGACTTAATCAATTCAAGGATCCCAGTAAATGTGATTAGAGTTTGAGTTCCTGTTTTAAATTCTAAAATTTATATGTGTATCTTTCTCTTCTCCTTTCTTTAGTTGCAATTTTCATTTTTCATGATTGTGAATTGCGTTTTCATAATTAAAGGAAAATTACGTTAGGGTTGATTAATCTAAATCTAATTAAGGTTAGGTAATTGATTGATTACCTAAGTCAAACTACGCGTAAATTAACATTAATTCGGGATTGGGGTTGGGATTTTGATTTTAATTTTGTTAATTATATTCTAGGTGATTATCTAGTGAAATACAATTTGGCAAATATGCATATGAAATTCTCATTCTTTGAACTGCGATGGCCTTGCCACAAGAATTGGACCCTTAGACTAGTATTTATTCAATTGATTTTCCATTTAGCATTTTTTATTTTCTTTTCAAATCAAAATCCCCTTTTTCTTAACCTCCCCAATAGGATCAGAGTCAACAGGTTTGTGTCTTCGAGAAGTATGACCTAAGTTGTTCCTTATACTGCAAGTTTAAGGGAAATCTAACATTTTTGGTAGTAGCACAACATTTCAAGCATCTCGGAAGAAAAATGGATGTTTAATTATCTCTATAGGTATGTGAAGAAGGATTAGGCAATGGTAGAGTGCACTTAAAACTGTTTTCTACAAAAGATTCAAGGAATCATTCATGCAAAGTGAAATTCATAAGTGCTTGGTCAAGGTGTTTTGAAATGCTTCTAGTACAGTAGGATCTTCAAAAATAGGTGAAGTGATTGCTTGTAAGACTTAAGGTTAGTAACCCATAGCTCTTGAGTACTAGAGCAAATCGTACCACTTTATTGCGCATGAATATCCTTCTTCACACTTTTGGTCAAAGGTTTTCATTAAAGTTCACTAAAATCAACCAAGGTAGGTGAATAATACTCTTAATCTTGTTCAAAGGCACCCACAAATTTTCGTTGATTGTCGAGGTGGGACTAGCATAATTCAAAATCACTTTTTCTTCCTACTATATAGCACAAAACTCATAGCCTGGGGAAACAATTGTAGGACATCTGCAGAAAAGTTGACATTAATGGAGAAGAAAACCTAAATACCATGAGTAGCCTTAGGCCTCCACAAACATTAATTATATGCCCCAACCCTTCCAAAATTAGCTTCAAAGAATTAACAATGAGTTTGCATCATAATAAAGATACAGGGCTTCAGTCATTGGACTAAACTCTTAGTATTTTTATGACCATTGAAGATGATAGCATCTTGTAAGTTTTAAAAAATGATAGCACGCAGGGAAATGACAGTGTGTACACTTTGTTAAGTTTACTCCATTTGTTTGCCAAAAGCATTCCAATTGTTAAAAGCAATCTCGATACCATTGGTTATGGTTTCCTTTGAGGTTTTACAAATCTTAGGTACCCTGGTGCACTTACTATTTGAATGTCTCTTGGGTCATGTGGTAGTGAGTGTATATTGCCCTGGGCACCTAGGTCTATCCTTAGTTATATGGCAGATTGCCTCTTATGTAAGGGTTTTATTGACTTTTGTTAGCTAGTAATGGTTGCCCGAGGAATGTACGATATCCATAGCACTCTTAATTCTTTTTTCTTAATCCATCTTGATGACACTATGAATTATTAATTAGACCAGTTTGGCTATGTTGTAAGTTGCTTTGCCATAATTCTTTCCATTCTAAGTATGGGCATGTGTCATAATTTATTTTCTACTCTAAGTGGTTCCTTGGCCAACAATGCCTACATTATTGGTAGCCGTTGTATTCATGATTGAATCAGTATGTCATGTCTTTGTCATCATCCATGGGTGCAAACTGATTTAAATGTATATCCCCATGGTTTTCATAAATCCAATTGCTATTACAATAGATTATGTTGTTTATGGGGTTTGATTACCACCAATCAATCCCCTCATCTAGCTTTGATCTAGCAATTAATACTCACAATCTTGCTCATTTTAGTTGATTTGTCAAGGTCTGTCTCCTGCACCTATGAGAGTGTTTCTGCTACGATGGTTGCAACTACAACACTTCCAATAAAAGATTGTTGTAGGGATTTTGCATTCCTTGTATCCCTAGAATGATGCCATACACCCTAACAAAGAGCATAGTAGATGCAATCCCTTGTACTCAGCAATATACTAATGATCATGCAACAGACCTTGCCATCACTAGTTGTATTAAATCAATCTCCATACATTTTGCAAAGCGACCTGGTGTGACATTTAGAGTGTTCATTGTCCACTTTGAGTGGGATACCTCCTAGATAGGTCGAGGCTAAAAATAGGCTTTCATCATGAGAAGAATGATTGTAAGCTTTTGTTTTATACACGATAAAAGTGTTGAACCAAGTCCAAATAGAAAAGTAGTGACTGAAAATCATCCAAAGATCACCTCCAATGACTTGATACTAATAAACCTTTATTTAGAACTTCACCATGCATGGAGAATCCATTTCCAACATCTAGCATATCAAATTCCCCCTAAAGTTAACAAACTCCTTTTGACCTGTCCTTTAATTTGTGAAACCAATATTTCTACCTAAGAACTTGATCATCAATGCTTCCTACCATGGCATGCAAAGTTCCTTAAAAATAGTGTCATTGACAAAAGCACTTGGGGAGTTTATGGTTGCCTTCTCCACATATACTATATTTTAGGTAAATTCTGACTCATTAGATCTACCTTTTCCCTTCCATGTGATGAAGTCTTTTTATGTACCTCTTTATTGTCCTTGAATGACGCTCTTCCATGCTTATGCACGTACATTAGGTTGTTTTGATGGAGGCTCTATCACTCCTCCCAAAGAACACCTTAAACTCCACCTTCTTGCTATTTAAACATGACCATGTACTCCTTAGAGGTAAAGATATTTAGTTATTGTTGTTGATTAAAAAATACTTCTTCTAGTCCTTTATATAAGAGATGAATGCATTTTTTTTGTCTTAATTATAAGAAATATAGACCCTACTTTCATATGTATTAATTACTAATTTTCTTTTATACCTTAATTTAATGTAAAATATATTAATAAGACACCTACTCATTTCCCATGCCAATGGATGCATTTATTGGCCTATTAACAATATAAGCAACACAGTTGGAAAAATTATCTCTAGAATTACATGTAGTGTCATTAAATTTTAACTACTGCGTAAACAATTTAATTCTATGGGTATTGTGGAATAAAATTTCAATTTATGATATTATTAATTAAAATTAATTAACTTAACTACTTTCATTAATCTTGATGAATTAATTATTTATTTCTATCAGCAACTAAACTGATCTTAGGGGGGCTCGTCCCAAAGGAATATCCTTTTCGATTTCCTAATGTAGTGCTATAGGATCTTTTTTGGGTTGCTATAAGCTATACTTTAGCTTTCTTTGTAACTTGCTAATCCTAGGTATTTCTTGTACCTGTATTAGCATTTTCAGTATATATAGAAATACACGTCTTTGCTGATCAAAAAAAAAATTATTTATTTCTTATATAAAGGACCAAAGGGAGTAATAATTTGTGCTCAATTGGTTTAGTTTATTTATAACTTAATTAATTTTTTCCTTATAATTCATCTTAAAGTATTTTTTAAGTTTATTAATTCAATATTTAATAGATATTTTTATAAGAAAAAAATAGAGGAAAACGAACAAAAGAATCTTTGAACGTGAAAGTTTGATAGTTATCATTCTTTAAATAATCTGTTCTTATTAAATATCCCTAAACATATAATTTGATAATACTTATTATTTTTTTTTAAAAGTAAGAGTATATTTGCAACTCCATATGAATATAATTGGTAATACACATATATTACAAAAGTAGTTTGATAGTAACAAGTTATGGAAAAGATAATGTTAATAAAATGCACAAACAATATTTTTCAAATCAGATAGAAGCTTCTTTTAAAAACCTAGAATAATGGGAAGGAGGGGGTCGGTAGGTAGAGAGGGAGGAATAATAGAATAGGGCAATCAGTCTCTCCTTTGGCGAATAGCTTTGGCCAAAGCCAACCTTACATAAGAAATAATCCATAATTTAAATTTTAATGCACTTAAGTGATAATTGTACTAGCTTGTAAAAAAAAAAAACGAATGATTCTCTAACAATTTCCGAATTGTGCAAGGCCATATAAATTAAAAATATACGTTTGTTGGTGAATTTGGGAATCTGACCATACCATTTCATTGACCACTAATTTTATTGATTGGTGCCATCTTACTATTCAAAAAGGCAGAAGAAAGTACGGTGCGCCATTAATTCATTGATCAAGGTTTACCTTTAACATATATATAAAAAAAAAGGTTTACCTTTAACTAGGAGGAAAGAAGACCAGCTAGTATATGAATGGACCTACAGACTTGTACTCTTTCACTTGTGCCTTTTCTTTTGGAAATGGAGTCAGCAAACAGAAACTTATTAATATATTTATTTGATAGCTTGATCAAAGAGTATATCAGTGCAAATTCTCAAAGTAGCGCCAGACATGCATATACAACAAAAACGCAGAGCGTACTGTGTATGATTCTTGGTAAGTCTACAAGGTCATATTCCTTCTGCACTATCGTTAGTGGGAGTTATCTTTACACCCTCAAATTATGTGGTGAAACTTGATTAATTAATCAAATGGGCTTTCACATGGATTTTGATGAGAAAATAAATATTTTATATTATATGTAGTAACTTGGGCTGCAAAATGGTGACACAGACAAAGATGCTTTATATTTTAATAAATACTAGTAAGCACACTTTTTTTATAACTAATTAAATCAACTGATAATTTCTGGCACACCTACTCATACGATAAGATTATTGTAGACAATATTGATGAAAGAAAATTAGATCTATTCTAATGAGAAACAACATGAAATGTAGAATACAAAGAAAATACAAAATATATATAAAAACAATTACTATTCTTTATGCAAGATCTAAGCTAAAGTATAGATAAAGGAGTTAGCCCTTTCGCTGCTGGCAGAGTGACTCGTGACTATTGATTTGGTGGAAAAACCAATTCCGAAGGAATTAACAAAGAAAAGAAGTACTGGAGAGTAGATATGAAGAGGTGGAAACTTAAAGTGGGGAAAAAAAAACGAAATAGGAGGAGAAGCTCTGCAAGGGAATCGAGACAAGAAAACAATCTTAGAAAAAGAGAAATCCAATATTAGAGATTATGCACTGTTTTTTTTTTTTAGGTCAGATTATGCACTGTTTTAAAACCACCTTTGACGTACCTTTTCCACATGCATTGCACGTATTGCACATGTCAACATTATTTATGCAATATTTTATTTTACTATTTTTACATTATTTTTCATAATAAAGTAACATAATTAACTTATTTTTAATTATCCTTCTCAAATTAAAAAAAAAAAATTAAAGATAGGTATAAACAAATTGTAACTTCGATAAAATTTCTTATATTATTATGTTTTCTATTGACATATAGATTTTTATAAAAAATTTATGATACATTTTATTAAAAAATAGTTTATAGTATCTCATTATTTGACTAATAAATATAATTTACTCCTATACTATTAGAATTTACAAATTAGTGAGACTCTCATTCTCCCACCTTTTCAATTAAGTATTCTCAATTTTTTTCTCTCTTTTCTTCTTAGTGTATTTCATACACTACCTTTGCAACTTGTAAAAAAAAAAAAATCTCTTTTAAGTTTCAATTATCTCAACCTCCTTCAATGTATCTTTTTTATCTTTATTTCTAAATTAAATTTCAATATATTTTTGTAAAATGTTAATAATTAAAAATAACTCTATATAACAATTTAAATTATTTATTGTAAAACTAAAATACAATTTATATATTCAAATATATTTATTTATCATAAATTTTAATTATAATATAATTTATATATTTAAAATATTTATTTATTATAAATTTCAATTATATAAAAACATTTATCCTATAAAATAAAGGTGCTAAAAAGTTTCCAGTAATTTCCATGTCAACTTTAATTAATGAATTTCGTGCCCAACAAGGACAAGAATGGCAATGGCATGCACAGCATAGATTTACTAAAATATTCTCGCTTTTTAAGGCCCTTTTGATTGGTAAACTTGTATTTTTAAGTTATCTTTCAATCATTAAATTATTAGGTAAACAATATAGGCAAGCACACTAATAAAAATTATATTATTTACATAATAATTTTATAATATTATATAAAACTATAACATTAACAATGCGTACCGATTAAACTTTTTTTCTATTTCTTTTTGTCACACAAAAAGTTTTATAATTTTATTATACAAATATAATTTCTTTTAAAAGAAAAAATTGTCTGAAAAAAAATTAAAAAAATTGTGTTTTATGTGTGATAAAGTTTGTTTTAATTTGAAAATATATTCACTTTTTTTTAATTGTATATACTTAATAAAAACTAATTCAAATATGCACGTAAGACTAATGAAGAGAATCTAACGTTAATGAAAGAGATTTATTTCATATTAAAAAATTTTCACAATACTAATCAATGCTTGTTAGTATAAGTGATATAAAATTCATTTGATTTTAAGTAAATTCTTAAACTTGAGTCTTGTAAATAAAAAAAAAGTGTTGATAAAATTTTATTTTCTTAAATAGATTTACTCACCTTCATTTATTGGAGAACTTTCAATCACAAAAAATCTAAAATTAAAAGAATCGAGATTCTAAAAAATTTATGTCTTATATATGGATGGTAAAACAACTGGTTTCCGCAGATATTCACAACTAAAACTTGCTACGAATTAGATTTGGATAACTTAATGTATATTTGACTATCTGCTAAAATAAATGATTTTTTTTTACTCGCTTGTTAACGATGCAGGAGCTGATAGCCAAATACTCATACCCACATATACTTACAATGTGAAATTATTTAAATGTTCTTAATTATATATAAAATAAGTTATTTTAATTCATTTTTAATATAAATATATTTTTTTAAATTATTTTTTTAGTATAGGTATAGTGCTTCAAAATTATTTATTTTTTGTTTTGTTTTATTTTTTATTTTTTTAAAATTTTATTTTCAATAAATACCTATAAATACTTGTAGATACTTTAGATATATAAATTCATTGATATCGCTTAACGGATACACGTGCAAATATAGGACAACTATAAGACCGATGTTCATCCAATAGATTGGATAACAAGAGATTACTACTCCTACTTATCAAACTCCTTTACTATCCCTAGTCTTATATGTAATAACCCGTGTAGGGCATGGGTGATAAATTTATAATCTACAATTCTATTATATCTTCTATGTATACTAGGGAAAGAGACAATTAAAAACAAAATAAAATAAAATAAAAGAGAGAGAGAGTAGTAGGTAGTTTAAAGAGTAAGGGTAAAGTAGTGAATAATTTAGAAAATAACTAAAGGGTGCAGTAGTCCAATAAAGTGGAGACCAAAAGAGGATATCCTCTTTATTATAGTTAAGTTATAAATATAAATATAAATAAATTAGATTAGCTATCTTGAATGAGAATGTTTTTAGGAACTATTATATAACGAGTGTTTTTAGGAGTTTTTCTTCAATGAGAGCATTTTTAGAAATTTTCTTAATTTCTTATCTCTTTTAATATATTCTTTTCATTTTTATTACTAAATTAAATTTTAATATTTTTAAAAAAATTATCAATAGTTAAAAATAACCTCGTATTACAATATAAATTGTTTATCATAAATCTAAAATATAATTTATATGTTTAAAAATATTTATTTATTATGAATTTTAATTATTATATAATTTATAAATCAAAAATATTTATTATAAATTTTAGTTACATAAAATAAATATTTATCTTGTGTATTGCACAAACAAAAATACTATTTTTTAATATATTTTTCTATTTTTTTAATTTTATATAAATATATGTTAGTAAATATATATATATATATATATATATATATATATATATACTTAAAAAATATATAAAATAATTATGAACGTGTGTGTTTGTTTTCAAGTAATTTTATATTTTACATGCCCTACATCATTTTAATTCGTATAAATGTGTGTTTTAGAAAATATTGTCTTTATAAATATTATCTTCATCAAATATATCTAATTAATTAATTAAATTTTAAATTTTAAAACCATATTTTATTATTGGCAAAATAAAAATTATTAATGAGTTTATTTTGTATAAAAAATTATCACTTTAAGACCATTTTATTATAATATTAGTTATTTGAATAATTAGAGATATTTTTAAATTTAATTTACTAAATTAATCATGATCAAATAAGTGTACATTAAAAATATAAACTTAAATAAATTATTTTTATCAATGTTGTTCCTTAAGTATTTTCTTTTTTGAATTTTTGTCTTATATTTATAGTAATTATTTATTATAGATATCATTTAAAAAATTTAATTTAATTAAAAATTTTGATTAGATTAAATTTGTTCTAAATAAGTAATTATGCAATATTTTGTTCTTAATATAATCTTCAAGGATGTATAAAGTATTAATTTATTAAAATATTTTAAAACTATAATAAAATTAAAAAATTATTTTTAAAGAAAAAGGAATAAATATGGTATTAATACGTAATATGAGCTCACAAAAATAAATTTTCTATAATATTTTATTATTATTATTACTATGACTATTATTACTATTATTATATTAGAAAGTTTAATTTAAATTTTATTAAATGTACAATTGATTCCAACATAATGGAAGATGCCTATGATTTATTTGTTTCTTAATTTTATAATTAATTATTTTTTATGTAAGCATTATAGTTTGATTGTGATATTTTCTTATATGAATCAACTTAATTTTCAATTGAATATATTGAGTACAAAATCATATGAAAGTATATATTATTTACAATTTAATGTAATTAATACCACATAAAAATGTGATTTATATCTTTTATTCTAAAGAAAAATGATATATATTGCAATACATTGTCAAATTGTACGCTTAATGTTAATTTTGTTACATTATTTAAGTTAATTTAAATTTGATTAAAATTAATAAATATTGAAACATTTTTGCTTTTTTTTCACAATTTATTTGTTATTTTTAATTTATGAATGGAACTTTTTACTCTATTTATATGAAATTTAATTATTTTTTTACATTATTTATATGAAATATATAACTTTGAGTGTTATGTTTTGAACATAAACTATTATGATTAAAATTTTATATTTTTGTTTGTGGCTCTTAGTTGCAACACACTTAGGTTGCTCTCATGTCATAGTGTCATGATACTAAATGCACTATTAATTCACATCTAAGTTATTTTCTTATTTATATTTTGTATTATTATCTTTTTTGTTGTAGGTATGACGAATCCATGATGCATGATACTCTCTTATTGTGCCTTTGTCTTTATTTTTGCAAATTACCGGACTTGGTGTAATGTAGATTTGATTTCAAATTTAAAAAAAAAAAACATGGTCGTATATAATGTAGGAATATTGGACTAATTAAGAAACATTAACAAATATCGAAACACACCTAAGATGAGATAAAAAAAAAATTAAACTTAGAATATAATGTCATTGAACAAAAATATTACAGAACAAAAATAATAATTCAAAGCTCAAAATTATCAAATGAAACATTTTTATGTAAACTCTATTCATCCTCTTCTTTAATGCCTTTTGAAGTTTAGAGGAAGACACTTGTCCATCATCACCAACATCACCAACACTTGGCAATACAATATCCCTCTTCCTATAAGACAACAAGGTTCCTAATCTTGAAGATTCCACACCTCACATTTGTTATGCGAAATAGTATCATAGTGTCAATTTACTTATGAATGTTAATGAGACAAAATCTAAGAATAGTAGACAAATAATTTATTTATGAATGTTAATAAGACAAAATCTAAGAATAGTAGACAAATAATCAACTTGAGTTGTACTAACTAAATGAACATTATCATCTAATAACTCAAAACAATTACTTTTAGTGGATTTTGTTCACCATAAAAAAGCTTACAATCTCTTGAAAAATATATAATGATCAATAATAAGACAAATTCACAAATAAAAACTCACATATTCCAATTTGTATTTTTGAATGTATTCCATTATTCACGTTTTGTCATATGTAGTTGAAGAAATGTATCTTTACCTAAGCTTTAATCAAGAACATCTTTTTCTTGAAGGCATCAAATCCTCAAGGATACAACTTTTTAACATCACCCAAAGCACCACAAAATGATCTTATCAATCAAGAATGAAGAGACAGTTGATATTTTAATACAAATAACATGCTTACCTTTGCAACATACGACTCCTAGAGGTCAATGTCACTTTTTTAAAAACTAAAAAGAAAAAAAATTACAACATCACAATTAAATATAGTGAAGGTAGCCGAATTCGTCCCATTAGTTATCCTTATATAAATGTTACAGTAAGACTTCAATACTTGCAACATTGGACATTATAATTATAGAGCTGAAAATTTCAAAAACCAAAATAATGAAAGGTTGTAAATACCTCAACTCAAATGACATGGAGTCATTGTCGCATTTCCTACAGTAATATCAACCAACTTACTCCTTTAATCAAAACAAACCTTGTTTTTATATAATATAATATAATAATCAAGTAAGTATATTGTGATTGATTAATATCTATTAAATATTATGATTGATGCATACTGTGATTTTGTCAGTATATTCCATGAGATAATTTAATTAATTCAGGCTAACGTATAATTTAGTCTCTATACTTGCCACGGGTTCTTAATTTAGTCCAATTTATTATAACATATTTACGGTAAATTATTATAAAATTGTGATAATAAACAAAAAGTTACCATAATTATAAAAAAAAAATTCATAAAGTTTGATAAATTGATCACTATATTATATAAACTCAAAATCTATTTAAGATTTAATAATTTAATTGATTAATTTAATCAAAATATATACTAGTTATAAACACCTTAATTACAATAATTAAACATAATAATGTGTTTTTATGAATTAAATAAACAAAAATTGATAAAATTTTGGTAAGAAAAGCATGATTATGGTCATGTTACGTAGCATCTGCCTACGTGTCAAAACCTTCTTTTATAATTTATAATTTTTTTGGTGTACAATGACGACAACAAGATTAAAATCTAAGACCTTGTGCATACTAATCAAAACCCTTCACTACTAAGTTGACCCTAGTGAATTTTCTTTTATAATATATAATTGATAATGGAATTGTACATTTTTCTCCTACACTTCTCTCAACATTTTTACTTCTTTCAAGAACAGTTAATATCTTTTATTGACCCATCCAAATTAAATCATATCATAATAAATAAATGTTTCTCATATCTTTTATATAATAAAGAAAATAAGTTTTGGCTCAATTTGTTTCACCACTAGAGGCACTTTAAAAAAATTCCTTCTTAATTATTTTATTTCTTATTTATTTGATAAATTATATTAATTACTAGGACATTTAATACATAGTGGGTTTTTAATGTACACTTTATAAAATATTTTATTTTTCATTTTTTCTAATTATTAGGTATTGGGAGAAAGATAATAGGTTCAATTGATTTCATTATTGAACATTTAAATTTGTGCATTAATTTCTTGGTTATTTTGAATATATTTATTATATGTATGAATTAAGTTTTTAAAATAAAAATATCAGATGCCAAAAAAAAAAAAAATATATATATATATATATATATATATATATATTATTTTTACAATTTTTGTTTTCAATTTTGAAAATAATTAAAGTCAAAAGAAAATAATATTTTTACAATTACAGGTGTTTAAATTCATACATTCATTTATTGGTTATTATGCATTCAATTATTACATTTATGAATTTATTTTTTTAAAAAATAAAGTTATCATAGGCAAAAAAATAAAATATAATAGATAATTTGTTTTCACTATTTATATCTTTAATTTTGAAAAAAAATAGAGTCAAAATAAAATGATTTATAATTAAAAATGTTTGAATATGTACATTCATTTATTATATTTGTGAAATTTATTTTTTAAAATAATATCCATATGAAAAAAAAAGAATATTTTTATTGTTTAAAATAAAACAAAATAATTTTTTTTGTGACATTTTCGTAATCTAAATGTTATTATTTTATGAGTCATTCAAAAGGCTTCATTATTGTAATTAGTGCATTATATTTTCAACATTAAATTGTTTAATGCTAATGAATTTCAATCATTGAGAAGTCTTCAAAAATTTCTATTTAATCTTTCACAGGAAACGTGTGCCCCTAACTGTTATAATATTTTTATAGTTACAAGTTTTTAATTTCACGTATTCATTTATTATATTTATAAATTTTAACTTTTTAAATGGAAATATCATATTCAGAAAAATAAAATGAAAAATATTTAGTTATTGTTGTTTCTTAATTTTGAAAATAATTAAGTTTAAAATAAAATAATATTATTATCAGTAAATAAAAAAATTAAAAATATCCTCAAAGCGCACTTCAGACATTTTCTTCTTAATACTTTATTTTTCATTTATTTAATAAATTATATTAATTAATAGGATGTTTAATTCATAATACGTTTTTAGTGCACACTTTATAAAATATTTTATTTTTTATTTTTCTACTTATTGGGTATTGGGGGAATGACAATAGGTTCATGATTTCATTATTGAGTATTTGAATTTTTGCATTTAGTAATCGATTATTTTGAATTTATTTATTATATTTATGAATTTTATTTTTTAAAAAAGAAAATATCATAATAAAAAAATAAAAAAAAATTGTTTTCACTGTTTTTTGTTTTTAATTTTGAAAATAATTAAAACCAAAATAAAATAGTATTTTTATAATTATAAGTGTTTAAATTTGTGCATTCATTTATTATATATATGAATTTTAATTTTTTAGATAAAAATACCATATTCAAAAAATAAAATAAAAAATATTTAGTTTTATTATTTTTTAATTTTGAAAATAATTAAATTTAAAAAAAATAATATTTTTATCATTAAACATAAAAATAAAAAATATTCTCCAATTAGGGGCATTTCAAATATTTTCTTCTTAATTATTTTATTTCTCATTTATTTAATATTTTGTGTTCATTACTAGGACATTTAATTGATAGTGAGTTTAAAATGCACACTTTATAAATGTTTTATTTTTATTTTTGTTCATTATTAAGTATTGGTGGAAGGAGAATAAATTTTAATGGTTTTAATATTTGTGTATTTGAATTTGTGCATTTATTTATTGGTTATTATACATTCATTTATTATATTTATGAATTTTATTTTTTTAATAATAATATCGGATGCAAAAAATAAAATAAAAAGAATATTTTTATTATTTAAAATAAAATAAAGTAAAATATTGTTTGTAGACTTTTTCAATATCTAAATGTTATTTTTAATGGGTTATTGAAAAGTTTTCATTATTATAATTAATGTGTTTTATTTTCAACATTAAATTATTTAATAATGAATTTCAATGATTGAGAAATCTTTAGAAAGTTGAGTTTTTTTTTTTTTTTTTTTGTAAACACTAATTAGGGACTTTGGTTCCCTAGTAGGATTCCATCCCCATAAGCTTTATTCCTTTGGGCTGACTATGGGACTAATTCTCGATCCAAAGCTTAGTCACGCTTAAAACTCCTCGCACCTCTCCAAAGATGTATTATGTGGGAATCAAATCAAGTCCTCTCCCCAACAATTGAAGTACACACATTGGGTTTTAGAAATTTGTATTTAATCTTTCACAGAAAACGTTTGACTCTGACTATTATAATATTTAAAATATTTTAAACATGTAATACTTTAACTATTACATATTTACACTTATATTTGAAATATGTTATTGTAATATACTATTTTGCAATATTTTAAAGGATTAAATATGAAAATCATCCCTCAACTTTTGATGAGTTTCACTTTTAGTCTCTAAACAAAATATTAACCATTCTTAGTCTCTATGCTTTTTCTCTATTAACGTTTTTAGTCCTTGCCATCAAGTATCACCGTTAAATGATGATATAGCAGTCACATTGGCAGTCATACGGCTTGCCATGTGTACTACTAGTCTAACGTGGCAGCCAAGTGTAAAAGTTTTCGATAAACTATGTTTTTAGTCCCTCATTTTTTCACGAAATTAACTTTTAGAACCTTAATAATTTTTTTATCAGTCTTAATCCTTCAACTATTGTTTGTTATTATTTTTAGTCCCTCCCATCAAGTATTACCGTTAAGCGACGATGTAGTAGCCATGTGACTTACAATGTGGACTACTAGTCTAATGTGGTAGTCATGTGATAAAACATTGTTGGTTCAAGACATTTTTTGACAATTCTAAGGCGCTACAATTTTTTGGTTATGAAGTGAGATTGAAATAAAAGAATACGAATCCTTCCAAATCCCTAATCTTTGAACCCTTCCAAACGCTAATCCCCAATCCCGCTTCTTAAACAAATGCTAAACTCTCCCATTTCAATCTCGCTCCTATATATGAAGCCTTTTGCTCCATGAGCAACACCATGCACAAAGGGAAAACATGGGGTGGCGATGGTGGCAAGAGAGTGAGGTAACGACACTAGGTTCTAATGTCACAGAGAGAAGGAAGAGTTTAAACCAAAGAGGGAAGAGGCCATGCAATGAGGTTGGGAAAGCGAGAGGAGGCTATGCGAGCGAGAGGAAGGATCTTTTTGTTCACTGGAGAAGATGGAAGCTCGACATCAACAATGGGTTTGTTAGAAAAGGGAGCGAACATATGAGGAAAGAGGAGAATGATTGTGCAAGAAAGGTAGAAAGAGAGAGAGAAAATGAGGTGGGGTTTTAGTGGTGAATGTAAGATGATTATGGTGGTGTTTTGGTGCTTAGGGTTTTGATTCATGGGTTCAATGGTTTGTGATTTTGCTTATTCTTGCTAATTTTGTTTACCATGGGTTGTTGATTTTGTGTTTTGATCATAGTTTAGTGGGTTGTTGATTTGTATACTATGAGTTGTTAATTTTGCTTACTGCATTTTCCTCTCTACTTTTTACCTAAATTTTCAAACCTTTTATCTAGTAGCTTTACATCACTAGAAAATTTGTAGTGCCTTAAAAATGCTAGAAAATGTTTTGAACTAGCAACATTAATTTTACCACTGACTATCACGTTAGATTAGTAGTTTACATAGCTATTACATTATTACTTAACGGTAATACTTAACAAGAGAGACTAAAAATAATGACGGACAATAGTTGAGGGACTAAGATTAGTCAAAAAATTATTGAGGGACTAAAAGTGAATTTCGTCAAAAGATAAAGGACTAATAACATAGTTTACCAAAAACTTTTCCACGTGACTGCCACATTAAACTAGTACTCCATGTGGCAAGCCATGTGACTGCTACGTCATCACTTAAGAATGATTCTTGCTAGTAGGAACTAAAAATACTAATGGAAAGTATAGAAACTAAGATCGATCAAAATTTTGTTTAGGGACTAAACATGAATTTCGTCAAAAGTTGAAGGACGATTTTCATATTTAACCCTATTTTAAATGTGTAATATTTTAAGTAATATAGTACTAATAAAAATATTTACACATATATTTAAAAATGTTGATGTAATGTAATATTTCTTAACTTGTTTATGGTTCATTTTTTGTTCTATACCATATTGAATCAATTGTGATTTTTGTTCTTTAGTTTTATGTCCAATAAATATCAACAATTTTAACATATCATTTATAGCCATTATCTCTTTCTACACACACACATATGTATATTGCAAAAACTTAAAGTCATATATTTTGTATTTTAATTTTATTATTATTGATATAATTCATTATTGTCTACATGACTTTTTTAGTACCATGTTGTTTACATCATTTCATGGATATATATATATATATATATATATATATATATATATATATATATATGTTTCATTAAAATTTATTAATATGAAAATTACTATTCATTTATTTATCATACATTCTTCTCAAAAGATATTTTATACCTTTTTATTTTTTTTACTGTATTATTTATGTCTATTAAATATAAATTTTAATTTAACTAACTATTATAATTTATACCCAATATATAAAGGTCCCGTGCATCATACTAGTAAAAGGACTAGTACATATATAATAAAAGCACTAAGACTAATTTTTATTTTAAAATTGAAATTTTTTTGTGCATCAAGAATATTCTTTGGCCAATGATTATATATTAATCTTTTAAAGGTATAAAAATGATCACAGTAAATTTTAATTTTCTCAATAAATCTTTTTTTATACATACAAAATTGAATAAGTGTAAATAAATTTGTACAAATAAAAAAAAACATTGAACCTTATTTCTGCGCTTTAATTTTTATTTTTAATTTCCTTCTCTCTCCCCCAAAATAACCTATCCTATGGTTTAGTCAAGATCGAGTTAGCCTTTGACCTATTACAGTTGGTAAGGTGTTTTTACCTAAACGATCTCTTGTGGGAAGTGGGAATGTGGGATGGACCAACTTGGTGAGTATGTGCCTAAAATGTTCAGTATAAAAGATTAAAAGTGCTTCATTTAATTTAAAAGATTTTTTTTTAATTTGAAAGATAAAATATGTTTAATTTAAAAAAGTATCAAGGGCAGATTATCCCAATATTATAGGGTGTGATTAACATGCTTTTCTGCAAGACATACCGGGATTAGCAAACGGACTATTCATACCAATTTGCACCCAATGTGGTAAAAATGATTAATTTTTCAAAGATGGCCATGCACTAGATTCCTTAGTTCAAATGAATTTTAGAAAAATGGAGCCATTTAATTATCATTTAAAAAAAAAACCATTCTGAAAATTGTGAAAGCTATAAAACATAGCTGTACAGTCCAAATGACGATAACTGTTAGCGATGGATTAATATTTAATTTGTTAGATAAAACAAAAAAAGGCATATCTTTATATATTTTCTTGATTTATTTTAATTTCTTTGATTTGCTCAAAAGGAATCAAATGTTTGACGTAATTAGAGGGAATAATAAAAGCCATCGCTCTTTTTGTTCATAATGGTTTCTATTGCGGTTCAAGTTCAACACTTTTGACGGAGATCTGTCGTGGAATCCACGGGCTTAAAGCTGGTTGATTATTATAAAACGTCTCTTGCCCAAAATTCAAATCATATAATTGTGTTATGCCAGTGAATTCTCAAAATATGCATATAGAAATGGATTTGTTTTGCCTGTGCCCTGTATAATAAGGGTATATGTCATTAATTATTTCCATATCCATATTCGTTTCCTGATGAATAGGGATGAAACTTGACTAGCTTAGTCTAAGATTTATAAATTCTTATTTACTTTATTTAGTTATTTTTTAAGAAAAAATAGGTTATACATTGACGGTGTAAAATAGTTTTACATTGTCATCCAATCACATACAACATGTATAGTAAGTTTATTGACTTTTATAATAATTATTTTAAAATTCATACCAACGGTGATTTTTGATTAGTTAACAATGTAAAACTTTTTACGCTGACAATGTATAATTATTAAATTTTTTTTTAAAATTTAAGGCTTGAGTTTAATTTATTCTTTAAAATGTGGATTTATCATTTAAATATTGATTTTTCTAGTTCTAAAAATTTATTTAAAAGAAAATTTTGCAATAAGATCTTTTAATTAAACAAACTTACAAACTTACTCTAAAATAAGATAATAAATGTAAATTTATAGGTAAGACAGCCGGTGTTTAATCATTTAAATAAAATAATAAATATATAATTTCAAATTATTATAATAAAATACTAAAATAACAACAATAATTATATTTATTTAAATAAGGTAATTTATTAAATATAAAATAATTTTTAAATAACTTAAAAGTTAATCATAATAATTATATTTTTTTAAAAATCTGAACCTAATTATTTAATAAATAAATCTGACTTCGTCTATGCTTAATGCGAGCTTGATTAATAAGCTTCCGACAATTAGTCTGATGTATTTCAATATTTTATTAATATGGATGTGATTAAAATTAAAAATTAAAAAAATAAGTGGCTACTTCTTGAGCAAGATTTATAAGCTTCCGACAATTAGGCTGATGTATTTCCATTTCTGATTAATACGGATTTGATTAAAATTAAAATTAAGAGGCTTTTCCTTTTCCAATATAGACGTCGGATGCTGGTCAACTTTAATATATCTCATTTGATGCCATAAAAGTTTTGGGTAGATACGTACATTTATTTGTAATTTATACATCAAACCAATAAAAATTGGGAATGATGTTTTTTAATTTAATTCTAAACAAGTATACTTTTTATAGCTTTTTATATTTAAATATATATTGTGTCCATTTAATTTAATTTATACTTTTTAATTTTTTAATTTAATGTGTACAATCAAATATATATTATATCTATTTAATAATTTCGTGGTTGAAGTCAATATAATAGTCGTGGGAATATAGTAACCGTTCGAGAAATATATACATATATACATATTTACATATATATTATATTATATATATATATATATATATATATATATATATATATATATATATTCATATTTAAATGTATTTTCATTCCTATACGTAAGATTTATTTTAAATTTAGTTTCTATATATTAAAAAAAGATTATTTATTTCTTATATGTAAATTCTTTTTTAAATTCGTGCATGTTATTTTGTTCTAACATTTTAAAGTTGGCATAAAGTTATTATCAAAAATAAAAATTACATTGAAAATAACTGTTATGACATTCTTTATTTTTATATACGACGCTTATTTTTAGTTTGATCTCTATTCTTCAGTGAGATGCCACTTTTCGACATTAGGTTTCAATTTTCTTTTTTGTTCTGCTTTTCCCAAGTATTTAATTAGTCTAGAAAGAAGACTGAAAATCCTGTACTCAGATTTCTTATCTAAATGTCACTGTAAATTTTTTCTGAGATTGATGGCCTTTCTAATTAACTTGTAAGAAAGTGTATATTCTCTTAATCTAAACTTTTGTAACCAAAAAAAAAAAAAAAAACAGTCTAGAGTCATTTGTTGTGACTCCACTAGTCTGTGGTCTTTTTCTTAAAAAAAATACACACACACACATGCACACGATTAGTTTTAATAATTTTCTTAAAAAGAAAAAAAAATCAAAAACTATATCAAAACAACTTTTTTAATATAAATTTATCTAAATCCACCTTTAATAGCACTTGACAAGTGAAACAACAGCGAATAATTTCAAGGGGATTAGCTGAAGTATAATCTAATCTAACGTACTATTGAGCTTGTGGACTAATTGGTACAAAATTGTTTTAGCTTAATTAATAGATTCAAGTTCAAGCTTTGAGTATATAACTGCATTAAATATTTGAAGAGAGAGTTTTATGATTCATAGTGGTCTTACCCGACTTAAACAAGATTACCACCATAGAAGATACTTGTAACCTCATAACAAAATACTCTAATCTAATGTTTAATTAATTGGTTTTCCGTATTGCCCATAAATTAATTAAAAAGTGAATGTTAATTAGGAAACTCTATCTCTAAGTATAGCATCCAATTAACCACTAATTCCTCCTCTAATTGGTTTCCAATGATTTCAAACACTTCTCTCAAAGGGTATTAATTAATAATCCTTTTTTTTAGTAGTACAGATCATTTACCTAAACCAATACATTTTGGGCTGCTGAAATTCGTCGTGGTATGCTTCAAAATTGGAGCAAACAAAGACTAATTTATGCGCCCTAGCTTCTCAAAGGGAGCTCACAAGAAATAGTGATAATTGTATAGTCTAATAAAGTGTATAAAATACCTCGTTTTTCCTCGTCATGCAGTGAACCTCACACATGTCTTTCACACAAGGGACAATATAATAGTGCTTTAAAAATCCTACACATTTATATTATATTCGTGTTCATTATGAATACACATTTGATGACGATTTCTATAGTTTTTATTGCGTATCTCTGATCATATTTTTGCTATAATGAGTTTTTTCAAGTAAATTTAATTATTTTTAGAAAGAGTAAAAAAATTTTTTTTTGAGTAATGTAAATAGATTTTACATAGTTGACAATGTAAAAGTCCTTTACACTATCAATGCATAAATTTTTAACTCATATTTTTTATAATGGTGACAATGAAGTTTAAAACTCTAATATTATGCAAACTATTCAAAATTTTCACCAGTAATCCAATCTTAATAATTTAGAGTCTAATTCATTTTTTTTTTGGCGGGGAGTCTAATTCATTTTTTATTGGCTTAATTATACTTTTTGCCCCTAAAGTTTCACTTTTTAGTGAATTTTGCCCCCAATTAATTTTTTTCGCAAATTTTGCTCCCATACTTTTAAACATTCGCAAATAGTGCCATTCCATCATGTGTCGTTAAATTGATAACGGAGTGCTAACGTGGTGTGTTTAATGTGGGAGTAGGCTACTGACGTGGATTTATTTTATTATTTTTTCCTAAAGTGACGTGATGTTTTTAATTCAAATTAAAAAAATAAAAAATTGTTTTAACAACAAGAGAAGCCACCCCAAAAAATGACAACATATTGCCTTCAACACATTTAGAGAGGGATATAGGAGAGCTTTTTGTGACACTTCCTCCCTTTCACTGTAAACTACGTTTACTTGGTGTAGAAAAGGGACTCAAGAACACTATTTCGCACAGGGAGGACGCCATTTCGCAAGCAACAAAGAGTCAAAGACTCTAACATTGACCATGAGTCACTCGAGGAAGTCGAGATTTTCCAAAACCTATATGTCTAGGTACTGTCTCTTCGAAGAGTTTTGTAGGGTTTCCAATGTTAGTGGTCCCATGTGTCTTCATCAATGCATATGGTCCGTGTGTCCTTCATTTGGTGTTAATTAGGGTTTGGAATGTTATTAGGTGTTGTAATTAGGGTTTCATAATTTTGTAAGACTATACTTAGGTTTTGTGAAATAAAATTGGGGTTTGCTAATTGTGAACGGTTAATTTGTTTTTTAAACCAAATTAGGTTTTATAATGAGATTAATCTTGTCCTGATATTTAATTAGGGTTTTGTTATTTTGTGCCCCCTTTTCTATTTCCTAAAATTAACTTAGGGTTCCCACTATGTGGTCCAAAAATTTAATTTTTTCTATTGCATTCTAAATTTCAGTTATGATACAAATTTGTGAATTTGTAGATTACTATCTTGGATGGTCTTGTAGATTTTGAAAGTTAATGGGTCATTGTTGTATTCGAATTTGTTACTTGTTTTCTTGCTTGCTTGTGAATGTTTGCTTGGTCCTTAGTGTTGCTTAGTTAATTGGTCCTTTTATGAATGTATTGCTTGCTTGGTTGTAGTTTATTGCCATTAGTGAGTGTTTTGGGTTACTAGTATCTTTTGCATGGTCTGTGATAATTTGTTTTGGCTGTAATTATTTTCATATTTTATTGGGCTTGCCTTTTTTATGCATATTGTGACTTCACTTATCTGATTTGTATATTCATCATTCGGTCATATATGTTGGAAGGTGTATTTCTATAAGTATAGGCTCAACCTAATTGATGTTGCCTTTATAGTTTGATTTGTCTCTCCCTTTGAAAATTGATGGACCCATTTGTTCCTTTGTCATTCTTTGATTTTGTCTGTTTTCATAATGATGTAGTATTGCACTTATTTCTTTGTCAATATTTCCTTTATTGCAATTATCATTTTATAATTCCTTAAATAACTCCTTTATGATTTACTTCATGTCTGTTTTCTTTATTGCTCTTATTCATTTATGCTTTATTCATTTTGATGCATACAATGTTTGCTTGGTCCTCATTTCAAGTGTTATGGTTCTTATTTGTTGTAGGCCTAGTGAGAACCATCTGATTAAGCTAGGGATTAACCATGGGGAGGTGTTCGTCATATATCTTGTTTTTCAATATGTGAAAAGGATAGTGAATGAAACAAATTGGGAGTGGGATGTTGATGAGATGTCCTACATTAATACCACAAAATTGACTAAAAATATTGGATATGAACAGTTAGGTGCATATGGTATAGGCATCTGAAAATACAATGTAAAAAATGGGTTAAGACCATTGTAAGATGACAGTGATGTCCTTTGCCTTGCTAATGATGCGAAAGGGTTTGATAAAGTGGATTTGTACATGGAGCATGACATAGATACAACACAAGTGATTGGGAAGCCAGTATAGATGACAGGTGTACTGAGAATATGGGGAGAGAATTAAAATACAGTAATTGCAATAGATGAAGAGGATGACAAGGCAGAAAAAAGGTGTAGGCATAGGAATTGAGAGTGATGCAGAAAAAGCAAATCAGGTAGTAGAAGAGTAGGATTATAGAGAATTTGGTCAAGGTGTTGTGGAGCAAAAAAGTGGTCATGTTAATGATGAAGTGAATAGGCAAGAAGCTAGTCAAGTCATTGATGAAGTTGTTGGGTAGGATAGTGGTCATGTAAATGTTGAAGCTATTAGGCAGAAAAATGCAAAAATCTAGGATTACAGATACTGATGAAGATTATGTTGCCAACTCGAAACATGAAACTAAAAGTGAGGTCTCACTTGATGACAGTGACCATGATGAGGATTGGGATTGGATTACTATGTTGCCACCTAAGAGTCAAAATGTAACTAACAATGCAAATGAGACATCTTGCTTCACTGATTCAGCAACTCTTGAAGAGTTTGACGATGAAGATGGTGACTTGGATAAATTAAGGAGTCCCCCAAAGCATGAGTGAAGATGAAGAACCAAGAGACAAACAGTCCAAGATTTGTCATGCCTGAAGAAGGTGACATAGTTAAATTTCAACTTGGGTTAATTTTCAATACCAAAGAGCTTGTGAAGGAAGCAGTCAAGGAGTATGCCATGGCAACTAAGAAAAGTTTGCGAGTGAAGAAGAGTTGTTCAAAAATGGTAGTAATAAAATGTGAAAAACTCTGTCCTTTTCATTTGAGGTTTTCAAAGTCAAGTCTATATGATTATTATCAAGTGGTAGGTATTAATGAAACTCACACATGTCACAAGACTTCAAAAAATAGCCAAGTAAAAACTAAGTGGCTTGCTAAGAAATGGATGCCTATGTTAAGGACTAGCCTAGATATGAAGCTAAAAGTGTTATTGGGATTTGCCACAAGATAATGGGGTGTTTGTATAACTATCCAAAGATCACGTATATAGGGTGAAAATGAAAGAAGGCTTATTAACATGATTAAAGTGTAGCAAGTAATCAATATATCATCATTTAGGAGTATGCTGAAGGAGCAGTTGAAGAAGGCAACCCAAACAGCTTAGTGTATAATTGAGATATGAACTTACAGATGTATGGTCGTGCTAGTTTCTAGAGGATGTAGGTGTGCTTGGAGAAGCATGCAAAACAGCATTTTGTCACCACATGCAGGCCTTTAATTGGTTAGATGGTTGTTTCTGAAAAGGAGATATGGTGGGCAATTATTGGCAGCTGTTGGAAAGGATGGAAACAATTAGATTTTCCCTTTGCTATTACAATAGTGGAGTCTGAAACAAAAGAGTTGTGGTCATGGTTCTAGAGTTCTTATTGGCAAGATTTGTAGGGCATGAGGAAAAAGAGTTTGCATTTATATCAAATCAATAGAAGGTATATACATACATACATATATATATATATATATATATACATATATATATATAGTCCTTTTATCCCCTTAAATCCCTTTTAATATTCTGTATTATTTCAATAATTGATACATGTGAATGATTTCTGATATGCAGGGGTTAGTTCCCACTTTGCAAAGCCTTTATGGAGGTAGAGTGGAGCATAGACTATGCATGAAACACCTATATAGCAACTGGAGAAAGAAGTGCCCTGGGATGCAGATGAAGCTTTTATTAGGAATAGCCGCTAGAGCAACTACTATTCCAGAATGCTAGAGAACAATGGACAACTTGAAGAGGATAAATGAGGCAGCTTGACCTCTAGCTATGTGGGCAAGATCACACTTTAACACATACACACGCTATGATTTGCAAGTAAACAACATGTGTGAGGCCTTCAATAAGGACAATACTTGAATATAGAGACAAGCCCATCATTTCTCTATTTAAGGCTATTAAGCTATATTTGACAAATAATGGTTGCTATCATATTTGTTTTGTTATATTGTCACAACATAAATTAATATCATAATTGGTATATGATTGTCACAATGTTGTAACAACATAGAATATTGTCAAGTTAGTTGTATCATATTATGAAATCAAAATTAGCAAAACAAATTAGGTAAAAGTATGGGGGCAAAATTTGTAAAAAAAATTAATTGAAGTCAAAATTTGCGAAAATATGAAATTTTGGGGGCCAAAAAGTGCAATTAATTTAAAACAAAAAAATAACAATAAAAAAATAAAGCCACATTAGAAGCCTACTCCCACATCAGATACGCCATGTCAGCACTCTGTTATCAATTTAACAATACATGGACAAAAGGACACTATTTGCGAATGTTTAAAAGTATGGGGGCAAAATTCACGAAAAAATTTTATTGGGAGCAAAATTTGTGAAAAGTGAAACTTTGGGAGCAAAAAGTGTAATTAAGCCTTTTTTATTTAACATAAAATACATTCTTATTATCACACTATAACATGGTGTCAACATTAATGTCTCTTATGTAAACAGGATTAAAGTATTTTTTTATAAAATTTAGGTCTAAAAACTAGTTAACTAGTTCAATCATAAGTAGAATTTTTGAAGTCTTATAATTGTTTTTTGGTCACCATATTGTAGATACGAAGTATTCATCCATCTTTGTCGATGACTAATTTTTGTTAGAAAACTTGACTGATCACCTTTATTAAGGTCTTTATTCCTAATCACATTTTTCTCATTCACCAAACTCAAACTCGACATAAGACACATGATGTTATTATAAAAACTATTTTAATTATATTTCTAATCAACATAAGACACATGTTATTTATTAACATTGAGTATCAAAATCCTTTTTAAAACAAATTTATTTTAGACAATTTTTTCATTATTATCAAATACAACTTGGCTAGGTCATTAATATACACCTAATTCAAGCCAACCATAGGGGTTTGTATTTGTAAGCTTTGGAGATTGCCATGAGTTTCATGATTGTTGATGGATTGCTCTAATTAATGTTATAAAATTCATATTGGTGTTGAGTCGATAAAAGTATAAGGTGAATCACATATAAAGGTTCAAGTCATGTTGAGAGTAATTTTGTATTGTCACTTTTGCATGCATGTGTCATTTTGTGTGAGAAAGACTAATGTAACATGTCTTAGAATTTAGATTTGGGTCTAACTCAACCTGCAAAAGTTAGCTTATAAGGTGAAGGATGTAACATCCTCAAAATATTACATAAATAATTATCATTTATTTCATTGTCTTGTGATATCAATCAAAAGTCTAGATAGAGATTTATAAATTTTGAAAGCTTGGATTTAGTTCCAATGAATAAATAATATCTGGATTTAATAATAATAATAATAATAATTGAGATTTATATAGAACAACTTAAATAATTAACATATACCATTTTTAAATTTGAGAAAAATTATGTTTTATACTTAAAACAATATTAGAAAGGTATATAAGAAATAAAAATAATTTTTGGTAATTTTATAAATAAAATTGAATTTATTGTAATTAATAAATTAGAATAAAGAAAGATAATTAAGAGATAAATCATAGAACGATAAAAAAAAATTAAGAAAAATAATTTTTAAGCTTAGAAAAATGATTAAAAACTTATCATGAATTTTTAAGAATTTTTTGAGAATTTTTGTAATGACTTTCAAAAATTACAGAAAATTATTGTGGGTTCCTTAATGTGTCTAGAAGTAACCTGAATAAGAAGAACTTGAACTAAGATCTCTATAATAGTTTTCTAAAAATAAATCCATAAATAGCTCATTTAATTACAATGAGCAGTAAAACTCAAATTTCTTAATTTTTTTCTTCCATTTATGTGGAAACCAACTAGATGGGGTAACTAAGTTTCTAAATATTGTTCCTTATAGATAAGTCCCATTAGTTATAGATAAATATGATTTTTAATTAAGATTTAATAAAGCTTTGTAAAAATAAAAATTTAGACCACTTGTTTTTGGACAACATCTCCTCCTCTCTTTTATTCATGTCAGCTCTCTCTTTCCCTAATTCTCTTCTCTTCTCCACTAAGTTGACGTGAAGCCACCTTCTCCTACCCAACTCTCTCCATTTCTCTCAAATTTGTCAAGACCTAAGACTTCCAATTCCATTGGTGACCAAGCTAAGGTGAGTGAAAGTTCTTCTTCTCTTCTTTCTCCTCCATAAACTCTTCACCCTTCACCATCCACAATTATCTATCAATCCCTCTTTGTCTTCTCTTGAAATTTCTTCAAGTTCTCAAGGAGCTTTTGTTATAGAACACTAATTGAACCTTATTTTGTCTTAATTATGCAATTAGAGCTTGATTAGAGCATGAATGAGCAAAGTCCTCTTCTCCCTTCCTGTAGACAGGCGTGGATCACTATGGTAAAGGGGTGGAGACTAGATTAATTTGATTTCAAGAATGATAATGGCCTAGGTGGGGGTTTTTTTAAATTGTGTGTTGTCAATTTCATTTGTATGACTCTTGAGGAGTTAAATTGTGATGTACTTGCATGATTGGCCACATTGAGCTTTGTTGGGCCTTGTATGATGTTCTTGATAATGAAATTGCTTAAAATACATGTTAATTGCTTGATTATAATGCGTAAAGATTAAATTGCAAGTTGTTGAATTTTCACTACAGTAGAATAGCCTTAGTTTTTCATGTATAACTTTTTGTGTGGTTGGAATTTTTGCATGATTTTTGATAGAGAGATGCCTCTATATGTTTAAAATATTCTTGTAAAATTTCGTAATTTAATTTCATGTGATAAATATTTGGCGATTTTTTTATTGACTGTTATTTTGTTAAATCCTAATAGCAACCAGCCACGAAAAAGTGCTCAATTGAACCCTTAAATGATTTTATAAAAATTAGAAAAAATTATATTTAGAAACTAGACATATTGAAGGTTAAGATTACGAAAGATGGTTGGAAGAGAAAATTCATTTGCTATGCCAAAATGATCAACAAAAACAAGGTATCACAATATGGTAAAAAACAGAAAAATTGCCTATGATGTAATTAGTGTTTCTAAAGTTTAGCTTTGTGTTTTATAGTATGAGTAGGTAATTAGAATCATCAAATTGGTAATCAAAATATAATATGGGATAGAACAAGTGTAGGTTAGTGTCTTCTAATTATAATAAGCATTGGTTTGTTAATTGATGGTGAGCTTAGGATGCATTGCATGATTTGTAACTAATTAAATGGAATGCATGATTGGGACTCTTTAGTCAGTGAACATAATGTAGTAGCTTGAACCTTAAAGTGTTAGACATAAAATTGTGGCTTGCTATTGAGTAAGCTAAAATTATAATTAGTGTTTTATAATGATAGTATATGTGAGAGCTTATTTAGATATTTGATGACTTTGTCCATTAATTGGAAAGAATTCAAAATAATCAAAGTAATGGGAATTGTATAACTAAGTGTTAACTAATGGGATATTTTGATTGAAAATTAAGAAATCTAATGAGATGTGAGTTCTTGAACCAAGAAATGAGACTTTTGTCAATTGGCAATTAATAGTATGAATGGTTAATGATCAATGGAATTGAATTCTAATATATTAATTCTTTTGAAAAGCAAGTGGTAAATACAAATCTAACCTATGGTTTTGATTGAGAATTATGAACATGATGCTTAATTAAGTGATGTAAGAATGTATGTATTGTCTTTAGGTTTAAACTAAAGAGAAAAGTAATAAAGAAAATGATTTAATTTTATGACTTTAGGATTGTAGGTCATTCGGCTATTAACTCTTACACATGGATCATCTTTATGGATAAAGAGAAGTCATCACTTGGGTAGATTTGTCTTGTACTTCATTGTTTATATTCTTCACAAACTGAGGTGATATCTAACCTTTATCTTATGTAAATTTTCATTTTTGAGAAGGGTTCTAAGGTTTTTTTTATGGTAGGGTTCCACAATAATTGGATCAAGTTTTCTTGATAAGTTTTCAAGAAACTTGGTCTTTGGGTTGTGATTATATATGATTCCTTTGTTTTTGTAGTGTGCTTGTAAATAAATTGACTTATGTAGTGATAATACAAATCGATTTGATTGGAAACTGGACGTAAATCATGGTGGTGGTGATTAAACCAATATAAATCTTGTGTGTTCTTCTCCTTTCTCTATCTTTCCTCACGTATATTGAATCTTGATCATTTTATCAATTACATATCAATTCATGATAATCTTGTTCATATTGCATAGTAAAGACAAGTTAATTGTTCTAATTCTACAACATTCGTATCACCAAATCAAATTGATTCAAGTTTTTTCAAAAATCTAGTATTTCACCTTTGAAAAGGGTTTGGAGTTCTTGAAATATTTATAGATCTACTTCACCACCTCTTGGATCCAGCTCTTTTAATCAACAATTGGTATCAAGAGCTAGGTTCTTGAGAGTTACTTTAAGATTTCTGTTTGAAAATGACTGACAATCAAGTGCCTAACGGTGAAGGTGGTTTCATTAATAGACCTCCTATTTTCAATGGTGATAACTATACCTATTGGAAAGTTCATATGAAAATCTTTATTGAATCGATTGATGTGGCTATAGGGGATGCAATAGAAAACAGACCATATGTCCCCAAACGTGAGGAAAAAGGAGAACGAGTAATAAAGCATTGGACCGAGTGAATTGAAGAGGAAAAGAGAAAAGCTCAATATAATCTAAAAGCAAAAAACATCATAACCTCTACATTAACTCTTGATGAGTTCTTCAGAGTATCTCAATGTTCTATTGCTAAAGAAATGTGGGATGATTTACAAGTAACTCATGAAGGAACTAGTGATGTTAAAAGAGCAAGAAAGCATACATTAGTTCAAGAGTATGAGATGTTTCGCATGAAAAATGGTGAATCTATTTCTGATTGCCAAAAATGATTTACACATATTGTTAATCACTTAATTGGACTTGCCAAGCAATTTGACAGGGAAGAGCTGAATGTAGAAGTACTTAAGTGTCTCAACCGAACTTGGCAACCAAAGGTGACAACAATTGTAGAATCTAAGGACTTCATTACCATGACACTTGCTGCACTATTTGGAAAGATTAGGGAGCATGAACTCAAGCTTCATCACCTTACTCATGAAGAAGAAACTAACAAGAAGAAAAAAGGAGTGGCACTAAAGGCTTCATCATCAAAAGAAGAAGATAACAAAGTGTAATAAATCAAGCTGGGATGATTCGAATAATGAGAAATTGACTCTACTTGTGATGAAATTTAGCAAATTCATGAAGAAGAGAAACAAAAATGGAAACCTTGTATCTACGAAGGTCACTAAGAAAAATAAAGCTACTCCTTCAAACTATACTTACTTTGAATGTGGTGGACAAGGGCATATCATAGCGGACTATCCGACTTACCTCAAGAAACACAGGGGGGAAAGAAAAAGCCTAAGAAACCAAGCAAAGCTAGAAGAGCTTATATTGCATGGGATAAGAATGACATAAGCTCTTCAAGTGAATCTAAAGCAGGTGAAGAAGCAAATTTGTGCCTAATGGAAAGCTGTGATTACAAAGCACTTTAAGTGATTCTAACTTTGAAATCTCTTCTGATTATAATCAATTGCATGAAGCATTTTTAGAAATGCATGAAGAGGCTCAAAAGTTAGAAATATCAAATAGGCTTAAAAGCAAAGTTAGGCTATATGAATCACTGTTAGCTAAGTTGCAAAACGATTTTGATGATCTTAAGTTAGAGCATGAAAACATAGGGATGATCTATAAAAACTCTGGATGTAATTGTGCATCTTCATCCTTTCCTAAAGTCCTAGATTGTGAGAGTTGCATTAGTCTTAGAACTGAAAATGAATATCTAAAAGGGACTCTTGCAAAGTTTACATTAGAAAGAGAAAATTTGGATATCTTGCTTGGTAGACAAAAATGTGTCTTTGATAAAGCTAAAATTGGTTACAACTATGAAACTCAACAAAAAATCTTACAAAAACTTTTTCAGCTTTAGGAAGGCCATTAGCTCTCCATTTGTGACTTGCTTTTATTGTGGTAGGAAAGGCCATAAATCATCTTTGTGTTATATTAAGAATGTTGGCATTTCTAGTGGCAAGTACATGTAGACTCCTAAAGGAACTAAGCCCTCTACTAACACTCAAGGACCCAATAAAAATTAGGGACCTAAAATTCTGTCTTAATCTTATTTGTAGGTTTGCTTGAATGCTCGAAATTCAATGTGGCATCTAGATAGCGGTTGTTCAAGATATATGACTAGAGACGTCACTAAGTTCTAAACACTCTCTTCGAGACAAGATGGATTCGTGACTTATGGTGACAACAATAAAGGGAAAATTCTTGGTGTTGGTAATATCGGAAGCCTTTCAAACATTTTAATTGAAAATGTGTTGTATGTTGAAGATTTGAAACACAATTTGCTTAGCACTAGCCAATTGTGTCATAAAGGATTTAAAGTAGCTTTCAATTCAAATTATTGCACGATAACTGAAAATGCATCAAATGAAGTTAAATTGATAGGAAATAGAATAGAGAGTATTTACATGTTGAGTTTAGATATTGCATCTTCATTGCATATTAAGTGTCTTCTAGGGAAGTAAAATAATGTGTGGTTGTCGTATAGAAGGGCTACTTATAAACACATGGATTACTTGAATAAGTTAGCAACCAATGACTTAGTAATAGGCCTTTTTAAATTCAAGTTTGAAAAAGACAAGTTTTGTGATGCTTGCCAAAGGGGAAAACAAGTCAAGGTCTCTTTTAAATCAGAAAATGTTGTTTCCACAAAAGGACCTTGTCAATTACTGCACATGGACTTGTTTGGCCCCTCTAAAATTATGAGTGTAGGAGAAAATTACTATGGATTTGTGATTGTAAATGATTTTTCTAGATATAAATGGACACTGTTTTTATCCCTAAAGAGTGATGCTTCTAAAGCCTTGAAAAAACTTGTCAAGGTTATTCAAAATGAAACTAATCTAAAAATAGCGTCCATAAAAAGTGATCATGGAGGAGAATTTCAAAATCATGAATTTGATAGTTTTTGTGAAGATCTTGGAATTGATCACAATTTCTCAACACCTAGGACACCACAACAGAATGGTGTAATTGAAAGAAAGAATAGATCACTGGAGGAATTACCTAGAATAATGCTGAATGAAAGTAATATACCTGAATACTTTTAGGTTGATGCTGTTAGCACAATTTGTTTTGTTTTAAATAGAGTTATTTTAAGACTCATTTTAAAGAAAACCCCTGATGAACTTTACAAGGGGAGAAAACCTAACATATCACATCTTAGGGTGTTTGGCTGTAAGTGTTTTGTTTTGAATAATGCAAAGAACAGCTTGGCAAGTTTGATGAAGCAATCTTTTTGGGATATTCACTAAATAGTAAGTCATATGGAGTTTATAATAGGAGAATTTTACTTGTTGAAGAATCTATGCATGTTGCCTTTGATGAAACTAACCCCCCAAAAGAGGGGAAGGGATATTTTGGATAATGTTGAAAATGTGCTAAGAGATCATTACATGAATAAAGATTCATCTCAACAAAAAAAT
Organism: Spatholobus suberectus; assembly: GCA_004329165.1. NCBI lineage: Eukaryota > Viridiplantae > Streptophyta > Magnoliopsida > Fabales > Fabaceae > Spatholobus > Spatholobus suberectus. The sequence continues at coordinate 36,828,984 of CM014732.1, forward strand.
GCAAATGACCTTGAACAAGCAAACCAAGAAACTACAAGTGAAATGCCTAAAGAGTGGAAAACAACCATAGACATCTTATTGGACAATATCATTAGTGAGATCTCAAAAGGGGTAACAACTCAAAACTCTCTTAGAAACTATTATGGTACCATGGCTTTTATATCTCAAGTTGAGCCTAAATCCATTGAAGAGGCTATTTTGGATGAAAATTGGATTCTTGCAATGCAAAAGGAATTAAACCAATTTAAAATCCCAAAACCCAATGATCATCCAATAATAGGCACTAAATGAGTTTATAGGAACAAACTTGATGATTCAAGGGTTATAGTAAGAAATAAGGCTAGGTCAGTAGCTAAAGGTTACAATCAAGAAGAAAGCATTGACTATGATGAAACATATGCACATGTAGCTAGATTATAGGCTATTAGATTACTTTTGGCTTATGCTTGTTTAATGGATTTTAAATTATATCAAATGGATGTCAAAAGTGCTTTTCTAAATGGCTATATTCAAGAAGAAGTATATGTCTCTCAACCTCCTAGATTTGTTGATTTTAAATATCCAAGTCATGTTTACAAGCTTAAGAAAGCACTATATGGACTGAAACAAGTCCCTAGGTCTTGGTATGAAAGGCTTAAGTAAGTTTTTGCTTGATCAAAATTTTGAAAGAGGAAAAGCAAACAATATATTGTTCATTAAGAGAACTAAACATGACACCAGGTTAGTACAAATTTATGTTGATGACATTATTTTTGTTTCTACTAATAGCTCTCTCTGCAAGGACTTTGCTAAGACTAGGTGAGTTGAATGTATGGGTGAGTTAACTTCCTTCTTGGGGCTACAAGTGAAACAATTGGAGCATGGCACTTTCTTAAGTCTATCCTATAATACCTCAAATTTCAGGTGCTAGAAATAAATCACGAGGCAGCTCTTTTTAGGACCCTTTCCACATGTTATTGGATAAAAGACGCTTTAAGAGTTATTATTATTATTATTATTATTCATGTGTTGTGTTGTTATTATATTTATTGTTATTATTGTTGTTGTTATTAATATTATTGTTATTGTTATTGATACCCTAGTGTTAGAAATTAGTAGGAATGTCATAATAGAACCCAAAAGAGCATATAAGGCCCAATAGGGGACTATAGCCCACTAGCCATATACCCACCCACATATTATAAGAAGGGAATAGAGAAAGAGAGTTAGGTTTAGCCGTTACCAAATAGAAGAAGAAAGAAGTTAGAGAGAATGAGGAGAAAAGGAAGAAGAGAAGAGAAAGAGAAGGAATAGAAACCGGAGAACCCATGCCCCAAAACTCAACTCTGCGTGTCCCTAAAGGTGAGTGTTTTTCCCATGTCCTTTCTTACCCTTTAAGTTGTGATTTGTATATCTATTTACCTTTTCCCCCTCTTTGTGCTTAAGTTAGGGATTTGATGGGTTTTGAGGGGATTGTGAGTAAGTGAGGAGTTTATAAGATAGATTGACCAATAAGAAAGGTAATAGAAGAAATTAGGAACTAATTAATCTATTGGTAGTGTTTGGAAGCCAAGGAAAGTCACGAGTTGCACATTCTGTAGACCTTCACAAATCTGCAAAAATTGCAGTTGGTGCTGAGTAGCAAAATTTTGGCTTAAGGTTGAGAGAGCTAGAGAGTTCTCTAGAAGGTTTGCGCTAAGCACTAGAATTGGCGCTGCGCGTGGGGAGGTAGGGGGCAACCCCTGGTCCTCTAGAAGTTTGGCGCTGAGTGCCAAAAAGTTAGTGCTGAGCGTGAGTATGACAATGAATTCCCTATATGAGTAGTGTTAAGCGTGATCCATTGAGACACTAAAGTTGATATTATTGACTTTCTATCCCTAGTCATTGTATGATTTGTCATTACTTGGATGCATTGTTTGATCTATTTCTTGTGGTTTTTACTTGCCTTAAGAAAATGCGTATGTTGTGGACCTGTGTTAAATGCTTCGATATACTTATGTATGATCCCATGCCATGGTATGTGTAAAGTAATAGATATTCTATAGTGAAGAGGAACCCAACATATAACAGTTGGGATCCTCAATGTGAAATGTTTAAGTGAAGCCATGTGCATTGTTTATGTAATCATACATCATAACATTTGAGCTATGTGATGAAGGAAAGTATGTAGGAATGTGGCTGGTGGAAGCCGTGATGGGTTGTCTAACCCTAGCCTTGGGGGTGGTATCCAGTTGGAAAACTCCAATGGTCCATATTGATCCTATGGAGCCGAAGCGTATTGGTAAAGCTGGGTAACCCTAACTAGTCACCGGGGTATATCATACTAGTTGAGGGTGCAAAATCCAAAGGCATCAATACCTATGATGCTTCTTATGGTCATGCACTTACTCTTAGTCTAATTTTCGACAAGTTTAAGTTGGCACCACATGTGCATGAGTAGAAATTTAGGAACATAACATGCATATGCATCCTGTTGTTGCATGATATGTTGAAGTGTACTATGTTGTAACTATGCGAAGTTTATGTGACCTTGTTCGTGAGCGATTGATATAATGTGTACATTGTGAAAATGTAATTGTGTCTTGTGATGAGGTGTCAAGGTTATAGATAAGTGATCACATTATGCATGTGTTATTCCCTTTGATAAAACAAAACGAGGTTTATGTCTAGTTACTAGGCCAAGGATGTGAAATAAACGTATGTTTGTAATTAGGATTGTCTTTGCTACCCTAAGTATATGTGAGAGGCTAAACCCTAGGATAGTGTTATGAGAGTTCTAGTTAGATAAAATAGTTGTGAATGAGATAGAAAAATGGTGAATTCTCACACTGTGTAATAGAAAGGTATAAGACAAGTACGAGGGAACAAATTGAGAGTATTAAGGTAAGTGCTAAGGGAGTGTCAAGAATATTTTAGAATATCTGTAGCCTTAGACCTGACCCTTAGAGGAAAACTTTAAATATCAAAAGGAAGAAGAGTAAAATCTAAACATAAAGGGTTTAAATACTAGAGAGAGTTTTGGGTAAAAAAGTATGAGTAATGAAGATGAGTTCTTAGGCTGAGAATGAGATAGTAAACTAATATAACAATTGTGAGAATGAGAGAGGAATTAACAGGAAGTATTGACAAATGAAAGGTATAGATCTTACCATATGTATGGAGAATTATGGAGACCTAGTGAGGCTAAAGCCATGAGAGATGAGTGATGAAGGTTGTTCGAGTAGAAGAGTTTGATCTAGTCGTAGAGTCCTTAGAGCACTCACTAAGACATTATGTCTCACTCCTTTAAGTTTCTCCTTTTTTAGGATACATGTGAAGATGTGTGCAGATGAAGCTTGGAGTCACGTGCAAGAAAACGTAGCTTAGTTTACATTGTTTCCTTGTATTCCTCATTATATTTTGTACGACATCTGCGGGTGACAGATGAGTTGTATTAGGCATGTATGATATTTTATTGTATTATTCTTATATAAAATCCAATTATATTTATTAGTAGCATCTATATGTTGTTTCTATGTTTTTAAGGTTTTTTTCATTCTTAGAAATCTAGGCTTAGTTACGATAATACCCCTTATGGTGTTACATATCCAAGTACTATAATGAATTGTTAAAGAAATTTGGAATGGAAAGCTGCAAGGAATCAACCACTTTAATGTCTACCTCATGCTACTTGGACTTAGATGAAATAGGTAAACTAATTAAATTACGAAGTATAGAGGTATGATTGCCTCTCTATTATATCTTACTGCTAACCACCTTGATATTATGTTTAGTGTTTGTTTGTGTACACCCTAAAGGGTATTACCATAACTAAGTCTAGATTTCTAAGAATGAAAAAAGACTTTAAAACATAGAAACATTGTGTGGAAGCTACTCATAAATATAATTGGATTTATACAAGAATAATACAATAAAAGATCATACATGCCTAATACAACTCATCTATCACTCGAAGGTGTCATACAAAACATAAAGAGGAATATAAGGAAACAATGTAAACTAGACTGTCTTTTTGCACGTGACTCCAAGCTCCATTTGCACACGTCTTTACCAGTATCCTGAAAAAGGAAAAACTTAAAGGAGTGAGACATAATGTCTTAGTGAGTGCTCTAAGGACTCTACGGTTGGGTTAGACTCTTCTACCCAAACAACCTTTATCACTTATCTATCAAGGCTTTAGCCTCACTAGGTCTCTCATTCTCACAATTGTTATGCTAGTTTACTATCTCATTCTTAACATAAGAACTCATCCTCATTACTCATACTTTCTTACCACAACCCTCTCTAGTATTTAAACCCTTTGTGTTTAGCTTTTACCCTTCTTCCTCTTGATATTCAAAATTGTTCTCTAGGGGTTAAGCCAAAAGCTACAGATACTCTAGAATACTCTTGACACTCCTTTAACACTTACCTTAATACTCTCAATTTGTTCCCTCTTACTTGTCTCATACCTTTCTATTATGCCATGTGGGAATTCACCCTTTCTCTATCTCATTCACAACTATTATTATCCAACTAGAACTCTTATAACATTCTCTTGGGGTCTAGCCTCTCACATATACCTAAAGTAGCAAAGATAATCCTAATTACAAACATATGTTTATTTCACATCTTTCGCCTAGTAACTATACATACACCTCATTTTATTTCATCAAACAGGAATAACACACATGCATAATATGATCACATGTACATAACCTTGACATTTCATCACAAGACACAATTATATTTTCACATGTGTACACATTACATCAATCACTCATGAACAAGGTCACATAAACTTCACATAGTTACAACATAGTACACTTCAACATATCATGCTACAATAGGATGCATGTAACACCCCAAATTTCAAGTACTAGAAATAAACCACGAGATAGCTCTTAGTAGGACCCTTCCCATGTGTTATTAGACAAAAGACGTTTTAAGAGTTATTGTATTAGATCACTTATCATTCTTATTATTGTTCCTATCATTATTATATTTATTGTTATTGTTATTGCTATTATTATTATTATTATTATTATTATTATTGTGTTGTGTTGTTGTTATTATATTCATTGTTGTTGTTGTTGTTATTATTATTAATTCTTTGTTATTGTGTTGTTATTATATTATTATTGTTATTACTAGTGTTATTGTTATTAACGCCTTAGCGTTGGAAATTAATAGAAATATTATTATAGAACCCAAAAGAGCATCTAGGGCCCAATAGGGGACTAAAGCTCACTAAGCTACATACTCACCTACATGTTATAAGAAGGGAATAGAGAAGGAGGGTTAGGTTTAGCTGTCACAAAATAGAAGAAGAAAGAAGTTAGAGAGAATGAGGAGAAAAGGGAAGAAGAAGAGGAAAAGAAAGAGGAGGAATAGAAACTGGAAGACCCAAACCCTAGGACTTAACTTTGCATGACCATAAAGGTGAGTGCTCTCCCCTATGTCCTTCCTCATCCTTTACGTTGTTCTTGTTCATCTATTTATCTTTTTACCTCCCTATACCTAAATTTAGGGATTTGATGGGTTTTGAAGGGATTGTGAGGGAGTAAGGAAATTATAAATTAGATTGACCAATTATCAATGTAAAAGAGTGATTAAGAATCTAATTATTTATCTTGAAGTATTTAGAACCCAAAGACAATGCGAAAAATAAATTAAAAATAGTACCTCGGATCTTCCCGGTAGGATTAGATAGCCGCTGGGCGACCTTCCTTCAAAAGCTGGATTCTGCAGTAACGCTAGGCGTGCAGACCCGCTGGGCGGGGTCAAACACACGCTGGGCGGGTTGGGTTCCGACGCGGACTCGCTAGGCGGGTTCGCTGGACCGCCGGGCGGGACTTCCGTTCTGCTGAGCAAATACGACTTTTGCTATTCCGTTCTTGGTGTTTATAAACTCCTTTTTGCATTTTTTAACTCATTGTTATTTGTTTTCTTATGTCTTGTTGAGTTTATATTGTATGATTATTATTTATCTTGAAAAAACTAAGTGTGATATGAAATTATGCCAATGTTTCATGATAAAAGTCTATAAAAAGTTGTAAGCATTATTTGTGACCATGCATCATAACATTTAAGTTATGTAATGAGGAAAGTATGTAGGAATCTGGTTGGTGGAGGCCGTGATGGGTTGTCTAACCTTAGCCTTGGGGGTTATACGGTTGGGAAAACTCCAATGGTCTATGCTGATCCCATGGAGTCGGGGCCTACTGGCAAAACTGGGTAACCCTGACTTGTCACCGAGGGATATCGTGCTAGTTGAGGGTGCGAAAGCTGAAGACATCGATACCAGTGACGCTTTATGGCCTACATTTACTCCTAGTCTACTTTCCGAAAAGTTTAGGTTGGTGCCATATGTGCATGAATAGTGGTTTAGGAACATAGCATGCCTATGTATCTTGTTATCGTGTGATATGTTGAAGGGTGCTACAATTGTAATTATGTGAAGTCTGTGTAACCTTCATGAGCAATTGATGTAATGTGAACACGTGTGAAAACGTAATTGTGTCTTATGATGAACTGTCGAGATTATGCATATGTGCTTATGTTATGAATGTATGTTATGCTTGTTTGATGAAACAAAACGATGCGTATGTCTAGTTACTAGGCAAAAGATGTGAAATAAATATATGCTTGTAATTAAAATTGTGTTTGCTACCTTAAGGATAAGTGAGAGTCTGGGCCCTAGGATAGTGTTATGAGGGTTCTAGTTGGATAATAATAGTTGTGAATAAGATGGAGAAAGAGTGAATCCTCACACAACGTAATAGAAAGGTATAAGACAAGTAAGAGAGAACAAAATGAGGGTATTAAGGTGAGTGTTAAGGGAGTGTCAAAAGTATTTTAGAACGTCTATGACCTTAGACTTGACCCCTAGAGAATAACCTTAAATATAAAAAGGAAGGAGAGTAAAATCTAAACATGAAGGGTTTAAATACTAGAGAAGGTTTTAGGTAAGAAAGAGTTCTTAGGTTAAGAATGAGATAGTAAGATTGTATAACAATTGTGAGAATGAGGAGTTAACAGGAAACACTGATTATTGAATGGTGTAGACCCGACCATAGGTATGGATTATTATGAGAGGCTTAGTGAGGCTAAAGCCATGAGAGATAAGTAATGAAGGTTGTCTGAGTAGAAGAGTCTGACCTAGCCGTAGAACCCTTAGAGCACTCATTGAGACATTATGTCTCACTCCTTTAAGTTTCCCCTTTTTTCAAGATACAAGTGAAGACATATACAGGTGGAGCTTGGAGTCACGTGCAAGAAGATGTAGTCTAGTTTATATTGTTTTCTTGTATTCCTCTTTATGTTTTATTCGACACCTTCGGGTGATAGATGAGTTGTATTAGGCGTGTATTTTTTCTCATTGTATTGTTCATATATAATATTTAATTATATTTATGAGTCGCTTTAACATGTTTCTATGTTTTTAAGTCTTTCTTTTTTGTTCTTAGAAAGCTAGGCTTGGTTACGGTAATACTCCTTAGGGTGTTACAATGCATATGCATGCTATGTTCCTAAATCTTTACTCATGTACATGTGGTACCAACTTAAACTTGTCGGAAAGTAGACTAGGAGTAAAAGCACGACAATAATAAGCATCATTAGTATCAATGTCTTTGGCTTTTTCACCATCAACTAGTATGATATCCCTCAGTTATTAGTTAGGGTTACCTAGTTTTGTCAGTACACTCCGACTCTATAGGATTAGCATGGGCCATTGGAGTTTTTCAACCAAATACCACTCCTAAGGCTAGGGTTAGACAACCCATAACAATGCACATGGCTTTACTTAAACATGTCACACTGAGGATCCCACCTCTCATAGGCTGGGTTCCTCCTTGCTACGGAATATCCGTTATTTTACACAAACCATGGCATAAGAACATACATAAGCATATCTGAGCATTTAACATAGGTCTACAATATACGCATTTTCTTAAGGCAAGTAAAAATCACAAGAAGTAGATCTAACAAGGCATCCAAGCAATGGCAAATCATACAATGAATAGGGACAGAAAGCCAATAATATCAACTTCAGTGTCTCAATGGATCTCGCTTAGCGCCTAGCACTTAGCACCACTCATATAGGGAATTCACTGTCATACTCACGCCCAATGCCAACTTTTTAGTGTCAAATCTCCAGAGGACCAAGGGTTGCTCCCTGCCTCCCTTACGCTCAACATTAGTTCTGGCACCAACCCTCCAGAGAACTCTCTACCTCTCTCACGCTCAACGCCAACTATGGTTTCTACATATTTGCAACGGTTCACAAAATGCGCAACCCACGACTTTTCTTGGCTTCCAAACACTTCTAATAGACTAATTAGTTCCTAATTTCTTCTATTATCTTTCTTATTGGTCAATCTATCCTATAAACTCCTTACTCATTTACATTCCCTTCAAAACCCATCAAATCCTTAACTTAGGCACAAAGAGGGGGGAAAGGTAAATAGATAAACAAATCACAACATAAAGGAAAAGGAAGGACACGGGGAAAAGCACTCATCTTTAGGGACACACAAAGCTGAGTTTTAGGGCTTGGGTTCTTCGGTCTCTATTTCTTCTCTTTCTCTTCCTCTTCTTCTTCCTTTTCTCCTCATCCTCTCTAACTTCTTTCTTCTTCTATTTTCTAACAGCTAAACCTAATTCTCTTTCTCTATTCCTTTCTTATAACATGTGGGTGGGCATGTGGCTTAGTGGGCTTTAGCCCCCTATTGGGCCTTAGATGCTCTTTTGGGTTTTATTATAACATTCCTACTAGTCTTTAACACTAGGGTATCAATAACAACAACAACAACAACAACAACAACAGCAACAACAATAATAATAATAATAGCCACAACAACAACAATAAATATAATAATAACAACAATAATAATAAGAGATATAATAATAATATAATAATAATAATAACTCTGTTAAGATAAAGGATGAATTTATAACCCTCATTTTATTTTTGATAATAACAAACAGTCTTACAAGCAATCATCTGATTCCTTGTTATTACTGCATAACTCTACTATCGTCTGTTCACGCATTTTTCTTTCAAGATTTTATAACTAACTCCTTCAGACATTGGTTTGTTAATCCGGTAGTTTTGTAGTTTTTGAAAAACCACCTTGAAAGAAAAGATGCCTACGTACATGTCTTCGATAAGAGTTTGCTTTATGCATAAAAGAAGAAATTTGTATGCAAATGTCAATACGGAAAGCAAATATGCCCACTGCAACAAGATTGAGTACAAGGAAGGTTAGATAAACAGACTACTTTATCTTATCAGAGTGACTGGTTGGTGAAAGGCATTAAATGCTTCAATGACTCTTTTATGCTTTTACAATGTCAGACGAAGAATGTCTCCAATAGCTCTCATAACGGACACTTTTAGAAGAATCCTATAAATAGAAGAAGAGAACTAAGTCACTATGTGGAACTTTTGAAAAACTCTCTCAATTTGTAATTTCTAAATAGATTGCTTGTAAATGCTTCCCTGAGCTTCAGTGTACATTTGTCTGATAAAACGTTAGCTTAAGTGTAATAAATTACACTCAACCATTTCACTGAGAAATTGGTGAAAGACCGAAGAGGCTTTGAATTAAAGAATACTTGGGTTATTGCTTGAAGAAGCAAGTGAAAGACTACTTGGTTTGAGCCTGAAGAGGCTTGGTAAAAGAATACTTGTAACTTGTTTAAGTTATAGTAAGACTTGGTTGTTTACCAAGAACTAGATGTAGTCTCTAGGGTGAGACGAACTAGTATAAATTCTTTGTGTTTCTCTGGTTTACGTTTTTCCTTTGCTTTCTTTTTAATTATCTTTTTATTTAACACTTCAGACTATACAATCTTGAAAAAGTCTTTGCAAAAAATTTTAATAACACAATTCAACCCCCTTCGTATGTTATTCCTATATTTTATAGTTTGGTATTAGAGCTCAGTCTCTAACGGTTGAGCACCTTTACAAGTGATAAAGGAAAAGATCCTTATGGGTAACCTTGAAGGACAATTCATTCCTAAAGGAGCCTCCTTTTCAAGGCCTCCAACCTTCAATGGAGAAGATTATGCTTACTGGAGAGATAGAATGGAAATGACATCAAGTCCACTCACTACAACATCTAGAGAATCATAACTCATGGAGATCTTATTGTAGCAAAACCAAAAAATGAATACAATTAAGATGACTTCAACATGCTTCAACAAAATGCAAAGGCTAGGTATATTATAACTTGTGCCTTATCTAAAACTAAATATAACAAATTTTGCAGCTACAAATCAGCAAAGGAGATGTGGAATGCTATAAGCATAACACATGAAGGTACTAAAGATGTTTGTTTGAGAAGAGCAGCAACTCTTTAAAGACATTATGAGATGTTCAACATGAAGGAGACAGAAACCATTGATGAAATGTTTGGAAGATTTCAAACAATTCTCAATGGGCTTTAGAGTCTTGGTGTTGAGTTTTCCAAAGCTCAAAATAACCTCAAAATTTTGGACAGTCTTCCAAAAGTATGGGAACCTAAAGCTACAGCCATAACTAAAGCTAGAGATACAAAGATTCTAACCTTTGATGAGTTGTTGGGAGCCCTAAGAGTCCATGAGGTCCATCTCTTTAAAAGAGATAAGATTAAAAACAATGACTCTATAACCCTAAAGATTGGAGAAACTAGTTGAAAAGCAGACAAAAGGTAAAGACAAAAACTAGGAACAAAGCCCTGAAAGTTTAGTTTGATGAATCAGAGAGCTCAAACGAAAGCTCAAGTTGCTCCATAGACGATGAGATTTCCCTTATGACCAAAAGTTCAATAAGATGCTCAAAAAGAAAGGAAGAATCAAGCATTCTTCTAGAAGAAAAGATAACAGATTTAAGAAGCAACCTTAAGTAGAAAACAATGAAATTATATGCTGAGTGCAAAAAGCCTGGACATATGAAGGATGAATGTCCCAAGTTAAAAAGGGGATGGAACACAAAGGAAAAAAAAACAAGAAAAAAAGTCTTCTAGCAACCTGGGAAGATATGGACAACAGCAGTAGTAGCTCAGACGAGGATAAAGCAAACATTTGTCTCATGGCTAATATTGAAGAAGTTATACCTGGGACATCCTTAATGGGAAAAAAGAAGGATTTATTTTGGTACCTAAATAGTAGATGCTCACGTCACATGACAAGAGAATGGTCTATGTTCCTATACCTCCAACCACACGAAGGAACTGTTTCATTTAGAGGAAATGGAAAAGGCAAAATCATTGGTATATGTAAAGTGGGTAAGCCACATCTTCCTACTATAGAAAATGTGTTATGTGTTGAAGGACTAAAATATAACATACTTAGCATAAGTCAATTCTGTGATAGTGGGTTCATCATATCTTTTAACAAGGAATCATGCATCATCAAACGAAATGATGAATTTGTTCTTTTTACTGCTAAGAGTCATAACAATCTATATAAGATTGAGTTTAAGGATCTTAACAAACAAAATGTCACATGTTTAATGACCAAAGAAGATGAAAAATGGATTCAACATAAAAGCTTGGGCACATCAATTTGAAGCATATTTCAAAATTATATAAAAAGGGTTTAGTGAAAGGATTGC